>CATQJL010000001.1:61501904-61840480 GCA_958299035.1 Cylicocyclus nassatus
TAAAGTCCATGGCTTCCACATTAGCTTGTCAAACATATCCATAACATCGCAAAAAGTGGTGGTACAGGCCCAATTTTGCTGGCCAGAAGCTAAGTGGATCCGCTTTACGCGCAATTTTTGAGAGATTTACGCAGCGGATCCGTTCCTGCTTTTGCATAGTAGGCTTTCATGCTGGTAGCAACGCCATGCAAAATTTGGGCTCAGGACGTTGGCTGAAACACGCACTACGAATTTCGTAACGGACAGACAGACAGACACACAAAAACACGTAAATAACCCTTAGCCCGTTATTATAAGTCATGAATGCTATGTTTTTCTGCACCATTTGACGGACGAAGAATACTGTCCGGATGCCGTGTCCCGCACGGCAGATTATGGAGCGAAAAGGTCATATGATTTTTTGTATAATGTATGCTAAGAGACGATTCATCACATGCAGAGAGTGGACGCTGTTGCATTCGATTAAGATGGTTCCTGCATGGGAGAGACAGCAGACGTTAAAGGCAGTGTCCCACCAGAATTTAGTCGCAGAGATTTTTGCATTTTACAAGCCGTTCGGACCTTGTTTAACCCTTTATAGGCTTGAAGTTGCACTAAATTTCCAAAAACCCCTTTTTCAGAGGCCCCGAAAAAGCGACGCGGACGAGTTGTGCCTTCTCAAGCTACCCTCCTTCACAATGGCAGCAACGGCGGGGCGTACCAAATCGCTCTCCGCGTATCACTTCTGATGCATTTTTCTCATCGCAGAGGGGGCCAAATCGAGTCGGGCTTGTTGCAATGACCTATCCGTTGGGCCCTCTGGTAGATTATGCAAAAATGCGCGCAACCTCAATTTTGATGAGAACTGCCTTTAAGAAGGATGAAAAACGCTCGATCAGAGACGCTTACAGCGTCCTCAGTGACGCCCTGCCTTCTCATGTGGTGAATTGCCTACAGGTTTGCCATGTAGAAGGACTTGCAAATTTTTCAAAAACCGCGTTAGAAGGATCCCCATGATTTTTGACTCGCACAAGTAGGTGCTTACAACGAAATGACATGGACTTTGACATGCCTTGACTCAAATCCTGGGCATTGACTCAAAAGGTTATCAACATATCTATATTTCAGCCACATTCGAAGGATTTCCGTCCCGGGGGGGGGGGGGGGAGAGGGATTTTTTTCGAATGAAGGTGCATGGCTCAACGCACTCCAAGATTCTACTGGAATACCCCAAAATTTTTGCGGGCCAACCCCGATACTTCAGAAAAATGGAGATAATTGAATATGAAAAAATAGAATTAACTCAATCGTAAAAGTTTGAACAGGTCAAACTTTTTATTTCATGCAAGAAGGGCTCTGCACTAGTCGGAAGTTCTTGAGAAGCTCTTTTGATGACGGAAAACTTATTAGCTGAAGCTATTTAGGCTTTTAAGTAGCACAAAAAATCTCTGTGTTCTTGTATATTACAGAACAAATAATTTTGAGCTTAGTTAGTCAAGCGTTTGAGGGACTTTTTTTTTGCAATTAAGCGAACTTGTCTAGAGAATTTTATGGACTTGATGAGATTCTGTTCATCAAACCTGGAAAACACCGTTTCAGTAGACATTTTTTGTGATTTTTCAATCTTTTATTGGGTTGAAATTCAATCATCATAGCTTTCCACGGCTGTTTCCTTGAAATGCTTGTTGAAAAGAAGAAAACATTGTCCACAAAAATTTTGTACATCCTCTGAAATTCCTTTCCTTCTAGTTTCTTATATGTAGTTTTATCTTTTGTAGAGATAAGTTCGTTTCGAAATATTGTGTTTTAAAAGGTAAGAGATCCAGTTTCAAAATTTTTTTGTCAAAATCCAACTTCAGAATTTTTACATCTTATCTTCAAAATCTATACAAACGTGCAAAATTTTTGAAAACGAACACAATGGGAGTTAGAAAGTTGTGCTACAGATACACGTCAAAATGAAACTTTCAAAGATTTTCGAATCAAAAACATTCTAAAGCAAACAACGATTGTCTGCTGCAAATTAGCGATTTGAAAACCCTCCATTCGCAGTGTTATTGGAGAAATTCTGTTATAAGAAGCAAGTATAGACTTAGGACTTCTTATAATAGAAAAACGAAAAGTTGCGTTTTGGGCGTTGAATTCCGCCGTCGTCCCGAAAAAACGATGGCTGCAGCGACTTTACAGTGCTGCAATGGTATACCTTACAACTAAACTATCAGTGAAGTCTGGAGCGAAAAAACGCTTCTGGAAAGCCCAAAATCCGCTCCGGAAGTGTAGCGGACCCCGCCGCCTTCAACAAGTAATTTGGAGCGAACGCGGACACGGAGAGCTTCGAAAAAACTTATTTTTGCAATTTTCAAGCGCTGAAAAGCTTATATGTGGCTTCAGCATGGCAAGAAGGCTCCGAAGAGATGGAAAACAGGAGAGCGAAATTTTGCCGGGAGACTGCCTTCGAGGCAGCTAATAAAATCGGTTACTTTCAATTTTTTAGATTATTCTGAAGCAAAAACTTTCTTCTAGGTGTTTAACGATGGTCAGCAAAAATCGATTCAAAATGCTCACTGAAGTACTTGAGACCAGAGACTTTTTAGTTACTTCTTGTGTATAGTTGTTATCCTCCAGTTTTTTAGCCCTAATTGAAGCATAGCCAAGGCTAGACGCAGACGGACTCACTTTTGCTTCACCTGTTCCCAAAATTTATCTCTAAGCATAGTTAAAGTGGAACGGCACACATACGCATCTTCGCTAATCGAACCTTTCGAAAACAATTTTCGTTAATAGACACTGTGCAAGTACCTATTGATGAAGTTTTCCAAAAGTTCATTGTGTGGAAAAGCGGCGCCGAATAATACTTGCAAAGAGCTTGATTTTTGAGGGTTTATCTCAAAAATGATGAGAATTTTGTCTGGGGTTAGTCTTTTGCTAACTTTTTTTCCAACTGAACCCTGCAAAACTTCTCTGATACTGCCATTTAGAAGTCATTGAATGATAATACTATCATTATCGAAAGATTTCTAACCTTTCTAATCTATCTGCATGAGCAAATCGTAAGAATGTAGATGGTAAAACCAGCGTCCTTGCGAAAGCAGAGGCGATGTACTATCATGACTTAGAACAAAGCGCTAAGCGTCTGTCTCTTTGTCTGTGTGTGTTTATGTCTGTCTGTTACGAAATTCAAAGAGCGAGTGGTATTCAAGACCTTGAGCTGGAATTCTGGCCATAGCACATTATCAGCATGTAGGTAAACTGTGCAAAAGCACAAGTAGATTCGATAATTAAAACCTTTGAAAACTGCGCGTCAAAGGGGTCCACACGATTTTTGGCCCACCGAAGGGATCGGTGGTTGTACTTTTTGCGAACTTGTGGGTTTGCTTAACAAGTAAATGCGTAGACCATGGACTTGAGCCGAAAAAGTGACCAAATATATTTTTACGCAAAAGCAGCGTCAAAAAGGAGTAATTGGTAGACCGCCAATTTGTCAAGGCTTCACTAATTATTGTGAAGATTTTCGCTCAGAAATGTGGGTGACAAAAGTGGCTATCCTTTGTAAACTATCCGACTATGATAACTCCAGTAACTGACCAAAATTCTCTTTTAATCTTCTACAAAAGGATTTTCTCTTCTAAAAGTTACCGCGCTTACAAGAAAAAGCTCATGGAATTAGTTAGTAGTTGTTTACAAGTCGTTCATGAAGGTCAGCATCACACGGTGAGTCTCATTGTCAGAGCCAACATCATGCGAACAGGAAGGCATAAGATGGAAGAGCTAGTGCAAGCTTGGAAGCAGGGGTGGTGCACTGGTGTATTATAAATGGGTTGAGTCTACACAAAACGACGGTACACATTACTTTGTAAAAACAACGTAGAAATGTAGGTAAGACCAGGCCAGTCCTCTGCAGGAAGGTTGCCAACAGTCGACTGATTTTTCAGATTTACATGATGATAGAAATATTTATTTTGCAAATAGCAGAACGAAAGAATGGCGAAGATCTAATATCCAAAGAATAGCTAGCTCAACTTCCAATAGGTGGAAACCGCGGCGGATCCCAAAACGAATGCTTTTCCAAATAGCAACTTTAGATTACTGGTTCACTAGTATGTAAAAAAAGAGGAAATTATCTATTTTATAGCAGTAGCGTGGACCGGGAAGTTGATGGTAATCATTGACCTCCAGGCTTGCAACTTCTGCAAGTGCCTTTTGTTGCTCGACGACCTTCTTATGCTCATTCTTACTGGAGTGAACACTTGCACAAAACTGGTAAACAGAAGTATTTCTGAGCAAGTTTTATGGTAATGTTTATTCGCATGGTTCGCTCTTTTATACGCTGATGCATGTGGCATCAGACCAGCTCATCGTCAGCTTAGCTATACTCGTGTTGGTAATCGGCGCAACTTTTTCATCTATCATTTACGCTTTTCTTTCAGGTCACATTGTTATATTTCCTCACCGTTACCACTCAAAAACAAAACTACAACTTCAGCAAAAGTTGACAACGTTTCTGAATCTATGTTGAAAGAGAACAGCATTTTCACGAGCATCGTACGACAAGAGAGGAAAAAAAGGAGAGTCGCAGTGTTGGTGAAAAGAAGCAATAAGTCAGGTGATTTCCATGACATTTTAGGGAGGTTTAAATGAAAAATTATGTTTAAGACGATGAAACACTACTCGACTCTACTCGACTCACTCGACCTACGCAGAATGTTGGCGTCAAAGCAGGCAAAAAGGAAACGACCCTTGGGCTACCAGAATCAAGCGTAAATCGTAATAAATCTGATACTTCTGCGAGTGTCACTACTGAAGAAAGCACGCTCTACGGGGTGAAATGGATGAAGTGGCAAAAATATCTGGCTGATCAAGTGAGCGTGTTTTAAGGGCGAGAAGTTTTCATTACCTTCAGGTTTTCTTTCTTTAGCAGTTATTTCTACCGATCCATATACCTCATATGGATGAAAATCTTCTTTTGCGGCTTTTGAAGGTTGTAAATGTTGTAGGCAGAAAGTAGCTTTTATTTAGATGTAATGCTCCTTCAGGACAGTGAGTCTGCCAAACGGAAAACAGCAGCAGGACCAACGCCAGTACGTAATGTAAAGTTTTAGAAAGTTGGATTCTCTTGATTATCTTTTCAACTTTAGGAGTGTACAGAGCCGTCGCTTTTCATAAGTCTAGCATTTCTGATTCTAATTGGCGCAACGACCATATTATGTCAGAGAATGCGTAGCATCGACTTTGTGCGAAGCCCCTCTATTAAGTACACTAGAACAGTAAATAATGATGCAAAGTCCCAGCTCGCAAAAGCGAAGGTATGCAAATGCATTGCTTGCAATTTACAAACCACCTCATGGAGTTCTGAGGCCGTATTCATCATTGCTACCTTGAGGTAAAATGAACCTTGAGGTAGGATTATCACTCAAAACCCGTATTCATCAATGTACCTTGAGGTAAATGCTCAAGGTTAGATCAACCTTGAAAATGATTTCATGTGGAATGAATGATACCTTGAGGTGAATTCTACCTCAAGGTAGCCTTATCAGCGATAAATCCGTATTCATCAAACTTGATGCCTTTACCTTGAGGTACATTTACAATAGAAACTTTTACCCTAGCAAAAGGCAAGGTTAGGAGTGATACCTTTAGAGATCTACAAGGTTTTAGAGGCTGATTTTTCACGTGAACACTGCAGCGACAAAACTGAATCCATTGCAGCAATTTTGTCTAATTTCGTTGAGATTAGCTAGAGTTATAGACATGTAAAGAGATTAGGATCACATTTCTCTTAAATCCTATGGATATGTTGTGAGTGTTTTAAAAGTCCTGTGAAACTGATGTACTGAACCAGAGAAAATCAAACAGATTACTTATTTGCTCCAACAGCATTTTGAGCATCATAAACCCTATCAAACAGTATTTTTAGCATAGCACACTGAAACCACAAGCGTAAATTTGTTTAACCCAAAAACAAATCGCTTTGCAAGTCTGTATTCAAGAAAATCCAGTGTTGACGTTCGTATGACGCGTATAGTCTTGTTCAGTTTCTCAACTCAAATTCAACTGAAAGGTAGGCATCGCAGCAGATAATTTTGCAAATTGCACTTAGAAGCAGACATTTTCCCGGATAGAGTCTTAAAACCTAGAATTGTTAAATATATGGACCCTATCCTCTCCAATTCAGCACTTATAGCCTCTCACACTCTAAAGACATAAGTATCCTTGCTTAAATCCCATGCAGATATGAAAGAAAGCAATTCACCGTAAGTACGCTATGCCCTTCTCTGAGAAAACGTCAGTGTTTATCATGCTGGCACAGGTTATTTCAACCTTGAGAGATAAATTTTGATGAATACGAAATTGTACCTTGAGGTAGATTCTACCTTGAGGTAGTTTCTCAAGGTATCTTATATTGAAGTAGGGTTCATTTTAATCTCACCGCTACAGCCTAGCAGCTAGAAAGGTACGTGCCATAAATTCGTCCATTCTTCATATCTCAGGCTCTGAAAACGTATGAGCCGCGGAAAAGCAGCAGTAATGTGCCAAATCTTCTCAGCCGCTAAGGTGCAGCCCACCTGCGGCCTTTGGGTGCAATTGCACCAAAATACACTCAATCCGAGATCCTCCGTAGGGCGGCTGACCCCGGATCATAATTTTACTATAATTTTCCTTTCCCTGTCAGCCCACATTTTGTAAACCGCAGTAATAATTAAGGGCCACAGCGTGTCCGCTTCCAGCGTCTGAGCTGGCACGTTTGTGTCATTACGACAATCGTTAGTTTTGAATTTGGTTAGCTGGTTTTGGTAGATAATTCTCAGAATTTTGCTTTCGCTGAAGCAGAAAGATCATGGCGTCCACGTAGCTTCGCACTCAGTTTGTAACACTTTCCTATGTTTCTCCAGATATTTTCTTACTCTTATTCATGCTTTTCTTTTAGCTAAGATACAGCTCTACTACGCCACTATCTAAGAATTCGAATATTGTTACGATAAAATTTTCCAGCAGTGATTACGAGATTGGAAAGCTAGTGGAACCACATTTGTGATCAGCAAACTGTAAAAAACCCCTCAACAAATTTTTAAGCAATTTTGAAATTTTGACGCATCCCACGTTTCGAAAATCTTAACTGTATGAAACTGACATTCTTTTCGTGGCACCATTAACCTCAGGGGCAGTACAGTTGTCTATTCTCTGATTTTAATACCGTACAATAGACAAGTGGCTCAATGGAGGGGAGGGGATATTCTGAAAATTTTCTAAACTTACTTAAATGAATTGTGAGAATATGCAAGTGAGTCGTTTACGCTTGTAAGTAACTCCATTATTAATTTTTTGATACATTTCAAGTTAGCTTTGTGAAAGAATATTTCCGGTGGAAGACCGCAAAGAGACAGCAAAAACTTTTGGGAAACATTCCAAATATTTTTTCGGAGTGCATGGCTAGCCCCACTTACATTGAACCCACAAGTACTTTTTCTCTCCCTCTCCCCTGTACAAAGATTTGCCATCGCCACTACTATAGACCTACCACAACCCCAGTCTGGAGTTATGGTTAAAACTGGATGTGATATTCATATTCAACATGGCGAATAATTTAACATCTGCCTGTAACCAAGTAAACAGGCCTTTGATGTTACTCTACTACATATTTATAATACCCAAAAACGATTATTACAAGTCTACATTAGACAACTTATTGGAAAATAAAGTTTTAACTTCAGATGAATGATATCGAAAGAGAAACCCTTGAACATCTGATTGGCATGGCGTCCCCAAGACATTTTCGAAGTAGGGTTGACCCCCTGCAGATTTTAGACGATTACCGCTTTAGGCAGCGGTTTCGTCTGTCTCGCAGAGGGTTTTACACCCTTCTCTCGGAATTACAAGAAGATCTTACTCCGAAGACTACAAGAACAGCGTCAATAAGCGCGTCACATAAACTCGCTATTTTTTTAGAACATCTTGGTAGTTCGAGTTTACAGGTTTGAACAACATTCAAAACACTTTTCAAGAGGAAGAATACGGGGTTTCAGAGAACAACTGGGTTAACACTCGGTTGCTCTCAAGCAACTGTCTCTCGAATAATCGCTGAAGTTTCGGACCTATTTTACCGTAGAAGAAGGGAATTTATCAAATGGCCAAGCTCTTTGGAACAGAGCGATATGGAAAGACGGTTTGCTTTCTTACCCGGATGTGAAAAGTAAAAGATTTTCATTTCATCAGATTTTTCAACCTCTGCGGCATTCCACGAGTAGTGGGGGCGATAGACGGATCGCACATTAAGATCATTGCCCCCTCTGACTCAGAGGATAGCTATGTAAATCGGTAAGAGTTAACCAACCCTTTGTAATCGTTAGTGTCATTCTTACACTTGCAGAAAAGACTACCATAGCATCAATATGGGGGCTGTCTGTGATTTAAACCAAAAGTTCTTATGGATAAGCGTAAAATATCCAGGCCGCGCCCATGATTCAAGGGTAAAATAAATCAGTCATTTTAAAAGCGTGGTGTGCATTTTAAGGTTTTTCGATCCAGTCGGCTATATAGCGATTTATTAGAGGGCAGGAAGACGGGGGTATTATTAGGTGACAGCGCCTACAGGTCTGAACGCTTCCTCTTAAAACCGATATTGAGGGAAGACAGAAGCCCTGCAGGTTTATTATGTAAAGAAAAGACTCACTTATAATATTTTCTCTTAAGAAACACGTTATACAAACGCTGTCTGCCGGGGACGCGTGGTTATAGAAAACGCCTTCGGATCCCTCAAAAGGCAATTTCAGGCCCTACACACAGAGCTGAGGTAGGCTGAGACGTCAAACAAACTTGTATCAAGTCCTCATTCCAGGCATACCCCTAGTAGAAGTGCTAAATTAATAATTTCATGTTGTTGTATAAGAAATTTTGCGATTAGTATGAGAGAAGCTGCATTCACTGATACTGAGAGTATTCCTCAACAATATCCTGAAGCAGGAGACGAAGAAACAGACCTACCAGAAATGGCAAATGATTTTCGACGTACCATTATTGATCGTTACTTCACGTAAGAAGCCAAATTGTTTTCAAAATAGAACTAATCCAATTCTTTTTATGTATTTTGCATAAACGTGTTGCAAAAAGATTCTAATTCAGATTCTGAGAGAATTGTGGCACATAAGGATCTGCTGGGTTACAGCCAATAGTCAAGGGTGCACCCTTATAAGAGAAATTAGGTTAGGGTAGATAACTTCATAACCGCTGGTAACCGTCAGCAGGCCGAAGCAGCCGCCAGCCTGTAGCTGCCGCTGTGCGCTTTTGTTAAATCACAAAATGTTTACTATGCTGCATGACTAGACTAGTAGGCTACTAGCCAGCTTCGGCTTCGAGTCCCAGTAGCCTGCTATCCCCAAGCCGGCTCATTAGAGGATGTTCCAGATTCATGGAGCAGAAACGATATTCGCACTTTCATAGTAGACCGTTGCTACAGTTGAAAATGATTTGACAGTATGTTAACCGTTAGTAAATTTTACACAACTGCTGCAATTTTCAATCTTTATTCAACTATTACTTTATCAATGAACTGTATAAAATGTTCTAAAAAAGAGACCTTATGTCACGAAGCGTCACGAAACAAAAAGAATCATAGAAAAAATCCAATACTTGGACTATATGATTCGTCACGGCCTGCAAAATAGTACGGAACTTGTGCCGAAGGATTTTTAGCCGCAACAGCCTTCGCCTTTGTGACTTCAAGAGCTAATTTGGCTTCTTCCAGTTTTACTTCCGCTACCTCGATCTCCAGTTTTAGTTTTTTTTGTTTCATCTGCGCCACCTTTATCTCTTCTTCATATAACATGGACCTCTTGTCTGTAAAAAGAGACAATGTTTCTCGAGCGCTCCTGAACGGTTGCACAATTAGGACTGTAAATGAATGCACATGCTGAACTTACGCAGACAAACTTTTCCTATGAGAAGACCTGAGAGTATGCGTGTGCTGTGCGTCTAGATCATCAGTGATCAAATCCTTTCTAAAAATGAATTTATACATAGCGAAACGAACTAGAAATAGCTTATACACTGTGGTTTCAGGAATTGTGTTAGTTTGAGGGGGGGGGGAGGGAGTGTGGGGGCCTGGGACAAAAACTCCAAGCGCTTCCAATAGAGTTCTTTGGACTTACCCCCCTCCCCTCCCTCCCTCTCTCTCGATCACCATCGCTGCGATGCTACTTACTCTTCAGCAGCTGTTTCGCCATTCATTTGTTCGTCATCATCAAAATCATCTGCAATAAACTCTTGTTATTAGAAATAAAACCTCAAGAACTGACCGATTTCCGGCACACCAGATACGTGGTGTTTTTCCGATAATACTTCTGCGAGGGGAATCAGATATGGTGGTAATGTAGGCAATGCAAAAATCCCACCGCCCGTTCCGGAATATTTTTCCTTCTAAACATTCCTTCTGTTCAATAATTAGTTAAGGGACTATCAGCTGATTACCTCCAACTTAAGGTGCTTCTGAACTTTTTTAATTTCATTTTTAATCTTTTCTTCGACATTTTCTTTAGTTCTTTTCGCGACTCCCAAACTAGAGATCTCTAAGGCCCATTCATTCAATAGAATTTGACGTGCGCTTTCGCCCGTTTTCCCTCCTAAACAAAGTTTTTGGAGTAAATTCCGACTGAAAGTGACTGACATTCAATCAATTTCATAACAGTTTAATCATAAACTTTTAAGAAATAAAACTGTATTAATAGAATAGAATCTTTTTAGAATGAATCGGTAACAAATGGTCTGGTGCTAACTTTAAGTAACTCAACTAAGTAAGTAAGAATAACTAAAAAAAACTTTAAAAATCTAAAAAAACTAACTACTTACTTAACTTAAGTGAGTTAACTTGCTAACTTGAACTTGCTAACTTATACAGCGCTTATTTAATTATGAAATTAGCATTTTTGATTCCCCGTATCTCCTTTACAGAGAAGCTAGGAAAAAAGAGACGGTCTACGTAGATTCTACATGTTCCTACCTAATAGTATGTCGATTGATGAGACATAACGATTCAACTAAAAAAGTCTTCTGTTCGATGACCTTTCAAAACCAAAGCATTGAGAAATTTTTCATATTACACCTTTGTACCACTTATTATTTGGAATTTTTGAAGAAGAAAGTAAATTTTTCATACCTGCTTTAAATTTGCCGTGGAATTCGTCTCTATTCTTTAGATATAGAGATATCAAAGTTTTGGTTTCTTCTTCAGTAAATACCGGGACTTTTCGATCGAGTTTTTGCTTCTTAGGTTGCGACATTTCTGAAATGAGAATTATGAATAGTTTGTCAGAGGAAGTATAGCGGGATATCTTGGCCTCACTCCTTTTGTAGGATTGAGGGGAGTAGAAAGATGTCAAGACATTTGCTTCAAATTCTCTTAAAGGCACTATCCCGGCAGATTTTGGGTTTCCACGTCTTTGCATTTTCTGGATCTTTTTAGCGCAAAGTCGAAGTCAAAGTCAAAAGTCGCGACACTAGATTCTGATGTACATTGGTCAGCGGGCAACTGGCAAGTCTGCTAACCCGCTAAGGTCGTTTTTCGAAAACTCGATTTTGCCGGGTTTAATTCTTAGCTCTTATTTGATTCTCATTTAAATGGAGGAGATAACCGCGTAAGGTATGACCAGTAGTCAGGCTGCCTCATCATTCACGAGGTTATGTATCACACCTTATTGTATGGGTGTTCGGAGAAACAAAAGTTCCGTGCTTTCAAGTGTTAACTTGACCAGCGCAGCCGTCCAGCATGGCGTAAGTTTAAAAGGGCGCACGAAATTTTGCCCACCTAACAATAACAAGAACGAAAAAGAATGATAACAATGAATTGACCTGAGTTTGGTTAACCATCATACACGGGGAACTATCATGTGTTAACACAATGTGTTGTGTTGACACACTCAGCTTCCCGTTAGAGCACGACACGAGGGCAAATGTCAAGCATGTTTCAAAAGTCACCATATAAAGAGATGGCCGAATCTGCCAAATGATGATATTCAACAAATTTAGAAAGGAAATTAAAAGCTGCCAAAGCTGCCTCGAGCTTGCGCTCGAGAACTTCTTTCAGCCAAGCTGTCGCACTATTTGAAAGTTTATAATTATGAGATACTGACTGGGCAGGTTCTAGAAATAGTTACCCACATGCAACTTCATAACTTCTAGAAAATGTCATAAAAACGTGATGAGATGAGTCTCACCTTTGTGAGCTGCACTACTAAATCGAAAAACATCGCTATCCAGAGTGAGAAAGTGATGAATGTCCTGCGCTGCCTGTTCACAGACCTCATTATTTATGCACTGATCCACTTCTTCGATGCAGACGCCTAGAATACTTATGTACCAAGTCGTTACCAAAATATATTGGACAAAAAAGATAAATCAGGACGCACCTAAATTACGCATATCACCTGCAAGCTGAGGGCACTCAACAGCGCGAGTTTTCGCTACATCCAGTACGGCAACCTAAAGATGGTGCATGAGATAGAATCGCTAATTTCGAGTCAAAAACCAAAACAGATATGGCCATATTTGTAGCCAATTCCGATCGCCTAAGTGGCGCCAGAATAACCATCAATCCCATTGTACATATAGATAGAAGGCTTTGCATCAGTCTGTTCATCGTGTGTTAGCTTGTCTGCTAAGCTTACATCGCGGCTCAACAGCTTTCCTTCATTCGGCGTCTTTTGAAGTAGAAATAGACAATCACTGCAGCTTTTCAGCGACCTTCATGCTTAATCTAATAGACTTGAAGGTTAACGTGGTATACTTGGCTTGCCTACTATGGTTAGCTATGAACCGATTTTATCATACCTTTTTTAGCTGTTTTTTAAGCGGTCTCAACATCATTAGCATGGTTCACGCGCAAATGTTGCCGCAGCGCAAGCGCAGATATCAAGCGTCTCTGCGGGCGACTGAGTCATTTTTGGTACCAAATGAATGACTTTCCAATTTGTGACTTGCTTTTTCTATTTCTAGAGCGAACAAGGAAGTAATTAAGAGTTTTATACGTCGGAAATAAAAGTGATGATCCTATATGCGAACAAGTCTAACGAATCTGGCTGACCTTGCCACTGATGTTATCGGCTAGCCTAGAAATAGTCCGAAAGCTTGCTGCAAGCTGATTCGCATCAGCTTCACCACAAAACGTGACACGGACATTCCAAAAGCCCGACTTTGCTCACTGGCCGAGCTCCCTTGACATAAGCTTCATCAGTAATCACACGAAAAACACTATAAAATGTTAACTGGGAATGATGTACCTGAAGCGCACTCTTTCAATAAGTCTGCGATTTTTCGTTGAAGCCTTTCCTCTTCTCCTCTCTTCACATCGAGCTCAACGCTTAACTCTTGCAATATGTTATCAATATATTGATCGCCCTCATCAACATCCTGAATTTGAGGGCATTGAAAATTTAAGCACATTAACTACACTAGAAGTTTGTTTACCTCTTTGTTAGGCTCTGGTTTACCCTTACTTGGACGTATACCACGAGGCCGACTGGATGAGACAGTTGATAGCGTTTTCTACAAGTAGGATAGGTGTTTGCCTGATTCGAAACTCGTCCTAACCTTTGATATCAGGTCTGCAAAACTAAGAAAATCCATGCTTGCAGAGATTTGGTTTGTGATATCCGGGACATAGATAATGACAGAAGAAACTAAAAATAATGTTTGAAAAATTGATGAACAAGGAAACAAAAAAAAACACACAAGCGTAAGAAGATTGCACGTTTCAAGAGGCGATGATTACACGAATGTATCGAAGTGATACCAGATACTTTCGAACTTTGTCGCCAACCAACTTCACCTCGCTTTCAACGACAAAGTTGTAGAGGTCTCTAGTCCTCTCATTCCTAAAAGTTTTAATGCAACGATGGATGATTCAGAAACGTTGAATAAGAAACTACGGCAGGCGCCATACTCCTCGATGAGTATAGCATGGCGACGATCGGTACGCATCAAATACGTGTAAAACCGGCGATTTTTGTCGCCGATATTGGCGCTACGACTGGCGATCGCCCGTCGCCGATATTAGCGGGGGATCGCCAATAGGACGATTTGCGATCGCCAATGCTAGCGATTTGCGATCGTCAAGCGTAGCGATTGGCAATCGCAAATCGTCCTCTTGGCGATCCCCCGCTAATATCGGCGACGGGCGATCGCCAGTCGTAGCGATTAGCAATTGCCAATATCAGCGACAAAAATCGCCGGTTTTACACGTCGCCCGTCGCCATGCTATACTCCTCGAGGAGCATAGCGCCTGCCTAATCATTCCAAATAAAGAGCTAAAAAAATTATCGAGATAGTTCAGCTGATAAAAAAAGTGGTTGAGACATTTCAACGAACGACTCAAAAATCAAAGAATTTACTTACAATTGGAAGTTAAATACAGCGCAGCCCTTTATGACTAGCGTAGATGCTATAATGAGCTCATAAAACATAGCTCAGCCCACGAAAACGTGAAACCAATAAGTTGGCCACGTACTCGTTGCGCAGCTAAACAAATACCAATAAAACACATTGATAACATATAAATAGGTATGATAATGCAATGCAACGAAAATCCTCTCTAAGGTTCCACTAAAAGTGAATACACAAATAGCACGAAACAACACAGCAGTCGAAACATAACAACAAATTTGTAAAGCAAAGGTTCTTTCAAACTCGCATCTTTTGCTGGCCCAACGCAAATCCAACACTTCGCTCTGCGACTGTTGTTGTCTCTCTCGCCTAATTCTGCGTTAGCGAAGAGATATTCGTGACTGTAAGAGTAGATAATGGCTTCAGAGCTGTTTTTTTCTTTTGAAAAGTTTAACATCATTAACATAAAGCGAGCGAGCATTGCATGCGAACGTAAATACCCACAGAACAAAAGTAGAAATAAGGGACTTACAATAATGTCTTTACACACCGCTAAGAGTTATGGCATGCCCTGAATGAGTATCACCGCACATCATGCAATGTGAGGTAGAATTAACCTTGAGGTACTTTGATGAATACGAAACGGCCTTAAGGTAGAATGTACCTTGAGGTACATTTTACCTCAAGGTTCATTTTACCTCGGGTAGCAATGATGAATACGGCCTCTGGATTCCAGTGAAGTATAAAAACAGCATTGATTAATGAGGCGATAACAAACTTCAGTCTGGCGATACATTAGCTGTAACGCCAATATCATAGTTTTTCTTATTTTCCAATCAATTACAGTAGCACTATTATAATATTGCGATATATTTACCATTAAAAAGTATAAATTTTGCGAAAACTTTGCTGAATTTCATTTTATCAAAGTACTTGTTTCCAGGACTACAGGAGTTGCTACAGGTCATTTTTTGAGTTTTCAGGCCTCCCTGCCTAACATTGCTGGAATGAAGGGCGCCTATGGACGAGGAAACTTGACTGTGAGCTTTTCAATATCGGTATTTATTTCCTACATAAGTTTCGTGTATAAAAAGAATTAATCGTTTTGCACATTTCTAGCCCGTGATTGAAACTTTGTTTTTGTTCAGTAGACTTGAATATACTTTACAAAGTCTCTCTTTGAAGTTCGCATAACTCAACAATAAGAGCATCCAATTCAGGGTTCTTTTTCGAAAATCCACGCAATCATTTACAGTATCGTCCCTTCACCAAAGCTTCGACAGGCTGATTCAATATATGCTTGAAAAGAAGATTATGTGCCCTCCTAGCAGTGCAGCAGCAATGACTTCTAGTTCACTTTGTCAAAGCTCTAACACTTTCGTCAATTCATATCTCGGCGAAAAAAATGATGCGTTTTTTTAGCAGCGCCCAGAACAAAATATACATTGGGTATCCGTGCCTTAGATGAGAAAGCACTCAAATTTAGAATCTTTTGAATCTAAAGTCGTTTGTTGTGTTTCAGGTATTAACTGATATATTCGATAATTTGGTTCGTCCTTTCCACTCGCTTTCAGATGATACCAGCTTTGCCACCGATGTCCCTGCAAAAGTGAATGCATGTAGAGTTTTTTTTAATGATGGTAAAGTACCAAATTTTTAGGGCCGGCCAACGCACATGCGCATCAAGCTGTTGACGGCGGAAGAACTAGCTCGAGAAGAGATTTGATATTTATTTATGTCAGTGTTAATTAACATATTCATGTCGAATAATTGCACATTTGCTTGAACGTTCCAATGTTCCTGATTAATAAAAATTATATAGCGTTTGTACAGTTCTTCCTATCACGGCTTAGTGTATGAAAAATAATTGGCTCTTTTACAACAAAATTCAGCCATTTTCTAATTGAAACCGATAACGATGACATTATGGAGCGACCATAAAGCATTGCACATTAAGGCATATAGGGCATTAAGGGCAGTGTCTCGGCAGATTATGCATTTCCATCTTTTTGCATGTTTTGGTCTTTTCGACCCGTAGACCTCGAATTTGAGCTTTGAAGCGGGTGAAAAGATCTTTTTTCGGGGCGTTTAGCTATCCAAAAGCAGCTCGGACGAGAACAATGGGAAGTTGGGAGGCACTGGCACGAAGACCCGCTGCCAATTTTTGCTTTGGTTAGCATGCACAGTGTGGGAGAGCGATCGTGAGATCCCGGGCCGAATGGCAAGCGAAGTCATCCGAGCGCCCGCCCGTCTATGGGCTATTTTCCCGGCCCAGGGGATACATCAACCAGCCGGATTGCGGTGGAGGTCATGAAATGACCAGGAATCCAATCATAGCAATTTTCCCCAGGGCGCGAATTTGCCGGGACACTGCCTTTAAGTCGTGACGATGGCGCTACCGCGCGCAACACGCACCATTTAAGTCGAGAGGAAACCGGTTAAAGGCTTCCTTTCGGCTCGAATGGTATTTCTCCTAACGTATGGTATACTTATGGAAGTGATTAAGTAAGCCTTGAGGTGACGCCTTTTTGTAACCTTTGATTCAACTAGCTTGGCTTCGGGAAGGCGGTGCTCTGTGACGTAATTAAAGCCGCTCGCGCCAGCGACGCACCTGCGTCTTCTCGCGCGAGGGCCCTCTGATCATTACTTAGCCTTAGTTAGGTCAAGAAGTCCCGCCTTGCCGAAGCCAAGCCAGCTGAATCAAAGGGTATGAGAGTTTTTATTCCTGTGGGCGCAAAGACCGCAGTCAAATCCGTCGTCACAACTTTATGAATGACCTACACTTGGGTAATCCGAACACACCTCTTACATGTGCTCGACCATTTCATAGAAAAAACTTTGAAACTTTTCTTGCAAAAAGTGTTCCGTCTATACAGTTCAAATTTGGAAACCAATTCAAGGCAATTGTGCGTGAAATATCTTCCTGTGTGTTCTTATTATTTGAACGCATCGATTCCAGAATCAAAATAGAAAGTGTAAAATTAGGAAGATGTGGAGCAACACTGTTTCTGCAATTTCGCATGCCTACTTTCTAGCCCAGTTTCTTAGCCTGCATCAAGTCAAACTGAACATACAAGGGACGCCAAAATTATTGTCGCCAATTTTGCAGTAATGCCACGAAAAACATCGCCAAAAAATGAAGGCTCAAATTTTTGCTAATTGCGCTAATTAAACCTTATAAAGTCATTTCACATACCTCAAAAATTTCTCAGGAATGCGAAAATCAAAAGAATCAGACTACTAGTTTCGAGAAGAGCAAAAGTTGAATTACCCTTATATTTTACTCTGTAACTGAATAAACTCAAAATGTCTCAGAAGCTTTCCACGCTGAGATTGTAGAGCACACCTTGCACTATCACATGGTCCTAGTTGCATTTGCAAAATCTTATTCTTTTACGAAGTGCGGAAACGTCTTTGCAAAAAATACATGCGTACGAGCAACGACTTTGAGCTCAAAATCGATGGTGGAAACTCAGAGATGCAATTTCTCCCAAATTAAAAACATTCCTTCGTTTTCGAGACAAAGAGTTTCTGTGAAGATCGATTAGCGCAAACAATTTTGAAGTCGATTTAGTAGACATTTTTTGATTCTCAGGCACACTCAGGAGGCCCAAATTACCACTGACTTTCGATATAGTGCCTCTCAAACCTATTTTTTGGGAAATGGAACCTCCTCGATTCAAGTTCTATCAGGTTGTGTAATAAGTTCCGTTTCATTTTTTTTTCAATTTTTTATGAAAATATTTACCTTAGTTGGAATAAGGTCTAAGAATGTGCTTTTGAAAGCCCTAAGTCTGCTCTACAAAATCGTATGCGTCTTCCCCCAACTTTGCGGGATGAAAAAGGTTATTGCAATCAGAAGAAAAAATCCGAGGAGGCAAAAAATCCATTTTCGACATCTTTTTTCTCTCCAGATTTTCCCGCTTTCCTTTAGTACTTTCCATTCAATAAGCTTGAAAACAAATAAAACAATCTATTATGTGCTTCTTTCCTTCCTTCTAGCAACTTTTAAGGTCATTTTTTTGAAAAGTAGGTAAAATAAGAATTTGCTGCAGTAAGCAGTAATGTTCGTCGCCTCGCCTACCTAAGCTGTGTGGCCCCAAAACTAACTTTTACATTTGATGATTCTATAACCGAGGACCACCTCTTCTGATTTTTCTGAATTATCCGTCTACCGTCCTTTTCCAGGACTGCCTTCAGGTGACCACGATCAACATTGAAGAACATTAGAAAGAAAACTTTTCTGAGGCTGAAGAAGAATTTCTCAAAACTTTTGAGCACTTTTGAACTTCTGCAAAAGCTACAGCATTCTTTCCTTACGCTCAACAATCTTTTCGAGCTGTTTTGCAAGCATTCTGACCCAAACGGGAGGCGACACAAATTGATTGTCGAAAATGGATTTTTTCTTTGGTTTTCCAATCTGATGCTAAAAAACTTTTCAAATCCTATTGATGTAGAAGACTGAAGTGAGGATTTTGTTGGAGCAGAAACTTTCAAATGCGTATGTACACTTTGCGAAACACCGTGTAAAATATTTTTAAAAATCGAAAGAAAAAATGGGACATTATTACACAACCTAAGTTCCCTATTCAATAAGGTTAGAGGCAAAGGCTCGCTCCTTTAGTGCGCAGTTTTGAAACACGAGGAATAATTTTTAAAGCACTGTACAAATGCTGACGAAATGATTAAAATTCTCGAAGGTCAAAGCAGCGAATTTCTGATTTGTCTACGGCATCACGATGATAACGGCTGATGGAAAATTATGTTTGATATGTCGAGTCTGCCTTGTATCCGACTGACACCCAATAAAACACGCCCTGTGATTTTGGCGCACCCGTAGATGGAAAGAATTCCATGCAACTCAGTTTCGGCTTCATACGTTTGATTAGCGCTGCAGACGGCTTCGTCATTTGTAGCACACTGTTTAATCTACATGATGTCAAAAAATAAGAGCGCCACATCCAATATGAGAAAAGTTATGGAAATAGCAGAGTATGATTGGTGGTGAAGAAGGTTTTGGGTTATCAATGGCTACATATTACCCCAGAACAGATACTCAACGAGCCGAAAACTCTACAATTAGGCTTAATTGAGCCGCTAATTAGAAGTATTGAATTCTCGCTTCTTCACCGTAAGACTTTTTTCATAGACTATGCCAGGTGAACAGCAGCAACGTTTCTCATTAATTTTTAAAAATGTGATTTGATTATTCAAAATACTTCACGCGTAAAAAGCTGTCTAGTGAAGGCTCGTAAGAAGCTGTTTAGTGAAGTCAGCATGCCTGAAAGCATTGCTACTTCAAGATTATGTTTTTCTTCTCAAACGGTCTATTTCACAGTATCCAATGACATCTTGCCTACTTTCTACTATGGTCTAATTGCAGAGGTAAAAATGAAGAAGGGATATGACTTGTTTTGGCGATTTGGCAAGCCTGTTTAAAATCTAAAAACTGCGCAGTAAAATTCAAAACAGTTGCTATCATAATTTCAATTGTTATATTATGCCGTAACAGGTTGTTATAGATGATATACTTTATTACCCGACGTTTCGGCAAGACGCCGTCTTCAGGGGCTGAAAAGGCGTCAATCACATTGATGCACGCGATCTCTGCCGCCATCTCCACCGACTTGCCACTCGATTCGTCTTGAGTGAAGGCAGGGAGTTTGAGGGCGAAGTTCACCCACCAAGTATATCACCGATGTTGTAGCTAACAGTCGCTTCGGGTGTGCTTGGTCGAGTGCGGTGACAAATGGGCACCCAAGCTACTGCGGGGCTGTTTAAGTAGGGCACACAATCTTATAGTTTACAGTATGACAGATACGGCATTAAGTCACTCGTGATAGATAATTTCTCATCCTTGCTGTTTAGTTTTGGCTCACGAGTAAGAATGTAGAAGCCTTCCAAGGCTTTTCGTGCGGAAATTTGGGTGTTCGTGGGCCAAGATTTTGCACCTGATATCGTAATCAACTCCGTTATGTTCGGTCATTCTATGCTTTCCCAGTGGACTAATCATGCTTTGCCTCTTTTTGCTAGCTAGATGTTCACTGATGCGCACACCTAGTGGCCGGCCGGTTTCACCGATGTATATGGCAGAGCACTTCGTACACTCAATTTGGTATACAACACCAGGGCCGGTAGTAATCTGGCCAAAACTCCGAGTTTAAAGCTGCGCGTTAACTCAGGGTTAACTCTGAGTTTCGTTTTGAAACTCAGAGTTAACTCCGAGTTTCGTTTCTGAAACTCGGAGTTTCGTGCTGCTACTTGCGGAGCCGCTATAATTGTTGAGGAGCTACTACACGCTTCATCGCAAAACACTCCGACTAGGTCGGGAGTTGAACTCCCGTTGCTCGGCGCGAAGTGCCTACCACTAGACCACTAGGCTACACAGCACCCTAGCACCACGGCCAGCTATTAGTACATGTTGCTTACATCTTACGTGTTCAGGCACGTCAAGAGGCATGGTGCCTTTTCACTCCAACAATAAGCAAGGTGATTCACTACAATACCTATACGTACTCTCCTCCCCCCCCCATTCTCAACCCCCATTTACGATATCATCTTCTATTCGGGAAATACCAACCTTAGAAGAATTGATTATCCCCAGCTGCATTCCTAAATAAGATAACTAGCGAAGGTGACTGCTTTATTGACAAAACATAATTTAAGTATCAAAATTCAGCTAAAAGCTCTCGAACTCGAATATATGTAAAATGTAAAAACCATGTGTGATAAAAACACACCATGAAATCATCAACACGCCTCTATCATTTTGATAATACTATCGGCTGGCTCCAGTGGCGGACCAAGAGGGAGCCCTCCCTCCCGAGAATGAGCGATATTTTCGAAATTTACTTACTGGGTTATAAAAATGTGCCAGTGACTTGTTTATTTATGTAGATAATTGAAATAATTTTTTGAATTTTTTAAAAATTCAAATTAACCCTGTAAAAAACTTTTTTGATGGCGTGGCGCCCCCTTTTTTCATTTTGGGAGGCAAAAAATTTGAGAAGCACCCCAAAAAATTTTTCAGAGTGCGTGGCTAACGCCACCTTCGTTCAAAAAAAATTTTTTTAGCGCCCCCCCCCCCCACTGAAATCTTGGGACCGCTGGCTGATGAGTGTTCTATATCATATTTCGTTCATCCGACAAATTGGAAGAATAAATTATCCGAATATTCGAATATGCGAGGAATTTGAAAGGACAGTTATTCAGCTATACAAATATTTGAGAAGTTTCGGAAATCCTTGTTCGAATATTTAAATCGACTATTGCGATTGAATATTCGAATATTGCATGCGAGTATTCGAATAATTATTGCATTTGATATTCAATGATATTCAGTTGTTCGTTTATTCGAATAGTCATTCGATCAAGTTCGGTTAATCGAATAATCAATAGCTCGAATTTCGGAATGTGCCCATATTCGAATATTCAAACTCTAATAATATAAAAATTGGAGTTTGAGTAATATTCGTTCATTTGGAAATTTTTAAATTCAGTTATTTGCTATTCATTCGTTCGATGATATTTTGAAGATATTATTCAATATTTGTTCATTCGATGAAAACTTGCGTTTGTTACAACTATATCACAAACTGGCAAAAAGCATAGTTCATTTGGTTTCGGTGAAAAAATCTCTTGCAAAAATCTGTTACGTTTACATTTCTGGAGAAGGTGGTTGTGAGTATACATTAGTTTCTCAATGCTGGTAGTTTTACGGTTAAAGAGGTCATGCGAAAATGGTTTTGAAGTTTAAGTAGACAGATACATTTGTGGCATCAAGGGCCGTTCTATGAGACCACAGATCGTTTTATAAGACCATTCATGCAAAATGATTAGTCTACTTATAATCAGCGTAGCGAATTACGACATCACGCCAAGTTTCAGTCAGCTCCGTGATAATTTACCGCCTACTGTAAAACTATCGTAATCCCGACTTGTGGCCCCGTAACGAAAAATAGATATCATATTCGTGATCAGCGTGCCAAAAAACCCCACTGCACCAAGTTTCAGACAATTTCGTGATTTTCGCCTAACTACCGTATACCTACCGTAATCCCGCTCCGTGGCTTCGTAGCGAAAAACGAATGTCATATTCGTGAACAGCATGCGTAGTAACACCACTGTACCAAGTTTCAGCCAATTTCGTGATTTTCGCCCAACTACCGTATCCCTACCGTAACCGCGCTATATGGGCGAATGGTGAAAAATGAACATCATATTCGTGATCAACGTGCCAAAAAACCCTACTGTACCAAGTTTCAGGCAATTTTGTGACTTTCGTCTAACTACCGTATACCTACCGTAGTCCCGCTTCGTGGCCCCGTAGCGAAAAACGAATGTCATATTCGTGATCAGCATACGAAATAACCCCAGTGTACCAAGTTTCAGCCAATTTCGTGACTTTCGCCCAGCTACCGTATTCCTACCGTAACCCCCCTATGTGGGCGAATGGCGAAAAATGAGCATCGGATTTGTGATCTGCGCGTCGGATAACCCCCGGGACCAAAATTTTACAAAATTTTGAATTTTTGTGTTCAAGGCTGCACCATGATACCCCCATCATGCTTCATGAAACTCGGAGCAAAATCTACTCCGGAGGACTTTTTTCTGGATCTCTGCGTTTACGCACTATTTCTCTTTCTCTAACCAAACTCAGAGTTAACTCCGAGTTTCGCGGGCTGCTGAAACGCGCAGCAAACTCAGAGTTAACGCGCAGCTGAGCTGCGGGTTTCGTCGCGTAGCGTCTCGCGTGGAACGAATTACGCTACGTTTCCATACTTGGCATAAAGTACGTCTTGCGGGGTATCCTGCCATATAACCCTTTCCCTAATTTGGTTTGCTTATGCAGGTGTTAATGGTCCCCGAAAGGTGCGCGTTAACTCAGAGTTAACTCTGAGTTAGCGTTTCGACAGGTTTACTACCGCCCAGATTTCGCACAATCTCCGAATTGTCCGTATGGGCACACAACGCAGTTTCTTGTTATACAAGCTTTATCATACAATCTATTGCGTATTAACAGCTTTCTGATGTTGTCTCGCGGGATGTTAACTAAAACGACATCTTTCTCAAGCTGTGCTTGTATCAGACACTGTATGACTGCAGCAGTGACCCTTTCGGAGATAAAAGGCAAGCATAATGGTACTCTATTGGTAGCTTGTTCTCCTGTCTTTACAGTGTTTCTTTTCGAACATCCTTGTCGCATAACATATCCATTCGAGGCTAATATTTCGGCTGCCGGCTTCAGTGACTCCTGCCTTTCCTCATTACCGCTGCAAAGCGTCGCTGTTTTGATCATATTTCGTACGACGGCTCGTTTGACAGCTTCTGGATGTGCGGATTTTGCGTGCAAGATAATGTTCCTATTACTGTCTTTACGAAACCACTTCACGTGCACCGTTCCATTGCTCAACATCAGTTGTGTGTTCAAAAACGAGCCAACCGTCGCGCGATTCTTCCCTCGTAAGGCTTATGTATCTCGATTGTTATTGAGTATTCGGACACATTCGTCCATTTTGGACTTTGTCGACGTGACTATGCAACAGTCGTCGATATAACGACGATACATAAGCGGGGCTCGGGATAGCACCGGTTCTTCTACTTTGCTCATAAAACATATTGCTAACACGGGTGCCAATCGTTGGCCCATTGCCAGTCCCCTTGTTTGTGCGTAATATTTTCCCGACCATTTGAATATATTGCAATCTAAGCATTCCTTGGTGAGAGTCATGATGCGGCTTTTACTGAGACCATACGTCAACATATTTTTACAATGTAACTCTAGCATCTCAGATAAAGCTTGTAAGGCTTTGTCATTAGAAACATTAGTGTATAATGACACGACATCAAATGACTCAATTGCGCTGTTTGACGCAAACACTCAAGGAAGTGATTAGTATTGCTCAAGTGGGGGGGGGGAATCTTGTTCAAGAGCTGGCTTATAATTTTGTTGAGGAACCACGATATGCGATCGGTTGGCCCGTTTACGCAACTGACGATGGGCCGTATCTTGTATGATTCAGCGGAAGTGGAGCGCATTTCGGATGTAGACAGTTTGTGCGTCTTGATTAAGCTATAGAAAACGGGGCAAGTAGGTGTTTCTATCTTGAGCCTACTGAGGGAATTTTTCATGCAGACCAGCTCCTCTACCCACTATGGTCCATACGTGGTTTAACCGCTTACACTGTGAGATAAACTCTTTTTCGGTTGCAGGTTGGTAGACAGTTTTATCTGACAGATGCATTTCGGTTATTTCGCGGTCCAGGTTTTGTGGCATGACAACGAACTCCCCGCTTTTATCACTGACTGATAGGCGAATAGTGCCATTGCTAGTCAGCTCTCTCAACTCTCTGAGGCCTTCTTGCTGTACGCGTGTCAAGTTATACTTTCTTATAGTTTCGTTTTCATTGAGAATTTTTAAGATGCTCAATGAGAGTATTCGAAACTTAATGTCTGCGGCAGCATATGGTTCAGGCTCTTTGTAGAACGAGGATGGAAACGGAACTGGCGGTAATACTCGTCTACTCAAAGCATCGCTGGGTTGCGGTTGATCGTCATGCTTCAGTTTGATCCTGAGTTGGTCTCTTAATCGTTGTAATGACCCCAACACGCGGTATGTTGTTGCGCTTATATTCTGTGCAGGTGCGAAAGAAGGTCCTAGGCTCAGCAATTCGATAGCATTGCGTGAAATCTGAGCATTACCTAACGCTGTGACTCTAGCCGTTTTTTTTTTGAAGTGGTTTCATAAAGACAGTAATAAGAACATTATCTTGCACGCAAAATCCGCACATCCAGAAGCTGTCAAACGAGCCGTCGTACGTAATATGATCAAAACGGCGACGCAAATTTGCAGCGGTAATGAGGAAAGGCAGGAGTCACTGAAGCTGGCAGCCGAAATATTAGCCTCGAATGGATATGTTATGCGACACGGATGTTCGAAAAGAAACACTGTAAAGACAGGCGAACAAGCTACCAATAGAGTACCATTATGCTTGCCTTTTATCTCCGAAAGGGTCACTGCTGCAGTCAAACAGTGTCTGATACAAGCACAGCTTGAGAAAGATGTCGTTTTAGTTAACATCCCGCAAGACAACATCAGAAAGCTGTTAATACGCAATAGATTGTATGATAAAGCTTGTATAACAAGAAACTGCGTTGTGTGCCCATACGGACAATTCGGAGATTGTGCGAAATCTGGTGTTGTATATCAAATTGAGTGTACGAAGTGCTCTGCCATATACATCGGTGAAACCGGCCGGCCACTAGGTGTGCGTATCAGTGAACATCTAGCTAGCAAAAAGAGGCAAAGCATGATTAGTCCACTGGGAAAGCATAGAATGACCGAACATAACGGAATTGATTACGATATCAGGTGCAAAATCTTGGCCCACGAACACCAAATTTCCGCACGAAAAGCCTTGGAAGGCTCCTACATTCTTACTCGTGAGCCCAAACTAAACAGCAAGAATGAGAAATTATCTATCACGAGTGACTTAATGCCGTATCTGTCATACTGTAAACTATAAGATTGTGTGCCCTACTTAAACAGCCGCGCAGTAGCTTGGGTGCCCATTTGACACCGCACTCGACCAAGCACACCCGAAGCGACTGTTAGCTACAACATCGGTGATATACTTGGTGGGTGAACCTTCGCCCTCAAACTCCCTGCCTTCACTCGAATCGAGTGGCAAGTCGGTGGAGATATTTGGCGGCAGAGATCGTGTGCATCAATGTGATTGACGCCTTTTCAGCCCCTGAAGACGGCGTCTTGCCGAAACGTCGGGTAATAAAGTATATCATCTATAACAACCTGTTACGGCATAATATAACAATTGAAATTATTCATCCTCAAGAACATGCCAATGTTCAAAGATAAGAGGACTTACAACATAGTTGCTATCATAATTTTCTGACCTCCTCTTTCTAACTGAGCTAAGTTTGTGCCAATCGAGCTTTTCTTTAAGGAGTTAAGGCTGTTTTAAATTTTATGCACAGCTTTCGAACGAGCTTGCCTCAGATTACCGAAACTCAAGTCATCTTCCTTTTTCATTTTGATCTCTGCAAACAGAGCACAGTAAAGGGTAGGCAAAATGTCATTAGAAAGATGACTCACTTTTTCTAGTGGTACATTCCATGCAGAACTATCATGACAACAAGAAGTTAAACTTCTTGAAAATGGTGCGGCAGAACTTTCGGTTCAACTCAATACAAAAAAGGTGCACAATGTTTGATAATAACTCTCCTGCATCAATGTCTTTCGCCGATCTTGGGTACCAAGTTGCAGAGCTGGCTTCAACTTAATTTACAGCATGGAAAGAGTCACCGGTCGTTTTTCTTTGCTGCAGGATTATGGTGGGAGCTTCCACCATACAACAACTTAAGATCCGTCTGACAAAATTTTTTTCCAAAAAATTTGAAAAATCATGTAACAGGGTTCTTCCAAATGCTGTTACTACACTTCTTTTTACGAGTTGGGCTGTCTTGATAGTGTAATCTCATTCTGTCAAACATTAGGAAAGCACCTGTTGCTCCCCAACTGTAGTTGGAAAGAATCACCACAGCAAAGTGAAAGATTCATCTTCAGAATCAGCGACTTTTATTAACATTTTAAGAGTTTTTGGCTTGATCGGTGATTCTTTCTGAGGCGAAATATGGCTCTCAACGGTTTAAAGTCGCCACTGATGTTCCTACCATAATCGTGCTGTAAGATGAGTGGTGGGTGATTCGTTCCACACTGAAATTCTAACAATAAGTTGAAGCCAGATCTATAGAAAGGCACCCAAGGATCGGGGAAAGACATAAATTAGGAAGTTATTGACAATCAAACAGCGTCCCCTTTTTTGGGACACCCCATATATCAGTGGTGGTCACAGAACTTTCTTTCTGACTTATTGGGATGCTCCCAAAAATTTTTCGGGCCCAAATTCCGTTCCAGAAAAGGGAGTGGCGGAAGCTACTACAAAGCAGTGGCGGTCCGAGGGAGGGGGGCGGGGGGGGGGCGCGCCCCCTCCCCCACCCCCCGAGAATGGGTCGCGAAATTTTTGAAACTTACCTATATGGATTATAAAAATGTGCAAACGACTTGTTTATTTTTGTAAATAATTAAAATAATTTTTAAAATTTTTTAAAAATTCAAACTAGCCTTATAAAAATTTTTTTTCCGCGCCTCCCCCCTCCCGGTCCGAAATCCTGGGACCGCCACTGCTACAAAGGTAGAATGGAATTCAGGAATTTTGGAAATTCATCTCGATTAAAAGTAAGAATGAACCACTTGCACAATTTCACCCATAATTTTCACCCACGGTTCTCACCCCACCCATTTTCAAAAATTGATTTGCGAGTTCCTACGGAGTTGGCAAGTTCCTGATATGTGCCATCTTGTCTGCCACCTGGGGTAAATTAGTAACGGTTCTGAAACTCTATGTCATGGCAAATCGAGCCTCCCTTCTTCTCCCCCCCCCCTTTCTCCAACCTTCGGTCGAAAACAAATCGCAAAATTTTGAAAGTATAGGTTAATCAACCAGCATCGATCGCGGTGGTTCACGCAGTGGGGTCAAAAACGCGCATTTCGCAATCTTAGTAGCGCGAAATCCAGGCAAGCTTCAAGATGATGCTCTTATGTCCGTTTATATATTAGCTCTTGATTGTTGATTGATCCACTTCGAAATTCACTATCATCCACTATGTTGCTGTAATAAACCTTTTGCTCCTTCCTCCCAAATTTCTTGCTACTTTTGCTATTAGTTGAACACGTCGGACTTTGTGCTATCTAGTTTTTGTCATTCCTTTGTATGAATTACTAAGTGATAGACCTATCTCAAGCTTGTCGCTCGTAGCTTGTGTGGATTTCTAGTTAGTTGGCGTGTTGTCTGTTGATGATCTACCTGCAAAGAGATCACGCATTGTTTCGGTTGGCCATAAGGTCCCATGGAAGCCATCAATCGTTTGTTCTGTTGTGCATTTGCGTTTCTTCCTGCGACGAAGAGGCAATCTTGATAATTTGTTTTTTATTTTGTTGCTCTCAAATTGAATCTGGTCTTGCTATGCTCGCTCTCGTTTTCTTCGGCCCTAACTTTGTTTTTATCACAGGTTTTACTGCAGTATGACTTTCCTTGGTTTCCAAGCGCTTCGTTTCTGATTAGTATACTTCTGATGCTATTCTACCAAACACATTGTCACTAGTGTTTTGTGGTGAAAGTTAATGCGTTTAAACATGCTTGTTGTTAGTCTGTTTGAAATCCGAGCGTTTAAACTCAACTGTTTGCAAGATTTTCGACATTCTAAAGAGAAGACAAGGGCTTTATTTGGCGCAGTCTGTCCACTTCTAATTAGGCCACGAAAGGTATGGCGAGAGTCCTGGTCTACGACTTACTTGTCTGCTCTTTCTTCATCTCTTTTGACAGCGCGAACCCCTAGCGCTGCGAATGCGCAAATTTACGCTAACGGTTCGGTCATATGCCATTTCAACAGACTGTATGTTTTGGTATCGCTGCCATATGTTCATTTCTCTTTACTCTGGGGTAGAGGAACAAGCACCTCAATTAGGCACCTCCTCCGCGGGCTGCTGGTCCTTTCGTCCTACTGTTGTGCATCGTGTTAGAACCAGTGGTCCGGGAGGCGGTGACTAATTGAGGTGCTCGTTCCTCTACCCAGCAGATGCATATACTGCGGCTTAGTTTTCGCACCGGCTTCCCCACGACGCGCCTGCGTAGTGTCATTGACCGTCGGGGACCGCCGCGACGGATGCCGGTTGACAGCCTACACACATCATTTCACTTACATTTGGACAACTTGATTAGAACTAAAACCTAAAAACCCGAATTAGCTCTGTACAAAATTTTTTCTCATGCTCTTCCATCCAAAAAAAGCTCAGGGCCTGGCACGGGTCCGTTCCTAGATTTTTCAAATCGAAGTCTTCTTACAAGGGATGTCCGTTGACGACAGTTTTGTAACCAATTTTCATTGCCCCTTCAAAGTTATATAGGAGTCACGTAGCCGTTAGTCGAGGTGGCCTTTTTATGTGAGTCCTATATGACTTTGAAGAACAATGGAAGTTGGTTCCAGATCTGTTCTCATTACCTGCCAAACGCTTCTGGACCCCAAGTTGTGGGCGTTTCTGGGAAGTTGAAAGTGCAACTCGGACCGTCCAAAATTGCTCAAACGTAACTTGCTTCTAAAGCGTATGTTCGCCTGAGTGGACCCTTACTTGCTTGCATAGCATGTTTTACAATATCCTTTCTCTTCTTGCCACAAAAACGAAGTCTGGCGTGCCAACAGGGCCTATTCGCTGCGCTTTGACTTCTGTTCCCTACACCTCACAAAAATCATATTCAAAGACAGCTTCTGTGTCCCTCCCCCCTCCCGCTTTCTGAAAAATTTTCAGATCGCTGCTGTATAATCACACATGTACAAGATTATTCTTGCGAGGAATGCCTTTTTACTCAAGATGGTTATTTGGGATAAGATGTGTTTCTGTAATCTATATATATATATAAAACTCAAAAATTGTCAGTTTGGAGGGTATGTGCGCTATAGAAACGCGCGCCGCTCAACCGATTCAGCTGGAACTTTGCACACATATGTTCTCGACCCCTGCGCAGATGATAGGCTACTTTTCGCGGCGATTCATAGGGTCCTTTTATCGATTTATTGATTTGTTTACGTTTTTCTAAGGAATTGAAGGCTTATCATGTTTGATCAAGCATTTTCCCATCGTCATGTAAAGAAGGGCGGTGAAGCTCATTTTCACCTCAGGAACACGAGGATGCAGTATCGAAGCGGATGTCCCAGGGTAAGTCATCCAGAACATATAAGAGGGGGGGGGGGGGCGCAGTGCAGGTGAAAATGGCACGGGCTGGACCGGGAAAGCCAACTAGTCAATGATAAATGTTGATTTCAAAAATTCAATTGATATCTGAGGAAATCTTCTCTAAAGAAGGCTGTGGCGTCAGAAACAAATATGCAAAAACACTGTAAAAGGATTTAAACATGCGATCTGCGACCAGGCTCGGCACGAGCTAGCACTAAGAAAATTTCAAAACGAAGTTCCCTTTGATCTTGGAAATTTCGTACGAAGTCCCCTTTGACCTGTTTTGCATTTGCTTAAGGCGCGCTTTTTGAGTGAAGCAAATTTTCCGACTGCGGAGCAAAACGAGAAATTTTCAGATGGCTATGAAACGCCGAAAATAAAACATCATAAAATCGTTCTTTCTTTGTGTGTAAACTTTTATAATGTAGACACAATTTATACGAAAAAGTGTATAATCCTATATGAGCAAAGGGTCGGTGCCAGCTCGCTGGCACCCAGCTGGCACGATGCCAGCTTTTAGCAAAAAGTTCAGCACAGCTTTCAACCACATAAATTTTCATAAATTGGGAGTTCGTGTCCCTCAATGTGCATGCACACACCATAGTTGCTATCATATGATTGCATTTTATTTGTAGACAAGGCTTTTGTTTGTTTGGACAGAATTCAATCCGCTGTGTTAGCAATTACACGTCGGCAGCAAACCGATGGCAAGCTGCTGGCATGCGAGTGGCATACTGGCGGCATGCTAATGAACAGATTTATAAAGAGTAGGTTTACCGCCGGCGGCGTGTCCCCGGCATTTCAGCAAACGACGGCATATCCCGCAAAAACGACATCCCCCTTTGCTTTCCTCCCCAAAAACGATATTCAACTTGACCTGCTGCCAGCTATGCCGAGCCCTGTCTGCGATCCCCTGTGCATAAAGGACCACGCTCACGCTGCATCATTCCGTCATAATAGTGCGTATTGCAGTGTTCCTACACTAAGTGATGAGTTAATATCGCCAGCTTGTGTAATTTTCGAAAAAGCGTTCCGCAGAAAAGGATTGCAGTTTTGTTATCAGCATTTGTTATTGATTTCAAAAAAATATCATTGCGAGTGGCCACTTTGACTACAGGGCCATTCCTAGATGTAAGTGTGCAATGAATTGAAACAGATAAAGCAATGAGAACACATAGCGCTAGTGGTACTGATCCCTAAAACCGCATAACTCATCTTGACATTCTCACATTCGATAGTAACTTAGTTTTCTCCTTCCTCGGATATAAATAGACTAATTGTTACTCAAATAGTGTAAAAGATTGGAAAAATTTATTTGAAACCGAATTAACTATGTAAGTTCTTGTCCTTCCACTTGAAGGAAATTTCTGTTTTTAACGCTATGATTCTCAGAAACCGCGCTATCCTAGATCTAAATGCACCACCAGGCTATTCTAAATTTGTTGAAGTTTCGAAGGGAACTGAAGCAGTCTATGAAGGAAGTTTGTTCACTTTGCAAAGCAAGAGAGAGAGAGCACAGCGGTCGCATATTACTAGAAGTATTACCGCGTGCTTACGTCGCTGTATAAGCGCTTCCTTACGTCTGCGATTAGCCCACAAATAAGAAGAAACTACATAATGCTATAATTTGTATAAACTGATGGTAATGACAGTGCGAAATGACAAGTAATTTCCTCCTTCCGCTACACTTTTTGCGTCACTGTTTCTAGATTTACTAGCTTTTTTTCCCACTTGTGATATACACCAGTGCGAAAAATAAATGGTCAAGAGTATACACATTGTTTTGGAAGCAAATGGCACATAAAACGGTTGACAATGGAAACACTTTCGCTAAGAGTGACAGTGTGAGACGAGCTGCACATCACGTAAAAGCATTTTAAGCTCATCTTACCTACGAAATGTACTGAGGAGATTAGGGGTGTTTGTTCGTGTTGGGACCCACATGAAGTTCGCGATTCTTCGAGCGTAGCTGGTATAGTTAGAACCGAATATTCGTGTTCATTTATTCGAAATATTCGACTATTCGAATATTCGAATAGTCGAGTATTCGAGAAAGTCCAATTATTCGATTGTTCGAATAGTCAAATAAATGGAAAAGTTCTGTATTCGAAATCGTTCATTCGATGATTTGGAAAAATGAGTTATTCGAATACCCGTTCATTCGAGGTGTTTTAAATGATAGTTTATTCGAATATTCGAATATTCGAGCCAACTTGAAAAACGGCTATTCAAAAATTCCAAAATTGAATATCATTTATTCAGACATTCGATGTCAAAAGAAACTTGAACTGTTCTACATTGAGTGCAAGTATGTCTCTGATCGGTCAAACACACAAGTGAGTGATCATATGACAAAATATCTAGCAAGGTCCTTTTTTAAGGCAATTGCGAGTAATGCCAGAGAATAGTAATGACAAGTCTTATGCATAAGCAGATACCTCCAAGCTCAAATTTGGGGGAAGAAGCAAAGCGTTTTTAGACGCCACTTTAGCGGACTACTGGTACTCAAACAATTAGCATAAGCGTGTGAGGGACCAGCAGTCTTTTGAGGCAGCACGAATTGGCAATATTCATTCCTTCATCCAGATATCTCCTTTTACCTTGCCAGCCTAACTATTGCCCACTTGTCAAAGTACCTGAAGAATGCGTTAACCAGCGCAAGGCTAGAGCAAGGCGGTCGCGAGGGCCTGAGCCGCTTGAGTGTGGCGGCAGCCTGTATGTCAGTCACCATAACAAGGGAATGGTCAGAAGTCGAAGTGGCTAAACCAAACAAGCTGTATACCATTCGATGCAGCATAAAACGCTGACTTCGAATCTGTCTTTCTTACCTGCTTACCGCTTCTGCGGACGAAGCTACAAGCAATTTTATAGCGAAAAAATCGTACATAAAAATTGCGAAATCGAGCACATTGTTGCACTTTCAGCTCAGCTTTAGGCTTTGAGGACTAAAAGTAACCTTCTTGCATGGGCCCAGCACTGAGCCGAACATGGCCTTGTACCTCCGAACTTCCACTTTCACGCATAATTTCTTGGCAAAATAGTGGCCTTTAATGGCTTATAGCTTCGTACAGAAAATTGACAAGTACATAATGAAGACAGATTTAAAGTCAACGCTTTATGCTGCATCTAATGGTTTGCAGCCTGTTCGGATTGGCCACTCCGACTTCTGACCATTCCCTTGTCAGATCGGCGCCTTTATAGTCAGGAGGCGTAAAAATTAGAGTTGAGATGTTGCAGAGTTCATGGAGGAGTAATTCTTTGAGTAGGCGTGTAGGTTGAACAATAATTATTTTAAGTCTGAGCAGAAGATGTGGAGGATCCCTTGCAACAAAAGTGCAAACCTCACAAATACGGCTAAACCAACTTTGTGAGAATTCAATCCTACTTTAGAAATTGTGAAACTCAGCGATTGGTAATTTCCGACAAATATTAGATTAGCAGCTAATATACAGATATTTCCAGGACTTTTTCTCTGGATTTAGATGCTCACAAAAATATTATGTAGACAACAGTGCGTCAATCTGCTGCAAAGGTTCACTGATTCTACAAGTGTAGGCCTTTTTCGTGCTCTCTCAGTGCTGGCCTTGGAATTTACGCAATGCTGACCATCACGAATAAATTACAAACAATTACCTATTCCAAAAAGTTTTCCATGTTAAATCTGTATATCTTTGGGAGAAGGTTCTGTGTGGCTTCTGGAGGAATGTGAGAACCAATAAATGCGGACTTGAAACGCTGCTAAGTAGAGCTTATTAGCCCTCTTGAATTGTGACCAAGCGACAGTAACCGTCATCCTTACCACTTACTACGCATCAGCTATAAATCATCAGCTATAAATCTAGATCAAATATAGTGACTAATAAAACAGAAATGTTTGAGCCACTAAAAGATTCGAGTCAACCGAATAGTCGAATGTTCGGACAGGTATGGTTATTCGAATATTCGAATAATCGAATATTCGACCATATTTAGTTATTCGATTATTCGAATAGGCGAACATTCAATCAACCCCATTTATTCGAATATTCGTTTATTCGAATTTTGAGATGTAGCATTATTGGAATATTCGAATTTAAATGATCTGAATATCCCAGATCGAATCATATTCGTTCGGCGAATTTTTCCGCTCGCTCTAACTAAACTAGAGGACCCGTATGCTAGGCGAGCACACGGGTGTTATGAACCAACTCCGAACATTACTAAACTGATCTGCCATAGGTTGCCTTCAAAGCAAATGGTTTCGAGAACTTTCAAATAATTTCCATAATGCCAAACTGCCAGATAGAAGTCTGAAGCAAGTGATGGCTATACTAAATTTTTCAGCAAAGAATCTAGTCTTTGTTGATTCTACTCGATTAAGAAGATTTAGCAGCGATCTGGTAGCATACTTTGTTGAGTTACAAGAGGAACGGCACTTAGGAATATAGGCTCGCTTGCCTTCTACGAAAACGCTAAAAATATGGCAGCTTTTCTACAAAAAACTTCACAGACCAATTAAAATTATGATGTTGGCAAACTAAGTATATAGAAAACGGGTCTAAAAAAGATTTGCAAGAGAGATGAACCTACATAAAAGCCTGCGGTCATCCTACGAAAGGCTAGATCAGAAATCGGTGAAGTATGCACTGTATGTTACGGTACTGTACTACAAATAGTAACGCTTTCAAGAGCTTGAAGCATATATATGTACCATAGGTTATCACAAAAAGGGAAGATCAAAAGACGCAGAGTGTGCTCGATTAAGGGGACAAAGACACTGCAGTCGCTAGTGGTGCTCAAGGAAGTGGTCGCACTCGCGTGTTTCGTTGTAAATAGTGTTAAGATAACAATTTAGTGATGATGAAAAATCAGCAAGCATTATCTGTGATTCTAATCGTACATTGGTATAAGCGTTGGTCTTTTCTTCTTTTCTTTAGTACAACAGATTTCCTTAAATTTAGCACCATCGGTTAATCACTCGGGTTCCTTATTTTTTTTTATCTTCGAATGAAAGTAAAGTTAAACAAAGTGATCACAATTTTGATATTGTAAAGTATGTCTTTTCGCCATCGCATAAGAATTCTAAATGTATCAGACATCTTTTGACAAAATTTCATGTAGACTCGTCATCCTCGTCCTAAAATGATACAGTTTTATTTTTTTGACATGTATCATGTGGAAAATTACGCACAAGTTCATGGGAGCGCACATGCCATTGTTCCATCTCCAGCTGTGGTATGGGTTTGTTATTGCTTCGAATTGGTGGTGGCATCTGAACCCGAGAAATGCAGGTTTTTAGAAATAATATGCCTTTAGCAAAGAAGTATTGTTCGCATTGTTTGCAAAGAGGCGCAAACAACTTATTCATATGTAACTACCTTTACCTACCTTTCTCAATTCGTCGAAGTAGTGATGCCTCATTACTTGAGCAGCAGTCTTCCGCTATTTGGTTCGTACACAAGCACTTCTTGCAATACAGAGAGGGCGCTTTCGTCAAAGCCGGCGCCAACATACTAAATTCGAGCATGTAGGAGTTTCAAAATTTGCTATAATCTTGTTTAACAGGAACCCGGTCCATACATGAGTAGCACGCACTTTCACATATTCTGCTACTTAAAAGCCAACATGTCTCCTCTTTGTTTGAGTTCTTTGTTGTAGCTAATGTCCGACAAGGGTTGTCTCCTTGCTTTTTGGAAATGAAGTCTTGATTGACTTACAAAAATTCTGCGAGGGCAAAGAACAAAAATGTGAAGGAATCGATTGGTTTCAAACAGCAGTAAGTTAGGACTGATTACAGAATACTAGTGAAGGATACGTGCTCGATTGGATGATAAACAAAAGAGTTCGAATGGCAATGCAAATAAACTCAATGCCTTAGGCCCTGGGCAGAGCTCACGCGACGAAGTTGCGCGATCTCCAGTCGCGACGACTTGCACGCAAGTGGCGACTGGGACGCGACGAATGAGTCGCTCAGTCGCCGGAGGCGTGCATACCTCCGACGCGATTTCATGCAATTGCACAACACTTCACACATTGCACGTACTCTAATTCATTACTGAAAATCAGTGCTCTCTTTGACTTTACTACGTCACTGTCTTTCAAAAAAGGTGTAGTAGCAGACAAAGGAAGTTTGAAAGTTTATCACATTAGTATCCGACTTGATAACAATCACAATGATACGCACCCAAATGAATATTAGAAGAAGTCAACGAAATCGTGGTTCTGGTAAATGGCTCATAATCAAATGACTGTTGGAAAGCATCAATTACGAATAGAGAAGAAGTACCAGCAAGGCCCAGTGGCTGTGGACCTTCCGAAAGAACCGTTACGCGGCAAAACGGTGTTTTTGGCTCTAGAAACGTCCCCCATGTGCTGCACATGATAGACGGAAATACTGTTATTGCCTCATGCAAGCTCATAGTTCGGAGTTTGCTGCATACCATCGTCAACTAGACTGTGAGCACATTCTTTAAGTATTCGATGCGCAATCGAACAGAGTAGGGCTTGTAACGGATCTTTTTGGCAGCCTAGGATACATGAGATGTAGGAAAATGTAGATGAAAGATATGAAAAAATGCAAGAGGATTAGCTAGATACCTCCATCAAACAATGCAAGGATGGGCATAATTTAGCATTTGCAACATCTCATGCGAAAACATGACCCGCAAAAAACAGCAACTTAAAACAACAACATCGAAAATGCAGTTCAGGATCGGCGCGACGGTCGCCTCGTCGCTCGCCGCAAACGAGCGACGCGACATCGCGCCGATTCGGCAAAATCGAGACGATATCGCCTGCCAAGCTATGAACGCCGAAAAGTGTGGCGCGATCCGTCGCGCCGCGCAGCCATCACAAACGCGTCGGGACCCACACACCAAAGAGCGTGGCGTGGAACACTTGTCCAAAATGGCAGGGCGCGACGCGAAATCGCATGAGCTCTGCCCAGGGCCTTAGTCGCTACCGTTGTACGGGCGCGACAACTGTCAAAGTCAACTTAGAGCTCGAGCAAAATATAGGAAAGCGTCCTAAATCAGTTTGCTGACTAAAAGATCGATCTTCAGGAAGTGCAAGATAATTAATTTAAATAACCATGCCAAGCGCAAAAACTTATGCTCAACGACCATACCGTTACCTCGGCAACGTAGTCATCAAGGTCATGGTTCGACGCGCAAGACTAATATGAGAAGGTACTTACTTACTTAATTAGATACTTAGGTGGCCCGTCCTCACGTGACGTGCGGGCCCCAGTACAGAAGGGCCATTGATCCCTGTCCCTCGCTTCGGACATCTACGATCTTCTTGGTCGTCGTCGGTGGCTGCGTCCACGAGTTCCAGGGGCGAGAATCGTATCCAGCTGATTTCTCAGCTGGTCCATCCGTTCCACGAACACGTCTGCCCATCTCGTCGGTGGTCTTCCTCGAGGACGTTTGGCTTCGCGAGGACTCCACTCAGATGTTCTTAGTATCCATTTGTCGTCCGTTCTTTTCAATGTGACCGGCCCATCGATGCTTCGCTTTCGCAACGTATTCCGCTGGGTCACGAAGACGGGACATTTTCTCATATCCGTGCTGCGAAGTCCGACAAGATGTTGTCTGTGTCGGGTTATCTTCAGAAAACTACGCTCTAGCGTTCTGTGGGTGCTGGTCCTTAAAGCTTTCGACGTGGCTACGGTGTCAGCCCAAGTCTCAGCTGCGTAGCAGAGCGCTGGGAGAACGGTTGAGTCAAATAGGTGGGCACGAAGCTCCGGGTCCGTCAGTTGGTCGGTGGCTTCCTTCAGAGGCCCGAAGGCGGCCCAGGCTGCTCTTCTTCTCCTGTTAAGTTCTTCCCTCAAGTCGTTCTCCATGTTCATCAAACGTCCGAGATACACGTAAGAAGACGTCTCCATAATAGGGGTGCCTTCCAATTCCATTTCTGCATCTTCGCAAAAGGCGTTCTTCATGAACTGAGTCTTCTTCCGATTTATTCGCAGTCCGATCTTCTTCCCTACTTCGTTTAGTTCCTTCAGCATCGCCTCTGCTTCAGTGATACTGCTCGAGAAAAGGACGATGTCATCCGCAAAACGAAGGTTGGATAGGAATCTCCCATCAACTCGTATGCCTCTCTCTTCCCAGTCTAGTGACTTCATCACCCACTGCAAGGCCGCGGTGAACAGCTTCGGCGAAATAGTGTCGCCTTGTCGAACACCCTTCCCAATTGGAATGGTTAGTGGGCGATGGAAAAGCTGCATCGTTTTTGTACAGTCCTTGTAGCAGTCGGCTAGTGTCCTCACGTAAGCTGGTTCCACTCCTTGATCGACTAGTGCAGACAGGATGGCGTTGGTTTCGACGCTGTCAAAGGCTTTCTCGTAGTCGACGAAGGTTAGGACGAGAGGCAGTCGGTACTCCCGGCAGACTTCTATGACCCTCGAAACCGTCTGCATGTGGTCCATGCAGCTGAATCCTTCGCGAAATCCAGCTTGTTCTTGAGGTTGGGCTTCATCCAGTGTCCTAGATATGCGTGCGAGGATAATCTTCGTGAAGAGCTTGTACAGCACACTCAGCAGGCATATTGGACGGTAATTTCGGAGATCTCCCCGTTCACCCTTCTTAAAAAGAAGGACGGTCCTTGACGTTCTCCACTTGTCGGGAATCCTCTCTGAAGGTAAGATGTCAGGTGCGACGCGAGAATCTCGTGTAGACGTTGTCCTCCGGCTCGCAGAAATTCGACGGAAAGATGGTCTAATCCTGGAGCCGTGGATGTCTTCATGGTCTGAATCGCCGTGCGCACTTCAGCAGGTAGAATTCGTGGTGGTACTTCTCCAGTGGGAACAACGGGCATCGGCAATCTTCGCGATAGATTCCATCTTGTATCGGGAAGAAGTCGGAGTCCCGTCTTCGTTCAATAGTGCGGTACGTGATATTCACAGAGGTCCCTTCGGCATTTCTTAAGACTTCGTCTTCCTTCGGCTGCTTCCAGTATCTTGGCTTGCCTGTACTTCCTGAGATCCTCCTGCATAGCTGTTCTGCAACTGGTGTTGGCTATCAGTCGCTCGAGATGGGTTGCATTCGGATCCTGCCTCAGAAATCTTCTTCTTTCGAGCAATTCCTTGGTGGTCTTCGAAATACGTTCCAAGTTCTTCTCAGAAGTCAATGAGGCACATTTTCCGCAGGCTCGCAATCCTTTCAGAAGCCGGTCGGGTCCTCCTCGATGGGCCAGTCACATCTTGACATGAGCTCCTTCAGCCTGTTACCGTCATAAACGACTTCCTTCCTTCTCGCGGCACTATGACAGACTTTCTTTTCCAGCCTTCGGCTGAGTCGTATCTTTGCTTGAGGGAGACGGTGATCGGAGCCACTGCAGAAGGATGGAACTACTGAGACATCGAGCAAGCTCCACCTTCGGTTGGTGAGAATGTGGTCGATCTCCGCGTGAGTCGTTCCGTTGGGCGATTCCCATGTCCACCGGCGATGTTCTTTCTTCATGAAGATGGAATTTCCATGGAAGAGTCGTGCGGCGGAGAGAAGCCCAGCGAGACGGTTGCCGTTTTCGTTTCGGAGCCCATATCCAAACTTCCCGATCCTATATTCCTTTTCTAGTGGCATCCCGATTTTCGCATTGAAGTCGCCCACAACATACTTGTAAAAGGACTTTTTGTTGCGGACAACCTCCTCCACGTCGTCGTAGAAAGCATCTAGTTCTGAGTCGTCAGCTGCTGATGTTGGAGAGTAGCAGTTGATGATGCTGATGGTCTTCTGACGTGGAGGGCGTAGTCGTAGGATGGCTAGTCGGGGTGATAGGATCTCGTGCGAATCGACAAGATGGACGATAGATGGGTGGACCTAAGCCAACGCCTCCCACGTTTCGTGATGGAACCTTCTCACCACAAATGATGAGCGTCCCATCATTCATCTGTCGCACGTCCTTCTTCCTGGACTTCGTTTCCTGCAGAGCGATGATGTGGTACTTGATGTGCACTGCAGCGTCGAGAAGAGCGTGGAGGTCGGCGTTTGTGGAGACTGTCCTGGCGTTGTAGGTGCAGAGCATGAGGCAGTCTCCGTAGCGTGTCGTCCGGGCAGACGTGTCGTTTTTGTCCAATCCAAAAGGCGCCCTGAGGACCCTGACATCAGTCTTGCTACCACCTGGCGCCGTAGGCGGGATCCGATGTGCAGGGTTTCTTTCTATTCTTCTTACTGGTAGAGTAATGAAATTTTTCCCCTACAAGAGCAGACTTACTAGGCCAACCCAACTCTTGATTTCCACGGGGCGATCGCTGACCCCGGGCTTGGAGTGGGGAGAACCGCCTAGCGACCTGAAAACCAGACGGCGGTGGATCTGGCCTGGCCGGCTCTTAGCTAGGCATCCGGCCGAAACCGGAAACGTCGAATTCCTTCACAGCTTGGAAGGCCCTGCCAGAGTATACACTCGGCTGTGCATCGCAGTTCGACACCCAGTGTCATCCCCACGCCACGATGAGGGGCCGACCATTGTGGGGGATGAGACCGCATCGTCGCAAGCTGCCGCAGGCGCGACGTCACATAACCGATGCTGGTTGGTACAGCCTATACTACCGTAAGCATATGGTGGGTTAAGGTCACGCGATTGCTTTTGCGTTGGAAACGAACCATGTTGTTCCTAACTCTGCATTCTGATTTTGAGCGCTTTTGAGAGTACAGTTCGAGCGTTTCGAATGTGTACTATATCATCCTCAAGGAGAAAGGGTGCGTGTTTAAGAGTAGCTGTAGTAGCACAATATGTTCTACGATATCCTCCTTTGCTTTCTGTCCAAAAAACGAAGTCAGCGAGGTTGAGACTAGAATCAAGGCATAATTGCATTGCAGATGAATAGAGAACATCGCCGATGGACTTGGGAATCGCCCAACGGAACGACTCATGCGGAGATCGACCACATTCTCACCAACCGAAGGTGAAGCTCGCTCGATGTCTCCGTAGTTCCATCCTTCTGCAGTGGCTCCGATCACCGCCTCCTTAGCGAAGATACGATTCAGTCAAAAGCTGGAAAAGAAGGTCTGCTACAGCGCCGCAAGAAGGAATGAAGTCATTTATGACGGTAAGCTGGAAAAGCTCATATCAAGTTGTGACTGGCCTACCGAGGAGGACCCGACGTACGACTACGACCGGCTTCTGAAAGGATTGCGAGCCTGCGGAGAATGTACCTCAGTGACTTCTGAGAAGAACTTGGAACGTATTTCGAAGACCACCAAGGAATTGCTCGAAAGAAGAAGATTTCTGAGGCAGGATCCGAATGCAACCCATCTCGAGCGACTGATAGCCAACACCAGTTGCAGAACAGCTATGCAGGAGGATCTCAGGAAGTACAGGCAAGCCAAGATACAGGAAGCAGCTGAAGGAAGACGAAGTCCCAAGAAGTGCCGAAGGGGCCTCTGTGAATATCACATACCGCTGGCTGCACTATTGAACGAAGACGGGACTCCGAATTCTTCCCGATACAAGATGGCTATCGCAAAGAACTTCTACACCAACCTCTTCCGCTCATCAACACCCGTGCCAATGCCCGTTGTTCCCACTGGAGAAGTACCAGTATGAATCCCCCTGCTGAAGTGCGTACCGCGATACAGACCATGAGGACGTCCACGGCTCCAGGACCAGATCTTTTCGTTGAACTTCTGCGAGCTGGAGGACGTCTACACGAGATTCTCGCGTCGCACCTGACATCTTACCTTCAGGAGGGGATTCCCGATTAGTGGAGAACGTCAAGAAGGGTGAACAGGAGGATCTTCGGAACTACCATCCAATATGCCTGCTGAGTGTGCTCTACAAACTTTTCACGAAAATTATTCTCGCTTGCATATCTAGGACACTGGATGAAGCCTAACCGCAAGAACAAGCTGGATTTCGCAAAGGATTTAGCTGCATGGACCATGCAGACGGTCGAGGGTCATAGAAGTCTGCCGGGAATACCGGCTGCCTCTCGTCCTAAGCTTCGTCGACCGAGAAAGCCTTTGACAGCGTCGAAGCGAATGCCATCCTGTCTGCGCTAGTCGATCAAGGAGTGGACTTAGCTTACGTGAGGACATTAGCCGACTGCTACAAGGAGCAGCTATTCCATCGCCCTCTGACCATTCCGATCGGGAAGGGGGTTCGACAAGGCGACACTATTTCGCCGAAGCTGTTCACCGCGGCCTTGCAGTGGATGATGAATTCACTGGACCGGGACGAGAGATGCATGCGAGTTGATGGGAGATTCCTGTCGAACCTTCGTTTTGCGGACGACATCGTTCTCTTTTCGAGCAGTATCACTGAAGGAACTAAACGAAGTAGGGAAGAAGATAGGACTGCGAATAAATCGAAAGAAGATCAGTTCATAAAGAAAGAACGCCCTTTGCGAAGATGCAGAAATGGAATTGGAAGGCACCCCTATTATGGAGACGTCTTCTTACGTGTATCTCGGACGTTCGATGAACATGGAGAACGACTTGAGGGAAGAACTTAACAGGAGAAACTCTTGTGCTGGGCCCGCACGCCAGTGAAGACGGCCATCTAATATCTAAGCAAGTAAGTAAATGATTACGCATTGTCTCAAGAAAGAGTTGAGCAAGAGAAATTTAGACTAGTTAGTGATGGATGCATGTTTGCTGAAAAGAATCGTACCATATCTCCTTTCACTAGAAAAATGATAATAAATAAAAAGCAGTAAGATTATTCGTTCCTCAAGCTTTCGAATCATATATAAAACTTCGAAAAAGACCTTCTTGGTTTGAGAAGATAATTACTCAGAATTGGCTCTTATTGTAGCTAGATAAAACTGCTCGTATCTCACTTCATAGGAAAGTTAGGAAAAAAGAGACGTTCTACATCGATTTCTCATGTTCTTAGCTATCGAATGGTTATTGAGTGTTGATGCACAAAGCTTTCCCAGTCCAAAAAAGTCTTGCTCCGGCGACCCATAGAAAGCCGGAGCGGGGTGGAGCAAGTTAGTATTGGATATCTCCACCTTGTTTTTGAGAAGCCACAAGTTTTTTCACCAACAACCTATAAACCATCAGAAAGCCCACGAAAAAGGGATTCGATGTGGACCGTCTCTTTTTCTCTAGCTCCTCCCTACCTAGAGATGCATGGTATTTTAGCTAAAAACATGTGTGTTTTTGTCAAGAAATTCCTGCGTGAAGAATGAATGAAGGTGTCTAACAGCATCAGCGTAAGACCTTGCCAGTAAACGTAGACCGTCTCTTTTTTTCTATCTTTGTCCTTTCTTTCAAAAATAAAGCACAAAATAATTACACGAAATTAGCTAGTGAGTAGGCGTATAATAATGATCATAACTCGCTTCACAAAGGAGCGAATGATTTAATGTATGTTAGGGCTTTTTTGCTTCCCGGCTCTAAAAAGCACTTGCTCCGGTGACCGATAAAAGCCAATACATTGGGGGAGCTAGGTGGATCAAGCTAATAGTAAGTATCTCCACCACATTTTCAAAACCTTGCAAGTTTTTTCGCCCAACAATCTATATACCATTCGAAAGCTCAGGAAAAGGGGATTCGACATAGACCGTCGACTTCTTACTAGCCCCCCCCCCTTTTAACGAGAGATACACTGCATTTTATCCTAAATCATGTCCATATTCAACAGCAGATTTCTGCTGAACGAAGACCTAATCACTGCTGATTGACTATCTTTGTTACAGAGCAAGTCTTCATTAACAAACGTAGACCGTCGACTTTCTCGTAGTATTCATTTGAGCAGGAAGTGAGGACACAAAATCAGTTGATATATGAAGTAGATAAAATGTCCCATAGCTCGCGGCACAGAAGACCTAGAAAAAAGTCGACGGTCCATGTCAATTTTATATAATCTCAGCTTTCGAATGGTAAGTAACTTGTTGGGGCGGGGCATTTTGCTTTCAGAGTTCACTCACCCCTTCACCTTACAAGATTGGGAATAGCAGTGACCCCCTTCACCTGGAGAAGGCTCCCCCTATCGCACCTATGCTTCTGACCACTCCCTTGTAAGACGTCACTCCGTACAAAAAGTACAGATTGTAAGAAGTTTCGTACAATTTTTTGAAGCTTTGAAGCGTCTTTGGTACATATGTAAGTATGGTGATTATATAAGTCAATGTGCAAACCTCTTTTCTTACCTATACCAGGAGCATTGAAAGGACTAGTTTCTCTTTGCTTCTGGGGAGAATAGAAACAAAATTGCTTTCGCATCTAATTTTGAGTCCTGCTTCGGAGGAAGAAGCTTAGTTCATTTATATTGAACTTAATGTATCAAACGTTTGAATCTGTAGAAAGATTCTTTTGTACAAAAGCTCTCGCTTTTCTTCTAACATCATATTAAGGAGCTGGCCTTAACATGGATATGATACAAAAGCACGGCCGTCTTTTTAATTAAAAATACGATAGAAATTCTAACAAGGGTTTGAGCCACCGAGGGTGCCATTCCTCCTCGAAAAGCAAGTCAAACACCTTGAATACCCTTACACTAACAAGGGAATGGTCAGAAGTCGAAGTGGCCAATCCATACAAGCTGCATACCATTCGATGCAGCATAAAATGCTGATTTCAAATCTGTCTTCCATATCTGCAGAGCGCCTTTGTAGGCGAAGTTATGAGCAGCTTTACTGCGAAAAAGCCGTATACAAAAATTGCAAAATTAGGCACATTATTGCTTTTTCAGCTCAACTCTACGGACGGGTCATTTGAAGTGACCTAGTTGCATGTTTTGGTCCAACACTGAGCCAAGAATGGCTTTGTACGGCCAAGTTTGCGCTTTACACGCACAATTTCTTAGCAAAATAATGGCCTTCAACGGCTTATAATTTCGCCCACAAAAGCGCTCTGCAGATAAGGAAGACAGATTTAGAGTCAGCATTTTACGCTGCATCTACTGGTATGCAGCTTGTATGGATTGGCCACTTCGACTTCTGACCATTCCATTGTAAGCTAATCGAGCCGCTAACACGAAATACGAACTTTGCACTTTATCGCGATGCTTTATTCGTAAGTTCTGCCAAGTAGACCGCAGTAGCTGTTTTCACGAAGCTCCCTAAAATGTTGTGCACCAGTTTGAAAAGTTTGCAAATTTATAGAAAGAGAAAGCTCAAAGCGCGCAAAAACCGTTCACAGTTTTTAGATCTTTTGAAAGTCTTTTCAAGACAAGGCCATTCAACGATGAAGATGTAAGTTGTAAGTTTTTACCGTAATCTACAGTAATGAAGAGCGTCGGTGATTGGCTATATACTGTAAAGAAGCCAGCTCCACAATATGTGCTCAAAGAAAGACAAATTTCTATACAAGAAAGTTATTGCAGGTTAAAGCTCGATGCGTATTTTGAGACACCCTGTATATGTTCAAAGAAAGCAGTATATGCATCATTGATTTTACACTGATTGCATTTTTTTCAGTTCATATTCGGATATCAAGTTGAGCGCTATAAAAATATTCGGAGGACAGTTTGTGTGTCGCCTCATTTACAGTACGTAAGCTTCAGTGAAAAAATGGCTGAATTATAATTTGTGTAAAACAGGAGAAGCTACGAGGCAATATGACAGAATCAAAACCAAAACTATCTTGACTTGTATTACGTCTGCCACCTACACGTAATCGCTGATATTCATGAAACTAGTCGTTTATGATATAGAATCTGATGAAAAATAAGCTTATTTTGCAAAAATAAGCTCCCCGTACCTACCTTTGCAAGTCCTCTAGCTGAACATCTGTGTACTCGTGGTCTGCTGCACTGCATTGCTTTAATTTCCTCATAGCTTGGATATCCCAAAACGTCGACAATCAACTTTACCTTAAAGTGAAAAAGCTGTTATTGATGAACTAGGAAAAGCTCTTACCTGGTCTTCAGAACTTCTTCCTTTGAACAGGGGTCTGGCAGTGATAAAATCATATAGCACACATGCAGAAGACCAAACGTCTGCAAAGTAAATGTGCAAGATGCATGACAGAAGCAGCCAAATGCAAATTCTGTATTTGGACATTTAGGGCCGCATGCAGTAATCCCCACTGGAGAGGGGATCGCGACTTAGAAAGAAATCACATCCTGAAGCCCCAGATAGGATTTCACGTTTTATATCTATCCTTAGGATTCCTATATACCTTCCTTCACTATGAACATTTTGAACAGAAGCTGTACAAGTCGCATCTTCCAGCATTTTGTATGATTCCCTGTTGATCCCCGGCAGCCGACCGTAGTTTCTTCAAAGTCATTTTTCTTTCTTCGAAGTTATCGAAAAGCTTCCAAAGTTGTCTCGAACATCTAGCCCAGCAATGCTAATACATGTTGCTGATAAGAACAGATGAGTTTTAAAAAATGGAGTTTTTCAATAAACCCCAAGATTCGACTTGTGGTTCATCGCAAATCTCAAAACAACACATTCTCTGTTCCTATCAGCACATGCTTAGCACTGTTGGGCTAGATGAACAGTACAACTTGGAATGTTTTCGCTAACTTTGAAGAAAGAAAAATGACTGACGAAAAGACGGTCGGCCGCCAAAGATCATCAGAAACAAAATGCTAGTAAATGCGGCTTGTACAGCTTCTGCTCCTGTTCAATATGTTCATAGTGAAGAAGGCAGGAATACTTACGGGTGGGTAGACAGCGCGAAATCTAGAAACCCGGAGCTTCAGAATATGATTTCTTTGCAAGCTGTGATCTCGTCCCCGGCGGGGATGTTAAAGGCAGTGTCCGGGCAAAAAATCGACTTTGAGATTTTGTGCTTACCCTGGCCTAATCGCTTTGCTGAATCCGAAAATCCACACTGGAAAGCGCGAAAACGGCAAAAAAGTGCTCTAGCGCGGGAGGGAAACAGCCAGTAATGGGCTCCTCCCTACTGTGAATTTAAGCTCCCAGCTACAGTCTTCTCGATTTCGCTAGTCGTCCTTTCACCGGTACCGGCCAAGGGTAAGCGACTGACTAGAAACCAGAGGCAAGAAGACCGCTCCGGAAGCTGGGAGCGTGAACTCACAATGAGGAAAACCCCGCCCACTTGCTATCCTTCTGCGCTAAAGCCGTTTTTTGCCGTTTTCGCTCTTTCTAATGTGGATTTTCGGATTCAGCATAACGAATAGGCTCAGGTAAGCACAAAATTTCAAAATCCACTTTTTGCTCGGACACTGCCTTTAATGCATGCGGTCCCTGGACAGCGGCTATGCGAATTTAGTTACACTACTTCAATGAAAAGTGGTGTAATTGGAAAAGTAGCCATTTTCCTTTTATATTCTATACCACACTTATTAGGTTGGAAACTAAGTTTTGCAACTGGTCTCATAACTTCCCTCTCACTCAACATGGCGCACTCAAATTTTGCCACTGCGTTGGTTATTATGTAAGCTGCAAGCGCAGCTGCTGTCCTACCAAATTCTGACGTCGCAGTGAGGGTTACGGTAGGTGCATGGTATGAAGGGGAAAAATTCCAAGTTTGACGGATTTGGCTGAAACTTGGCATAGGGGTGTTACCCGACATGCTGATCACGAAAACGATAGTTAAATTGTGTGATAAGGGCTTTTTTGTAGGATTACTGTAGATGTACGATATGGGGTCTCACCCTAAACAAGGAAAAAGGCGTTGATTCAACAAATGGATGTGATATTCGCGTTTGGCAGGTCAAATAACCTTACTATGTGAAGTCTCGGCGGAATTTGAGCTTCGGACTCTTTAGTCATTGACAATTGTCCTCAGCAGCTCTTGCGTACATCGACCGTTCGACTTCATGAGGACGCCAAATCTCGATATGCCCCTAAATTTTGTTTCTTTCTTACTAGGCCAAAGGAGTCAACCTCCAGCAATAATTTGTAGACGAATCCGGATTACTGCGCATAGCTTAGGCTGCCTCATTTTAGCTTGAAACCCCAAAAATTCTCAAATTTCACTAGTTTTCGAAAAACGCCTGAAACTTTTTTATTTCGTGTTCAAAATTTAGACAATTTGTGCTCACTTGTAGCTCACATTGCCTTTTACATAATGCCAAAGTTTGAATGCGCCATATCCAAAGAGAGTGAAGTTATGAAACTAGTTGCAAAACTTAGTTTCCAGCCTAATACTATTAGGTTGGCTAAAAAATAAGTTCGGTCGTTTCTAGCAGTTTGCAGAATTGTCACAAATCAGTTTTTGTGTGTACATGTAATATCATTGGAAAGAGCAAATCAAGTAGAATCGGATGGTTAACTCTTTTTTCTCAAAAATAATTTTTCTGATAGTGAAATGTTAAAGGAAAGAAAATTGGTCGGATTTTTTCTTCAAAATTTCGAAAAATCACGCTCCGAAAAACGAACTGAAGTCAGGTGTAAGGTGTAGATTCGCTACCCACAAAACAAATTTTTGATTTCCAACCAATGGCCATAGATGGCCAAATTCGAGTTATCTGGAATGCACAAAATTTGACCTTTACGCGCAAATACCTGGAAATTTTCACAATTTTGACTGCAGAATTTCGGAAACAGCAGGTCACAATCTCTATTGTGGTTCGCCACCTAGCCAAAGGCTGTATGTATCCAGCCATCAAATTACTCGCTTGTGTACTCATTGCAAGCTGAGAACGAAAGCTGGAAAGTCAAAAAAGCGATTTTTTAAAAGTCTGACCATATAAGGCTATAACTGTCATTTTTTGGTAACATGAAATTTTGTCTACTTGATATTTTTGAGAAGAGGCTTAGGGCTATCTTCTCACGAAAAAATCTTAGCTGAAGAGCTGTTACGTGAATTGTTATGAAGCTTTGAATTTGCATGTCAAAACGAACTTATTTATTAGCCAACCTAATGTTTACCACACATTCTCTACATATACAGACAATGCTTTCTATATTGAAACACTTTGGATAGCAAAGCAAAGGTCAATATTTATCGAAGTTGAAAAGATAAACGAGAATAAAACAAACCTATTGCTGATGTCAGCACTGTGCTTCCAAATAGCAGTTCCGGGGGTCGGTAATATCTAGTCACCTGAATAATTAGACAAGTCCTTCTATAGTACCATAGAATCTTGTACATATGAGGCAGAGAACTTGAAAATGTGGGGGCTATGTATATTATAATTTTTTTGGGTGTATCGATTAAGATGGTTGTCATATATCTTCTCCGGCGGTCCCTACAGGCTTCTGCGGCGATTCGCTAGGCCCTGAGCAATTTTTAGCAGTCTACAGTGAGAATGAACCCTTATCAACCGCTGTCAAATAACATGCATGCTTCCTCGCAAAATCTGCAGTAAAGCTTACTTCTATTTTGATCAGTATGCGGTGGCCTAAAACTCAAACATATAGCGAGTGACCCTGTTCTGTTCGCGCAGAGCATGGGAATCCTTAACGGGGAATTAAGCGCTTGATAGGTCGGCAGGGTGTGCAGAGTAAACAATGCACTCATGCACAGGAAGAGGCGCCGAAGAAAGCATTTTTAGTTTTGCTATATGCATCTCATCCAAGCAATTAACACCGCAACTTGAGCAAGAAAGGGGATGCTAGCTGGTTGAGCGTCGCCTGTCGTTTTTATATAAAGATATCACGTCGCGGTGGCGATAGAGGAAATGACATGCGAATACAATTTCAAATCTAACTCTTTACTCGCTGAACGTTTACTTAGAGAAGTTATGAGCTGTTAAAATTCAAATATGGCGAACATTCAATGCACATCTTCATGCTGTTTAGCAATTATTTTTTGTCTCCTAATCAGCACACTCAACACCATGCCAGATACGCTCTTCCAAGAATTCTGAAGCACATTATACGCTAGCACTTCAGTGACTCTTAATTGCAACTGCTCGCGACATCTTCCATGGTTACTCAGCAGCTATGGGGTATAGATATGGAATTAGCATGTAAGCATCCTTCTCTTGTCAGCAATAAGATACTCCATCAACAACGGTTATTTCAGCTTATTTGAATCCTTGGCACAAAGCACGCCACTTTTGCATTTTCTATATTTTAATGTTATATTCTGAAGATATACATCGCTACAAGAAGTAGATATAATTGGAAATATGCTTCAATCCTAACACAGTCGGCACCAAAGCTTCCATTTACTGTCTTGATCGCTTTCGGCGTACAGATATGGTGATGTTACGTGTTGCGAGATAACTTTTGCGATAGTTAGTTTCAAATATGGCGACAACGCCTTCAATTCTGTAGTTGTCACCGGCAGTTTTTCGTAAATAGTTTTCGTCAATGTCGTCTATGACGCTTCACCTGGTACGAAGTCGATCCTATAGTGCCGAATTGAACTGCATTTCCAAAATCAGCTAGTTTGAGCTGGCCTTCCTGAAATCTGGGTTTCGGCCTATAGCAGCTTACATTTGAAAACTCATGACTAACGCCGTGGTCTAAAACAAGATTTGAAGGTTTGATATCCAAATGAATAACTTTCCATTTGTGGAGAAAGTTGACTGCCGAAAAAAGTTCGTACGAATAAAGCTTAAAATTTGTCAGTTTTATTAGGCAATAGTATTTGGCATAAACAAACTTTAGCATCAAGTGTATCAAATTTGATTCCTTTTTCTCTCAACCGTTGCACATCATCAGGTAAATAATCCAGTACTAGACAGTGGATGACCTAAATAGACAATTTTTAGTGTAAACCATGCTGGAATCTGAAGGACCTGATGATCAATTCTTCTTGTAAAATGATACAGAAGAGCTACTATGTTTTGATGTGGTGGTATACTAGAAAGAACCTCGATTTCAGGAAAAGGCTGAGTCTTTGATGCCATGACATTTTTCGGCTCCCTATAAAGTTTGGTGTGACATATCAATCAAGAAGAGTTTAAAATTGTGAGATATGAACGTACAGTTTCTGCTTTTGTTTATGCACTACTTTCACGCTAAGAAATTATGAAATTGAAAAGAAACAAACACATTGCATATATATGTTTAAGGATGCAGATAGCTTACAGTCTGTCCGAATCCCAATCATGTCAAAGGCGGTATGGCGGGAGGTCGCGAGGGTTTTGCGCCATTTCTGCGGCTAGCTTTTCGGCTCTGTTTAGTATCGTCGGTCTCTTCGACAGCTTGAGTACGCAACGCAAATTCCTAGCGGTGCGAGCGTACAAATTTGGGTGGGGGACATTAGGTCGCCGAAAAAGGGCGGTCCCCGCGGTCATTTGCGACAAATACGCACCCTTTTACATGCGCGGACATGCGTTCCTGCAGGGAATCCGCGCGGGACTCTTCCAAATTCGGCGACCTAATGTCCTCCACCCTACAAATTTGAGTCAACGAGTTGGCCTATCCCGATTGAGACGAATTGTATCTTAGGGCGCATTAGGATAGAAATGTGACGTGCAAAATTCAAAATATAATCGACGAAGCAGTCAATGCTAACTATCTATATTTCGTCCTGTTCGATGCTTGAGCGGAAAATAAATCTATCAAAAGATTGATGACCATACTCACCATGAATTTTTTATAGCGACTTTTCTTTTTTCAGGTTCCACCAAATCTGCCAAATATACGTTTGAAAATCGTCCACTACCACAGATACGTTCACCTTGAAAGTGTTTATTGCAATGAAAATCACATAAACGGTTACGGAGCAATAACTAATTGAACTTTAGTTCTTGATTTGTCCAAAAAATTAAGTAGCTTTTGGAATCTTTGACATCAAATGACTGTATGATAAGAAGAAGGTTTAGCGCCTTGACGGATTTTTAAACACAACTTTTCGCTGTCTACCATGAAGAAACAAGGCACTTCGAATTAGGGTCATTCCTAACTGCTCCCGAGGGTCCTTGAAGAATTCAAACGCCTTGAATTAAGTCGGACACCGGATCCTGGTCTATTGTGATTACTGCATGCAGGATTTCTGGGAACAGGATTTCGGTGAGTCTTACTTCTGCAGAGAAAGAGAAAAAAAGAGAGAGAAAGAGAAAGAGAGGGAGGGCACAAAATGCCTTAATCTGTATTCTGCCACTTGTTTTCAAAATCTAGTTGCCTTCATTGTTGGCTCTTCACTAAATGAACCAACAACATTCGTAATTTTGATCCTGGTCGTCTTGAAAAATATTGAAGTGCTCCCAGCTTAAGAAAGAATACAATACCGCTCATAATTCGTCAAAAAAGTCGCCGGACTGCGGCGCACTCGCCACACTCCGCCGCAGTGCGCCGGAGTGTGGCAGAGTGCGCCGGAGTGCGGCAAAGTGCGCCACACTCCGTCGCAGTGCGCCGGAATGATCGTCAATTTAGCCATATCTCGCTTCAGAATGGACGAATTCTGAATCCGAGGACACCGTTCGATTCAGCTCGGCGAGACGCATCATCTTATATATGAAGCTGAACGTCTGTTTGTCTGTTTGTCTGTACGTATGTTCCGAATAGAAAAATCCATTTCTAAACCGATCCGGACCAAACTTGGCACACATACATTTCGGGCTCCGGCGGGTGTCATAGGCTACTTTTCGTCATCGATCGATATCGATTTTATCAATTTCTATCGATTTTTTTGCAGAGTTCACCTACGGGGCCGGGAGTTGGCACAGAAGGTTAAGTGAGCATGGGGATTCCGAATACAATATTAGTTTGTAGAATTATCGATTACTTTTATCGATTTTTACTGATTTTTTTGCAGAGTTCACCTACGGGGCTGGGAGTTAGCACAGGGGGAGGGTAAGTGAGCATGAGGATCCCGAATACAATATTAGTTTTCAGAATTATCGATTATTGTTTTGGTTGAATTTAGTGTGCTGATAACAGTATTACCATTGATCTGTCGCTGTTGACACAAAGACAGTATACTACAGGAGTATGGTAGAGAGCCACTCTGATCGAATTTGTTCTAAGATCTGCTCAAGATCACAATACCGCCCACAGAATGTCAAAATTTCCGTGAACTTCGCGGAATTCCGGGATTTGCGCCAGAGTGCGCGATAATCCGGGAAGTTCGCGACATTTCGGGATCCGCGAAACCATGCGAATCACGCTGAGTACGCAACGCCATAACTTCCTTCGGAATGAATATATTCCGAATCCAGAAGCAGCATTGTGTTCAGACCGTTGAGGCAAATATTTTGATATACAGTATGCTCTCGATATTCCATTTCCAGCTCTTTCGAATTTTTTCTGTGGAGGTTCTTTCGCAAGAATGTAACGCAGCGTCTGTGTAACCAAAAGATTCCATTAAGCACTGTTCGATAGTACTGTGCTTGCAGGTTATCGTGCGTTCAAGAGTAGCTGCAGACTGTCTTCCAAAAAACATAGAAGCGTTGGTGAATTTTGGAAAAATCACGCGTTTCTAAATTCTACTCGCCGTAACTTCCTTCGGAATAACCATATTCTGAATCCGAAGAATTGTGCTCAGTTCATCAATTTACGTCTTCCGATATACAGCGTATCCTTGATATTCCGATTTAAATATTCTCAAGTCTTTCTGTAGACGTCTTTTCGCGAAGGTGTAAAGCAGCGCGCATTGCCCCTAGTAGATTCCAGCAAGGACCTTTCAATAGTACTTTCCCTGTAGATTACGTAGCGCTAAAAAGTAGTCACAGGCATCTTTCCAATGGAGGTAGAAAGGCTGGTAAATCGTAAAAAAATCTTGCTGTCCCAAATTCTACTCGTCGCAACCCTAGAATACGAGGCTATCTTGCTAAGCAGATGTGAGTTTTGTAATCACCAGGTCGGATAACTCTTATGAACAAGTTTTCCGAGATGTTCGGGTGATTTCATTTTTTCTTGTCTGACGCTCTGAAGCTGGCCGGTGGATTTTGGTCAAAATGTTGATGATCTTCAATTGTAAAGAAACGCCGCTCATAGAGTTTTTCAACACGCTGCTTATGAAAATCGTGTTCTCTGCCAAGTATAGGTCTTTTTGCAGATATATGGTGACATGACTGCAACGGATTCACGAAAGCTCGTAACTTCGCCTCCACCTCTCACGTATCTGTCAAAAAACCTGCCTGCTTGCTTTTCTCAGTCAGTCTCTAGTCAAAGTTACTAGGAGATGTGCTATCGAATGGTGCATAATGCAGGCTTCTCTCTATGAAAATTGCCGAGTTACGAGCCTACGAAAACACGTTCTCATGAATTTTGCCCAAAATGTAAAGATCGCAAATTTTGTCGAAATTCCACCGTGAGTGCTTGTACAACACGCTGATCAAATCTTTTCACATTCTTAATAGATCTTATTGTGTTAGATTTGGTGGTTTGAGCTCTGGCCACAAAACAGCTTTGATATTCAATTGCTGAAGCACACGCAAGCACCATATTCAATACAGTGGAGTCATTGAGCGAAGCGAACATAATATCCGCAATTCGAGTGTCATACAAGCACTCACGGTGGAATTTCGACAAAATTTGCGATCTTTACATCTTGGGCAAAATTCATGAGAACGTGTTTTCGTAGGCTCGTAACTCGGCAATTTTCATAGAGAGAAGCCTGCATTATGCACCATTCGATAGCACATCTCCTAGTAACTTTGACTAGAAAAGCAAGCAGGCAGGTTTTTTGAGAGATACGTGAGAGGTGGAGGCGAAGTTACGAGCTTTCGTGAATCCGTTGCAGTCATGTCACCATATATCTGCAAAAAGACGTATACTTGGCAGAGAACACGATTTTCATAAGCAGCGTGTTGAAAAACTCTATGAGCGGCGTTTCTTTACAATTGAAGATCATCAACATTTTGACCAAAATCCACCGGCCAGCTTCAGAGCGTCAGACAAGAAAAAATGAAATCACCCGAACATCTCGGAAAACTTGTTCATAAGAGTTATCCAACCTGGTGATTACAAAACTCACATCTGCTTAGCAAGATAGCCTCGTATTCTAGGGTTGCGACGAGTAGAATTTGGGACAGCAAGATTTTTTTACGATTTACCAGCCTTTCTACCTCCATTGGAAAGATGCCTGTGACTACTTTTTAGCGCTACGTAATCTACAGGGAAAGTACTATCGAAAGGTCCTTGCTGGAATCTACTAGGGGCAATGCGCGCTGCTTTACACCTTCGCGAAAAGACGTCTACAGAAAGAGTACTCTGCGTTGATACCACTGCTTCAAGGATACGCTGTATATCGGAAGACGTAAATTGATGAACTGAGCACAATTCTTCGGATTCAGAATATGTTCATTCCGAAGGAAGTTACGGCGAGTAGAATTTAGAAACGCGTGATTTTTCCAAAATTCACCAACGCTTCTATGTTTTTTGGAAGACAGTCTGCAGCTACTCTTGAACGCACGATAACCTACAAGCACAGTACTATCGAACAGTGCTTAATGGAATCTTTTGGTTACACAGACGCTGCGTTACATTCTTGCGAAGAACCTCCACAGAAAAAATTCGAAAGAGCTGGAAATGGAATATCGAGAGCATACTGTATATCAAAATATTTGCCTCAACGGTCTGAACACAATGCTGCTTCTGGATTTGGAATATATTCATTCCGAAGGAAGTTATGGCGTTGCGTACTCAGCGTGATTCGCATGGTTTCGCGGATCCCGAAATGTCGCGAACTTCCGGATTATCGCGCACTCTGGCGCAAATCCCGGAATTCCGCGAAGTTCACGGAAATTTTGACATTCTGTGGGCGGTATTGTGATCTTGAGCAGATCTTAGAACAAATTCGATCAGAGTGGCTCTCTACCATACTCCTGTAGTATACTGCCTATGTGTCAATAGCGACAGATCAATGGTAATACTGTTATCAGCACACTAAATTCAACCAAAACAATAATCGATAATTCTGAAAACTAATATTGTATTCGGGATCCTCATGCTCACTTACCCTCCCCCTGTGCTAACTCCCAGCCCCGTAGGTGAACTCTGCAAAAAAATCAATAAAAATCGATAAAATCGATATCGATCGATGACGAAAAGTAGCCTATGACACCCGCCGGAGCCGAAGTGTATGTGTGCCAAGGTCCGGATCGGTTCAGAAATGGAATTTTCTATTCGGAACATACGTACAGACAAACAGACAAACAGACGTTCAGCTTCATATATAAGATGATGCGTCTCGCCGAGCTGAATCGAACGGTGTCCTCGGATTCAGAATTCGTCCATTCTGAGGCGAGATATGGCTAAATTGACGATCATTCCGGCGCACTGCGACGGAGTGTGGCGGAGTGCGCCGTAGTCCGGCGACTTTTTTGACGAATTATGAGCGGTATTGTAGTGAGCTTCTTTATTGAGTAATTCATATGTATAATGTTGAAAGCTTTAATCTCGCTGGGAAAGCGGAGAGAAAAAATTTGTGAAAAAGTCCTCTTAAAAAATCTGCTAATCACTGTATTTCTGTTTTCGAAGAGGAAACACAGGTCAACTCCCAAAAGACGTCATTGTGTTCTAGGTAAGCACTATGTAGATCTCTGGCTTTGAGTGTGTTCTGTAAAGAGTATAAAAAAACTTTTTTTTCAGTTCTATGAATCACATCTAAACGATTTCGAGAATTATAGGAGTCTGCCGGCTGTATCGCTTGCTCCTCTTTATTCTTTGCCTACAGAAGCCTTAGCTTGGAACCGATGTCACCTTGTCAGCGGTCGTGAGAAAGTAGATCTAGCTCAAGCGAGGACATCGCTTTTTGTTTCAAGGATTAACAGCGATACGATGTTGCATTGCCTTTGACAATTCCAAATACGAGCTTGGACAAGGCGACACAGACTGCTGAAGCCGTTAATCGTGACCCTGCTGTGAGTGATGAGATTATTGAGTTGAATGAAAAAGAGATGAGTTGATGGGCTTCCCTGGTCTGTTTTTTCGGAGAAATGTTCTCTTCTGAGCAGCATAAGAAGCAAAACAACGCTGATGAAACTGAGCAAAGCAACAAAAACGTATTGAACAGGAGCAAGAAGCTGTACAAGCCGCTTTCCAGCTTACTATATGATCCCTTGATGATTCTCAGCCCCGACAGTCTCTTCTTTGAAAACGTTTTTCTTTCTCCGAAATTGACGAAACCCTTCCAGAGTTGTACTAATAATCTTATCCAACAGCGCCAAGCATGTTGGTGATAAGAACAAATGAGTTTTTGAATTATCGACCTTTTCTACGAACACCGACTTGTGGTTCATCGCAATTTCATGGCTTCGAAACATCACTTTGTACCAGAAACATGATCAGCATTGCTGGGTTAAATAAACAGCACGACTTTGGAATGTTTTTTTTGATTTTGAAAAAAGAAAGATTTTGAGGAAAAGACGTCGGCAGCTGGAGATCATCAGGGATCAAAAGAGCAGGATAAAGCGGTTTGCACGGCTTCTCCTGTTTTCAGTACGTTCATAGTGAAGGATGGTGGGAATACTTACGGATAGACAGAGTGCGTGTGATTCAGTTATCTGAAGCTTTAGGATATGAAGCTTTCTTCCAAGCTACGATACCCTCCCCAGCAGAGATGTTGGTGCATGCGGCCCTAAGTATCGCTGAGCGACTGAGGTGTCAGAGACCTTAATGCTCTTCCTTTCGACCAGCTCATTAACCTCTGAAGTGCTGCTAGATTTGAGACATGCTTTTGTTATTACGTAAATAAAATTGGAATGCCAGTAGTAATTGCTTTATCGCACCTTTTTTTGCTGCTCTTATTGCCCACACTGCAATAGATAACAGCGTTTGTGTCTCACTTTTGATTTCCTTTTCTTCAATACTCGCTTATTCAGAATCATTGCTGTTACTACCAGTATTCGCTTAATAAACATGTGGTGATAATGAAAGAGATTTGCTTTACTAAATTCATGGATTCACAAATCGGACACAGAACAGATTTCGAAGCCGAGTGCCTTTGACTAACTTATCTATTGACTTAAGCACACTAGACGTGCTTTTCTATTATCACGTCGTTGCTCATGTGTTGTTCACACAAATTTGTCTAGTGTGTTGAGTTGGCAGTATGTAACCTTGCTCACTATTCATTTTAGAATAGTATTTTAATAGTATTTTTAGGAGGTAACTCGCTTTTTTGAAGATAAATTTCAGAAATAACGAATGCCCAAGAAGAGAACATATAGCGCAGATCTTGGCTTTAGGTGGTCTCCATTGAGATAAACGTTCGATTTTGTGACTTTTGTGAACAATTTCATGATCGCTAAAAAGCGGAAGCAAGTGATGATGTCACTCAGCACGACTTACGCCAAGCATTTCCACTAGAATGTTATCGTCAATTGCGAAACCGCTATCAAAAGGTTTCCCCACTGCGACCTTTAAGATTGCTCTATCAATATAGACTTAAGTGTTAGGAATGTGCAAGAATGACACGCAAGTTCTTGCAGACTCACTTCTGAGAATACAATAAAGTTGGAAAATTACGAAAAAATTGAAAACTAATATACTTTCTATTTGATAAGGGTGCAATAGTCCAACGTTTTTATTATGTGGAAAAGTGTTGATTTTCTATCAAGAAGCCCGTACCAACGCAGCCACTTTTCCTGCATTTTCTTAACAAAACCAGTGACCTCATCGCAGTCGAATGATATCATTAAGAACATTGTACATTTGTGACAACCAACATTCGCAGTTATAGTTGCTTGCTGAAACTGATCACACAAACGTTACCCCTTCCTTTATCATATGGTAGGAACTCTGTGCAGATTTTGCGTTTTATCAAGGTTGCATCTATCTTGACAGTTTTGATAATACTGGTTGTCTCAAAACTAGTGCAAACTGTGTTGCTATTAATTTCCTTCTTCCAACGTCTTTCGCTTTTGAAAGCCTTTATGTTGAACTACACTCGACTTTCAAATTGCAGTATAGGGCGAATCATTGCTTTCCTTCATTGCTGTAGGCTTACTGGTAGGAACTTACATCGCCAAAATGCAATAGGCAGTCTAAGCAAACTAGGAAGTTGTTTACAAATTTTCGCGGCCTTTTAAAATGTTTTGCGACTGGTGTTATTATTGTTTGAGGAGCATGAACAGCTGTTACGGATGCCTTGGTGAACAAGTTATATCTAAAGTCAATGATACTTATTAGTTGTGAATATTTTAGCTTGCTTGAATTTTTTCCCAGGCAAAATGAGGACCTTATTTGATCAAATCTATCTACAACGTTACGACCATCATCTTGACTAAATCGTAGTGATGTAGTGCGATCAACGACTTACTGGAAAATCTAAGATTAAGCCATCTACAGAGTGGTATATGCAAAATGGTTTAAATACCGCTGAAAGATGGACTTTAGAGCAAAAAAGATTTTGAAGACCAGTATGCACATTATCTCCATTTTTCCCGAGTATTGTTTTCATAATTCGCCTCATTGTTGCATTCTCTGCTTTGAGTGCGCTTCTTCTCTGGAACGTCCTAGCTTTGGTCACTCTGTAGGACAGCTGTAGTTGGTATCCGTTGATGCGGTAATTTTTCATCCCGCTTGCAGCTTTTTTTGAATGATGAGCTTAACAGCATGGCGGGCAAAACAGCGGCTACATAATTGAACCAGGTATTAGGTTGTCCGGAAATTAATGCAGGTTTTGCAAAATCTCACTTCAAAGTGTCATAACTCCTTCAAAACTGCATGTTTTGAAATGAGGTAAAAACTGCTATGATCAGCAAGTCTTTTTCTATCTAAAGCATGCCCAATTATTTCTGTAGCTCCAACAAGCAAATTCCTGGAAACCAGAAAGTAAGAAGGTTTTTCTTCAACAAGGTCATATTTGGCAAATTGTAAACTCCTATTGGATATGAGTTCTCAGCGAGAAACTCTGCAGCTTATAGTTATAGACCAGTACTACATATATAGCTATGCAGAAATTTTTCAAAAAATTCTCTGCAAAAGAAAAAATTACGGAATCAAAATTTTCCATTTTTTCGATATTTCTTCCGCGGAGGCGATCTCCGATAATTTTGATTTTTTTCTTGACTCAACAAAAATAAAGCCTGAGAGGTACCAGTTGAAATGATATCTGACAGCACTGGCCTCACTCTTCAAGCACGAGGAGAGACATTCACGGTTGCTTTCTTTAAAAAAGTTTTCTACCCCATGGACTCGCCGCGACAATTATTCACGATAAAGCCTCAATTTCTTTGCTCTCACTATAGTTTCAAGGAAGTGCTTCTATTTATTTTGTAGGTTCACTCAATATCTTGCTTTAGTTATATTATCATAAAATACCCTCCTTACCAAATAAGTTCAAGCCAAAATAGTGCAAAAGGTAAATTTTGTGATCCGAAGCTTCATCTTCGGATGGTTGTAGATTTTGAACAAACGAAGTTGATTGTAGAGGTAATACATATAAGAGAAAGCATGAAGAGATGTTTTCTATAGTATGTGAAGTTGGTTGAAATATGCACATATACAGAAGAACGATCCCTTTGAAAATGCATCTGCAGAAACCTGCATTAATTTCCGGACAACCTAATAAATGGAAACACACAGTGCAGCGATTTAAGGCTTAGTCCACGTTTCTGGGTTGGTCCACTAAATCGCTAAAACGGATCTTACGACATTCCAGTTGGCGAGTCTTAGGCAAGCGCCATACTTGATTCGCTTAATCCTTCGTCATTGGTCAATTCAGTGAACTGACCAATAGTGAAGTGTTGTCCAAGCTAGACCGTCGCTCAATCTCGGCATTGTTTAATTGCTTCTTGAGACTGCTTGAGCTGTACACCAAGATATTAGTAACTTCTTTCATGAAAGAAGTTACTAATCTTGGTGTACAGCTCAAGCAGTTTCAGTAAGTGAAGTGAATGAAGTGAAGTGAATGAAGCGGATCAAGCGAATCAAGCGGATAATCGCTTCGCTATTACACAGTTCACTGAATCGACCAATGAGGAAGCGGGTCAAGCGGATCAAGTATGGCGCGTTGCTTGGGCACGACCACAGCTAATCACTTGATCAGCTTTGTAGTTGGTCAAATGAGCTGAATGACCAATAGTGAAGCGAAGTCCACTGAATCCGCTTACCCACTTCGCTGTTGGTCGTTCGCTGATATGACCCGTAGCGAAGTGTACGAAGTGGAGGAAGCTGATGATCATGGATTGAGAGTGGCGTGTCCTTTAAAGCGCGCAGAAAGTGCCTCTCAGATTCAGTTTGTATCTTACGAAGAAAGCTACCTAACTTAACTCGCCCTTTTGGTAAAAGGCATATAATTCTGAATCAGCTTCAAACGCTGATTTCACAAAATGCTACTAACTGCCACGCACCATTCCGAAGCGAGGTGTGGGCTTTTTCCTATGCAAAATAGACATACTACTGAGAAGATTGCCTGTAGAAACTGCAAGAAAAAGGTGCTGAGGTATCGAAATAGTACAAATCAAATTCTTTTCTCACTAAAAAAAGCTTAACGCAGGTGTGGCAGCATTTAGATGATGATAACGTGATGCCTGTGAGTCGATGAGCATGCCAATTTTGCGCAGGAGGCCATAACTCGCTTCGGAATGGTGCGTGGCAGTTGGAAATAGCATAATCTGGAATCAGCGTTTGAAGCTGACCAGACTATATTTGTCCCTTGCTAAAAGGCCGAAAGTTAGGTAGCTTCCCTTGTTAGCAACAAAAGCGAGACTAGTAATACTAGTAAGACGAGTAACACGAGCAGCACTGGTCACACCGGACCCGTAACAGTGGTAACACCGGTAACATGGTAACATCGGTAAACACTGACTGATTCCTAGCCTTCCTCACAGCATTATAATGGCATTGAAACTCACTGTGCAGTGCTGTCTATCACGAATAAATTGTGAACAACAATTCCTTTCAACGCTTTTCCATTTGAGATCGCTGGCTTTGAAAGTATAAGACCTTTCTGCAGAAGAGCAAACTAGAATTCAAGTCAGTTGCGCCTTGCCCAAGAACTAAATATGCAGGACGTCCTGTAAGGTCCGAGGCTCGCCCAGTATTTTTCTTGGGCTGTCGGTGCTTCGATGAAACAGTCAGGGACTCCGCCTTTCCGCGATAACATTGAACCGCGGGAAAGGCGGCCGGCCCTAACTGTTTCATCGAAGCACCCGCAGCCCAAGAAAAACACTCGGGCGAGCCTCGAAACTTACAGGATGTCTTGCATATTTGGTTCTCGGGCAAGGCCCAACTGATCTGAATAATTTTGGGCCGTGGATGGTCAATCCAAGAATTTAAGGTCTGCGCGCTGCCAAAAGGCAGTTTAGGGCCTGCGGGCGCTCGCGATAATTGTCTGAACATATATTCTATCATCAATTTGTGGGCTAAGACTGATGGCTTGCACGTCTACAGTTCAAACAAATCTATAAACTCGCAAAAAGTTTGAATACGATGCTCACTACTGCTCTGCTGACCAAATGCATTCCGTCCTCCCCAGAGGTAAGTTTGTCAGCACTACTTGACGCTTAGTGCCATATCTTAAATGAAATGTAAATAACTATCTATCCCAAAACAACAACGTGCAAAAGCGGTACTTATAAACTGCAAATTTCTCAGCACAGACTGAAATCAATCCTTTTTCATTTCATGACAGTAAATATAGAACATTTGTAGGAGCAAATCCAAACTCTTGAGCAACACTGGTTCATGCAAATTCGTCTTCATGTCTCCGTTCTGGTAGAAACAGTTTTACTAAGCATCCTCTTATTTTTCTAGTACCTTGACGCGGCGACAGATATTTTCTGCGCACGCCAGTATATTCAATAGGGTGAATTGTTCGGGCCACTTTTCCACCGCGTTCAAGGTTGTGCACCCTGTATTCCAAGTCCTCATGCTTGAATGCGGGGCGCTACAGGGGAGAAAGGAAAGGAAGGACGCGAGAGGCACTGTAGGGAGCCGCTTTCTTCAGAACAAAAGGGGCCCAGGGGACTCAATTCCAGCGCATTCGAAGTTCTGCCTTCATCATCATCTATCATGACTTAATAACGGGCTAAGGGTTGTTTACGTGTTTGTGTGTGTGTGTGTATGTGTGTGTGTGTGTGTATGTGTGTGTGTGTGTGTTTGTGTGTGTGTGTTTGTGTTTGTGTGTGTGTTTGTGTGTGTGTGTGTTTGTGTGTGTGTGTGTGTGTGTGTGTGTGTGTGTGTGTGTGTGTGTGTGTGTGTGTGTGTGTGTGTGTGTGTGTGTGTGTGTGTGTGTGTGTGTGTGTGTCCGTTACGAAATTCGTAGAGCGAGTTCCAGCCAACCTCTTGAGCCCAAATTTTGCAGGCGCATGCTAGCAGCATGAAAGTTCCGTTAGGCAAAAGCACGAGCGGGTCCGTTGAGTGGATCCATTGAAAATTGCGCTTCAAACGAATCCACTTGGCTTCTGGACAGCAAAATCGGGCCTATACCACTACTTTTTGCAAAGTCATGGATATGATTAACAAGCTAATGTGCAAACCATGGACTTTAACTCAAAAAATTGAACTAAAGTTGATTACTTTACGAAAATGGCGCTGAAAAAAGTTAGTTGCGTAAATGTTCAATTTGCCAAGATTTTGCCTAATCATTTGAGAAGATTTTTGCGTAGAGATGTAGCCCACGGTGATCATCGTTGTTACGGCAACTACACCATAAAAATTCCAAAAACCAGTTCAAGTTTGCATTTATTATTCTCGGAAAAGTTTCATTCATGGAAAATACCGATCTCACACAAAAAAAACTCTCAGAATGAGTAGTTGTTTACAAATCATTCGTGACAGACTGCATAGCGCGGTGAGTTTCAATGTCATTATTATGCGGGAATGTAAGGCATACGGAAGGTAGGGCCAGTGCAAGCCTCTGCGAAGGGTGACCCACTGGTATATCTATAAAAGTCAAAGTTTGTGCAACTCTGAACCGCATGTTTTTTTAGACTTTCTTGCGCGCAAACCAACTGAGCTGAAACTTTGCAGATATATGTTTTCGACCCCTGTAGATGGTTTTAGGCTACTCTTTGAGGCGATTTTCTAGTCTTTTCTGTCGATTTATTGATTTTTGGCACCCAGCAATGAAAATGAAGCCTTATCAATCGCTGTAATACTGCTTGCACTTTTGGTGTAAACAATAGCAAAGAAGCTCATTCTCATTTTGCGGTCAAAGGATGCGGTACTTTGAGATAACGCTGCTTCGAGGTAGGCATTTGCTACAATGCACCCTGCAAATGGATATAGGCTGCAGGACCGGAGAAGGAAAGGGGGGGGGGCAGGAATGCAGCAGATGGAAGCGGACTAAAAGATGGAAAGGCGTAGGTTTTGAAGCAGAACATATATTTTATGCGCTCCCCCTCTGGCTCCGTGGCTCATGAACCGGGCAAGGCCGGGTATGCCAGCTAGTAACTTATAAGGGTGGGCTAAGAGTTGTTTATGTTTTGTGTGTTCTGCTTGTCCGCTACGACATTTGCAGAGCGAGTTTCAACCAAGCTCCTAAGCCCGAATAACTCAAGATAGCAGAATGTACAGCCTTTTTCAACCCGAAGTAGGCGAAACATTCCCAGTAGAGCAGCGCGTCCGCAAGCCACTGACTCGGCGAGATAGGATGGAATGAAGAGACGCAGACTGCAAAGCGGCGCGAATCGTTGCGAAGCGGGCTCCCGTCAGTCTAATTTCGGCCTAAAGTGAAACTTACTAAATTGCCACGCTGCAAAAGCACGAGCGGATTCGATTAGTAAAACACTCAGAAAGTGCACGTCAAACGGATCTACTTAACTTTGACTAGCAAATTTGTGTTCGTAGTATGATTTTTTGCACTTCGTATTATAATTTTTTACAAAGTCATGGATATGTTGGCAAGGAGTACAAGGCATGGAGTTTAGCTTAGAAAATTGATCAAAAGTCTATTAGTTTGCGAAAAGGACGATAAAAAGGATTGGTTGCACAAAGATTTAACTTGCCAAGGTTTTACTTGAGTTTTGAAAAGAGTTTGCGCAGATATGTACTTAGCGGTGATTGTTGTTCTTGCATCGTTTACCAATCCATTAAATTCAGAATTAGAATTATTCAGAAGGCGATTCAAACGTGCATTTGCTCTTTCGGAAAAAGTTTCGCTCACGCAAATTACCGATCTTACATGAAAAAGCTTTCAAAAAGTGTAGATGCGTACAATTTATTCGTCATAAACAGCACTGCATTGAATTCCAGTGTCATCTTACTGGCGGATATGTGTGGCATATGTATAGTAAAACTAGTACGAGCCCTTCTGCGAAGCAGAGATGACGCACTGGTTCCTAACTAACAGTGAGACACACTGAGTGTTGTCAATGTATCACGTACGAAATGCTAAAAACTACCCAATTCAATACTCCATCATATAAACGTTGGTGTACAAAAAACCGCCCTGAGATGTCGCCCTAGCAAGCAACTGCATCATCTGCACGATCAGTTAATGCTCATCATCTTTGAAACCTATACTTGAAGATTATTTTCTTGTCAGAGACTACAGAAATTCACGAAAGAAAGCGAAGGAGAATAGCCGATTAAAGCCGCAACCGGTCCTGCATTAAAGTGAATGTACCTTGTATATTGAGCGTTACTTCTTTACCACTTCCTTTTCCGTGAACTCGAACAGCTTTGAGAACACCCATAAGCGGCTGAAGTAAACAATTGCAATCAAGGCTGTAAGTGTGGCTATCGCAACACCCTTAGCAAAAATGCTGCATCGACGACTGACTTTAAAATAAACTCTACCAACCGGTACGGGCTGCCTTAGTGTTTCTGTTTTGAATGATAATATGATAAGTTATAACTCCTTCTTCTAAAATCAAGTATGCTTCATTTTCGTAGTGCTTTGTCAAGAAGCTGCTAGGAATCGTAGAGAGTTGCAAGATTGAGGCTAATGATTCTTTTTGCTTGCGAGTGTTGTGGAATCACTAGTAAAATTCTCTGACTGAGCCAACACAAGCGTATGAGCTCAACGCGTAGTCTGTACTGATTGAATCAAATTGCTGCACCATTTTGACTTTGACACTGAAAAGAGCTTTACCGCCCCTGTTTACCCGGCAATTCGAAAGTGTTCTGTTTACTCATGACAAGCATTCATTGTCGTAGATGTAAGTAAACAAATAAATAAATCAATAAGGGCTAAGGTAATCGCCTCACAAAGTAGGCTATGTTTTCGTCGCCGTTATCTATACGGGAGAGAAATTTAGCTTCTTAGGTACACTCAGGTTACACATTTTTTGACTTTTATACATGTATATAGAGGGAGGGATTATTGAGCACTAGCTGATGATTCGATCTCGCTCGAGACTTTTAGTTCAACCAAGATAGGGAAGGGAACGAAATCCGCCAGTTTGAAACATCTCCGCGGATTACTGGTCCTGCAACCCACAACAACAGTATTTCAAAAGGACCAGTTGCCAGCAAAAGCTGGCTCAAACTGGCGGAGTTCGTTCCCCTCCACCAAAATGTCATCGGCTCCCAGATTCGTGTAGAGGAGGGTTGCGCACTTCCTTGATTTTCAGGACAAACTTGTCAAACCTCCATGTCTTAGCACTATATTTCGTACTTTCTCGTTGAGCTTTCCTTAAAGCCAGTAAAGTCCGCAGCCCGCCTCCACACGAATCTGGAAGCTGATTATAGTTACACTTTCTAACTTCTACAATGCGCAAAAAGCGCTTTGAGACGAACTCGCTGCATCCTGTCGACCTTGAGATCAGAATGAACTTTACTACCCCTACTTACATGTTTATTGGAAAATTATTGGAGCACGTCTAACTTTCATTTTCCCAGATATAAGTAAACAAATCAATAAATCAATAGAAGTACCTGCCAATCGTCTCAAAAAGTAGCCAAAAACCACCGCCGGCCGAAAACATATGTGTGCGAAGTTTCAGCTCAATCGGTTCAGTGACTGGCGTTTACATAACGAACGGACAACTAAACGAACATCCTCACAGGCATTGAGTTTTATATATATACTAGCTGGCTTACCCGGCTCCGCCGCATGTTTCGAATAGAAAATTCCATTTCTTAACCGATCGGGACCAAACTTGGCACACATACACTTCGGGCCCCGGCGGGTGTCACAGTCCACTTTTCGTTATCGATCGATGTCGATTTTATCGATTTTTTGCAAAATTTGAGCTAGGGGGCTGGAATTTGGCAGAGGGGTGTAATCGAGCATATATATCGCGCATGCTGATCACCCCCACAGAGGTGATCAGCATGCTCGATTACCCCCCTGTGCCAACTCCCAGCCCCGTAGCTCAAATTTTGCAAAAAATCGATAAAATCGATATCGATCGATAACGAAGAGTAGCCTATGACACCCGCCGGGGCCCGGAGTGTATGTGTGCTAAGTTTGGTCCCGATCGGTTCAGAAATGGAATTTTCTATTCGGAACATACGTACATACAGACATACAGATATACATACAGACATACATACAGACATACTTACAAACAGACATTCAGCTTTAGGCTGCGTTCATACTGATCCCGAAGTCCGGGAACAGTTCTAGCACAACGCTCAGTTCGAGCACTGTGCTGGAACTGTTTCCGAACTTCGGGATCAGTATGAACGAATCCTTATATATAAGACCAGTGCTTCACCTCTGCTTCGCAGAGGTTCGCACTGGCATCGTGAACCGTGCTAAACTCATTTTCTGAGAGCTTGTCTCTCAAATCATTGTTCGGTTTATTGCAAAGTGAGCCATAGTTAAAAATGAACCATACTCGCTATCTTAACCTCACCTGATGTTTAGTATTGTAAATCATTCCTCACTGTAATTTCGTAACGGACAAACTCCACACAACTTCATTAAGCCGCTTATTATAAGTCATGATAGATTGCAAGAGACTCAAAAATGAATGTGAATAGCATGAAGATCAACATAACAACATTAGAAGGAACAGCAGGGTTTGCCATTGCAGAGTCGGTGCAGCAGCTTCCGACCTCTTTCGCGAACACGCTTTCTTATTATTTTCCCACAATCAGCGTGGGAAGCGCGGGGCCTCAATTACCAAATAAGCGTGCGAAAATGACTAAAGAGCATATTTTCGAAGGAAGGGTAGAGCTGAGGCGGCCACGCGGGAGGAAGATGCTGGTGCAGAGTCTTGTACGAAAGCGTATGAAGTCTGTTACTTTATCATTGCGATCAATTTTTCACTTCTTGCAGTAGAACATCCAAAACTGGAAAACAAGGGTGGAAAAATTATTGACGGCAGTGATTTAGTGTATCATCAATCAAATGCTAAGATCATCATGAATAGTCAGAAAATTGGAGTTGGGTATAAATACGAGAGTGGATATGGGTTAGGAGAAACGTTACAGTCGGGTATGCTAAAGCCTTTCTGATTGGTAAGACAAAATATGACCTTCTGCCTCTTGATTGGACTGATGACTTATATCGTAAAGTTGAAATTGAAATAGAGCTTCCTCTCTTTGGAATATTTTTTTAAGCAACTTAGGAGTAAATTGTGTTTGAAAGTACCTCTAATGCACTTACCACTAAAGCATTTTATCTTATCCAATTTTGATTGCTATTCGCATGAAAAAATCTGCCTGCGACATAATGTATTTAGATGGCCCGCAGCCACTCGGGTGCTGTGCTACCTTTTGGAGTGCAAGAGATAGCTGAGTGTCCAGTTTGTTGTGAACGTTTCGTGGATCCACTTCAACTCAGTTGTGGGCATTCACTATGCAGTTCCTGCGTGGACAGGCTTGTAAGTTTTACACAAACATCTTTTTAGCACTATACATCGTTCTAGAATCTTTTTGCTTTTATGGTTGTTTCGCCGATTGTCGGAAAGGCTATCAAAAGTCTGTCCTATCTCATTGTTTTGCAGAATCACACTCTTCTTTTTTACTCCTTGCACTAATCTGCTGCAAAAGCAGAGGCATAATCATGTATTTGCTGTGTGAAATAACAATGTATGAAGCTGAAACGTGAGTTGCTGAACAGAGCGAGCAAAGAAACGATGAGCCGCTTTCAATCAGCTTCACCTTTTTTTTACTTTACTGACTAACAACAACGATTAAAGGCTCTATAGAGTAGCAATCAAAGCAGAACTAGTGGATTAGACTGCTATAATCAAAAGCGTACACCATTTTTTCCACTCTTTGATAATTTGTGCTTTTGAATTTCCTGACTGGGTTGCGCTATGGTCTTCTCAGACACTGTAATGCGGCGAATGGCTATTTTTGTCCTAAAATCGTGAAATTGGCGATAACAAAAGCATAGCCATGCTTTCGATAGTTTAGAGACTGAGCCGCGAAGGTAAAGACGTTTAGAACACCATCCATCTTCCCCCTCCCCCCTCCTTCCCCATAAAAGGTTAAGGTTGCTTAATAAAAGGACTGGAGAAAAAAGGAGATAAACTGAATAGCAGAAGCAATAAAAATTGTTGAAAACCGGGTAGAAACGCTACCATAACTTTAAGATTCCTTTTGGCGAACGCGTGCTATTACGAATAGCAAGCTTTAGGATCCAGTGGTCCACAAATCGGTGAAAACAAAAAGTTAACTTTTTTCAACAATTTGTTCAAAATGATAGCTATAAAGTGTTGTTTGCCAAGAAGACCATAAAAGGAAAAAATAGTCATAAAACTTTTATTTTACTAGATCCTAATCACATCAAAACCAATCTTTTTGAAGCCCTTTGAATGTTTACCCACGCATTGTCGTTTCTGTTCCTCACTACCTTGTCAGCATTATTACTCATCATTCTCAGTAAGGAACTAACAAGATGACAGTGCGGACTCGAAGTGGCCTTTTCCACCGAAACGCTATACGTTTGCAAGTCCTGGCAAGCAACTTACAAAACAGCGATCCCTATCTGCCAAGCGGTTCTGTGTGGCAAAATATGAGGTTCGAATTCCATGAGACCGCGCGTTCAACACAAGTATGCGCGGCCGTCCTCAACACGTAGTGAGCGCGCGGCCGTCCTCAACACGTAGTGACGGCATAGCGCAGTGACGAGAAGTTGAACTCGTAGTTTTTGAGGTCTAGGTTCGAATCTTTTCCTAAGCATCATTTTTGCACCTGTCTCCATTTGTTTTTAGTGATAAGCTGATCTTCCTAGCATCACCAGAAACAATATTTATTGCAAAAATATAACTGAATCTCCCTTATACGCCTAGCAAATTGGTGGTAATATACATGTGTGATAACTTACAATGAAATGTTGAACAAAGGAGTCTGTTGTTCTTATCAATGCTGAAGCTCTGCGTTGCCCTAACTCGTATTAATGTCTTTTACTGGTGATAGTGTTTTTTTTTTCAGATCAGCGCAATTTTTTCGGTGAACATACGACTGGCTAATTTTTGAAATCTCTAGTAGCCGTATTTTTGCAATAAATATTGTTTCTGATGATGCTAGGACGACCAGCTTTTTACTAAAAACAAAAGGAGACGAATGCAAAGATGATGCCGAGGAAAAGACTCGAGCCTAGATTTCAAGGATTATGAAACCAACCACTTGCCACTGCGCTATGCCGTCATTCTTCTTTAATGACGGCCGCGCATACCTGTGTTGACTGCGCGATCTCAAGAATTGGAACGCTCATATCTTGCCCACAGGACCGCTTGGTAGATACGGATTGCTGTTTTGTAAGTTGCGTGCCAGGACCTGCAAACGTATGCGTTTCGGTGGAAAAGGCCACTTCGACTCCGCACGGTTCCCTTGTAAGCATAAAAAATGGTTGCGCACTCAATCCAAAAAAGAACTATGAAAAAATGCGTATTTGCACTTTTACCAAAAATTCGCCACAGAAAAAGTAAGCTCGGTGACGTTGTCTGCATTATAGACGGGAGCAAGATCTAATAAATACACAAAAATAGGGTGAAGAACTAAACTGAAGAAGAAACAAGAGATTATTGAAAACACGTCTTTTGCCACATTTCTCGTACAAATAGAAAAATGGAGCCTGACGACGTTGTCAGATAAAAGTAGAGATCAAGATCAAGAGCTATAATATGACATACGGACCGCTGAAACTTGGTTCAGAACAACGAGTAGAAGGGTACCAGAGCCAAACGTCCCGCGTGTGGTATTTCTCAAATTCCAACAGCTTTCAGATTCAGTTAGCTCATTCGTAGTCGGACGTCAGTTGAGAACTTGTCCTTGTTTCTAGGAAAATTAACGCGAAAACCTCGTTTCAGCACAAAAAAGGCTATAAAAATGCAATTTTTTGGTACTATTGGAACGTTTCTGAAATATCACTTACTATGCGTGCTTTATTCACAATCATTCCGATTTGGTGAGCTTAGAAACTGGGGCTTTGTCCAGTATGGCAACATTTTTTGAGCGAAGGTTGTTCCCTTATGTTGTGTTTTTTGATGCCACTTGAGGCCGCATGCATTAACATCCCCGCCGGTGAAGGGATCGCAGCTTACAAAAATCCTGAAGCTATCATATCCTTCATATCCTGAAGCTCCGAACTTTTGAATTTCACGCTGTCTACTTATCGTAACTATTGCTACCATCCTTCACTATGAACATGTTGAACAGGAGCTGCACGAGTCGCATTTTCTAGCATTTTGTATGATCCCTGATGATGCTTGGTGGCCGACCGTCTTTTCTTTAAAGTCATTTTCCTTTCTTCAAAGTTAGCGAAAACATTCCAAAGTTGTGCTGTTTATTCAACGCAACAGTGCTAATCATGGTTCTGGAATGATATCCACGAAAGTCCCCTCGAAATGGGCTTTTCGTGCGAATAAAATGGACTTATCAGTGGCGTACCCAGGATTTCGGCTCGGGGGGGGGGGGCGCGACAAAAATTTTCTTCTAAAGAAGGTGAGTGGCGTCAGCCACGCCCCCGAAAAAATTTTTTTATAAAGCTAAAATGAATTTTTAAAAAATTTTAAAAATTATTTCAATTATTTACAAGTAAAAACAAGTCACTTGCAATTTTTATAACCCATGTAAGTAACTTTCAAAAATTTCGCGACCCGTTCTCGGGGGGGGGGGGGCGCCTATTGTTGTTGATTGTTATTGTTATTGTTAGTCCATGCGGTGCGATAAGATATCGCATTCGCGAATCCATTCATCTACGTATCTATATTATATATATATATATAAAACTCAAAAATTGTCAGTTTGGAGGGTATGTGCGTTATAGAAACGCGCGCCGCTCAACCGATTAAGCTGAAACTTTACACACATATGTTTTCGAGCCTTGCGCAGATGATAGGCTACTTTTTGCAGCGATTCGTTGGGTCCTTCTATCGATTTATTGATTTGCAGCACTTTGCAATAAAAATGATTCTTATCATTTGCTATCAAAACAGGGGTATGTAAACAAGGCTGGCATGTCTCATTGTGAACTTCTGTTGACGAAGTGCAGTGAAAAGTGTTCTTGATGTGAGTCTCAATTGCTCATTTAAATGGATGCACTAAATGTATCTTATGCGGAAACCTTAGCGTGCAAGAGACCATGAGTGCTTTGTAGCGAGTGTTTTGTACGGAAGCGTGCTCAATTTACGCTTATAATCAATGCTTTCTTCGTTACATGCTCAATTTAAACAATGAGGGGTCAAAATTTTTCATGAGATTGCGCACAAATTATTTGTCAGTACCAGAAATGATGTCAAGACAAGCGACAACTCACATTCGCTATAGTTGATCCCTGGGACCAGGAAAGTGCGCGAGTGCAAAGTACTGCCGACTCCACAAAAATTGACGGCAAGGAATGAAGATGAAGTAGCCGGTTAACGGCAAAGTGTCACAAAAAATGATCCTCATAATAACAATGAGCGCTGCTATCAATTAACTCTCGCTGCTTGCTTAGGTTTTGCGTGTTGAACTTGATTTGGAGAAAGAGAGATATGCTACCGACTAATAAGTGTTCACATTTTGTTTTTGTTCTTTACACAGTTTCTACAATGCCACCGAATACCTTATCTTCATTCCCGATCAGTGATCATTCCCGGGCTGGACCGGGCAGATCAGCTAGTATATATATAAAACTCAAATTTGTGAGTTTGGAGGCTATGTGCGCTATAGAAACGCGCGCGGCTCAACCGATTCAGTTGAAAATTTGTACACTTAGGTCTTCGACCCCGGCGCAGATGATAGGCTACTTTTTGCGGCGATTCGTTGGGTCCCTCTATCGATTTATTGATTCCTAGCACTTTGCAATGAAAATGATCCTTTCATCTGCTATTAAAGCAGAGGTATGTAAACAACACCGGCATGTTTCATTGTGGACTTCTGTTAGCGAAGTGCAGTGAGAAGTGCTCTTGATGTGAGTTCAATCGTATAATCAAGTGAATACTCTCTATATTTTATGCTGCAGTCTAACTTAGCTTGCGATTGACCAAGAGTGCTTTGTAGTGAGTGTGCTGTGGAAAGGCGTGCTCAGGATTATACTTAACGCTTTCCTCGTCATTTATGCTGCGATCAATCTTAATGTGCAAGTGACTAAGAGTGCTTTATAGCGAGTGTGCTGTACAAAGGCATCCTCAAGGTTATACTTAATGCTTTCTACGTCACATTTCACTCTGAACAATGAAAAGGGCAAGATTTTTCATAAGATCGCGCTTAAATTATTTGGCATATCAAAAATTTTCGAGAAAATTTGAATGTCTATTCACATAATGTAAAATACTACTTACTTAGTCATAGTCAAGCTTGCCAAAAAGAAGATGTTAACATCCGAAAACAGCTTCAGATAGTGTGGTAAGCAAAGCGAGTGACCGATCTGCAGCAAAGCAACACAAAAAATGAAGCTCATCATTGTGAAAGTCATTATGCTACTCATCTCTCCTTTGCATGTCAAACTGCTATGCTTAGTATGTAAAGTCTCTGGAGTTGTATTTTCGGTTTCGAAGCGGTTGTCTCATTGTAAGTTATCTATGAAATATAAGAAGAAGAGCTCGCATGCAGGTGAACATTGGCCCGGGCTGGACCGGGAAAACCCAACTAGTTTCATACAAAATTTCCTCAGCAAACCTTTCTCCAACTTGCCTCAACCTGTTTACTCACTCTTGCAAACTCATTTCCACTAGGAGGTCTATCTGACTAGGCTGTCCTAACATTGCAATGTCAGTCACGTAGATACTGTATTCTATCCCACACCGTTACACCTCACAAAATACCACTTATTATCGATGACTTGCAACTAAATCACTTCCAAGATGAAAATTCATGCGATACTCGGGCCTTCGCTTTCCAAGGCTTCTGTGTATCATTGAATCAAGTTTGTATGTAGAGCTTTTTGCAGAAAGCAAACTTTGGCTTGCACTGCAATCTGTAAATCAAATGCTTATTTCATAGGAAACATTGTACTACACTACAACCCAAGGGGTTTTTATCGGAGAAACTACGAATCTGCAAAAAATGGCTTCGCAAATGTTCTATTTAGCCCTTTGTCTTTCAACCTAATGTTTATATCTCTAAGTAGTGAATGTATGGACTGTTGACAGTATGAAATTTTTCACAGAATTTTTCTTGCTAGCTAGCGCTATTTCAGTAATTCTTGCAACCAAACTCAAAATTCGTTCATAAAGGCCGTCATTGAGGTTCGGTTCCACGAGATTAGTCAAAAGATAGCTTCTGAGTTATATTGAAACCTAAATCTTTATATTTGAATGCAAATCATAAATTTAGTTTTGGTTGATGATTTGAAGAGTTAAAAAACTTTATCTGATTTACATAGGAATTCTCGCATCGACATGATATTTTAAAACATTTGAGTTTGTTGGCGAATACTTTGGTGATTTACCCTTCCTCCATAATTTTTATAGCACTTGGAAAGAAACAGTCATTTCAGAATTCATAAAGGACAAAAAACTTTTTCCACTCACTTGTTACCTTAAAATAGGCTAAGGAACACATCTCAAAAAATCGCACTCAAAAATGTGCAAAAAGGTCAAAAATGGATTTATTATTCCCAGCTCACCTTGCTGCTGGGAGTAAAATGGGCTTTCAATCCATTTAAAATGGAGGTAAATCCCATTTTGCCCCATTTCAAATGGACTTTTGACGTCGTCTTTCGCAAGCGAGAGCTCAGGTAGGGTCGAATCATTTTCATTTCACCGCTTTGTCTCGTGGTTGCGATGGGATGAGAATTTTTGGATAACGCGAGCGAAAGCGGATTCCGACCATTCTTCACCGCGAACGAAAAAAATGGGGTTTGAAAGTCCATTTTCCTCCATTATGGACTTTCGTGGATATCATTCCTGGTAAGAACAAGTGATGTTTCGAAGTAATATTAGATCGTTTCATAAGTTCGTCGGCTTTTTATTTTTGTCGCCGTTTTTCGATGAAGCGGTTGGTTTACGGCAAAGTACCTATACTACTGAAAAGAGAAAACCTTGCTCTAAAAAAACTGCTGTTCGTTTTTGGAGCAAACTTGAATCTCCTTCTTTTACGACTTATCAAAGCAAAATTTTTTTGGGAGGCAAAAATTGGCGATTTCGGCAACTGCACTTTCCGCATTTGGTTCGCGTATTCCGCAAGATGTTTCTGTCATAGGTAGGCGGGATGGATAGTAGCAAGCAAGACTGAAACAGTGACAAATTTGCAGCATGCCAATATGCATAGAACCGTTTGAACAAGGTCCCAATGGTTGTTGTCTTTGACTGCTGCCGCTTGAGTTTGGCGCGTTGTTCAGCGACACAATGTGTCGGTCCTCCTATCGGAACTTGAGGAATGGATGCGTTCTTCTAAGTGGTGTAGATGTATGAGTACAAGCTCTGGCCAACATTTTACGCTTTCTAAAAAAAATTTTGACGTGGGAACTTCTTCAAATTGTGGCAAACTCAAAACATCTACATACATGGTAAACGTGCGCTTAGTCTTTCTTTATAGCGTCTCTTTTATATGCACCATAGTACCACAAACAGTTGTTTCTCATCACTCATAACAACTTCAGACGAAAAATTCCCACTTGTGGCTCCGTATACGGATAGAAAGTTGCAGGTGCCGCAATCGCCAATTTTTGCCTCTCAAAAAATTCTGTTTGATAAGTCGTAAAAGAAGGGGATTCAAGTTTGCTCCAAAAACGAACGACAGTTCTTGTAGAGCAAGATTTTTTCTTTTCAATGGTATAGGTGCTTTGCCGTAAACCAACCGCTTCATCGAAAAACGGCGACAAAAATAAAAAGTAAATAAATAATAATAATAAACGAACTTATGAAACGACCTAATAGATGAACGATGTGATGATTCACAAGTCGAAAGTTGGGATTTATAGAAAAAATCGATATTTCAAGAATTCATGTGTTTTTCCCAGCAGCATATTTAGCACTGTTAGGTTAGATAATCAGTATAACTTTGGAATGCTTTCTTTGACTTCGAAGTAGAAAAATGACTTTAAAGAAAAGACGTTCGGCCGCCAGGGATATCAAGAGAACATATAAAAAGCTGGAAAGTGCGATTTGTACGGCTTCTTGTTCTGTTCAATATGTAAGTAGGAGGATGATGGGAATAACGGATAGGCAGACGGCAGGAAATCTACATATCTGGAGCTTTGGGATATCCAAGCTTTCTTATAAGCTGCGATCCCTCCCCAGCAAGGATGTTTGTGCATGCGGCCCTTAGAGTGAAGGTTACAGGAGTAACGGGTCTGTAAAAAAAAGTGTGCGCATAGTCCTCCGATTACGGTCTCCTACACAGCTCACATCAATATCGACCTACTCTGGTAGAATTGGAACTCACTTTTTCCTCAAATGATAACAAGTTCTGACCACTCTATATTTTCAAGCTTTTGCAGAATGGAAGGTACCAAACACCCATGAAGGTGCAAAGCTCGCGAAAATTGCAACTGCGCGCTTTCCAATTCTCACTGGCTTTTTGGACGCGGAGAGTTCAGGACTGCTTGGAATATATAGAGGTTGCTAAAAAACGCTAGGTGTCCGTTTTTACCGTGGAGATGTCTGAGGGAGCTGGATGAGAGACTCCTGCCAAAAGCAGCATTAGGTGCAAGAAACCGTGTGGGTGGTCCACCCCACCAAATTCGACGGGGTATGATGATTGGCACAAGCAGTTAACCGCTCCTTGGTTGGGAATCTTCGTTTTTAGGGGCCTCAACACTATGCAAGGGCAAAAACGCCATGAAAAGCGCTTCCAGACAATGTGAGAGATGACAAGCACAGAGTCTCTGCGCATCCAGAAGGCAAGGAGTGCTGAAATGCTCGCTTACAGTCGTAAATTTCCCGAGTCGTCGCCTTAAAGTGTCGCAACTTGCCTGGCCAGATTATGGTACATTATATCTAAACCAGTTTCTTTTTCTATCTAAAGGTTGGTGCTAACAAGGAGAGGATACTTAGTCGAAAGCACCAATCCAGATGAGGCATAGATCATCGTGACGCGCTCGGAGCGCGATTTCAAATCTGGCAGAATCAGCTGCGGAGCGCCTTTTGGCAACGAGTTATGGTTATTTTTGTGGAGAAAATTTGAAGTCGAGGGAAAAACAAAATTATGCGCAGAAATCCCCATTTGGGCTCGAACGGGGGAGTGATGTCTGTCAGATTACTCTGCGCAAAGAAAAATGCCTGTCTGCTATACCCACACTTGAAACGAGTCTATCTGCGAAATATACATGTTGTAACAATTAATTTTATTCTCTTTACACATTCAATTTTTTGGGGCTTGAAACGGTCATAGCTCCTCACCTAGAGGCGCTCCGCAGATACGGAGGACAGATTTGAAATCAGCGCTCCGAGCAGGCCACGATGATATATGTCTCATCTGGATTGGCGCTTTCGACTAAGTATCCTCTCCTTGTAAGAAGGATGGTTAGTTGAATTAGCCTTTTGAAATGATTTGTAAACCATCCTGTGGAACTCAAAAGATGATCCCAGTCTGTCTTCCTTCATCTACAAAACCTCCGTACGGGAAATCATTAGCGTTTCTTGGAGGTAAAAGTTGAATGAGGTAGCATAAAATTAGTTAACGAACTTTTCACAACACTCAAAAAGCGGAGACTCAATAATTTTTCCAAAAGTGAATGCATGATTATTGACACTGCTCTATCTGAACAGCAGAAAAAATGTTACAACTATTTTTTTTATCTTGCTTGCGCATGTAATTTATTCCGATAAACGCACAGAACTCGTCCAGAAACGCTTCGCAGACACGGAAAACAGATTTGAAATTAGCGGTTTATGTCCTCCGTGACATGAGCTCTTTTCAAAGACCACTTCGACTAACCATCTTTTCTTAAAGAGCTAGATCTGGCGCTTGCTGTGTAAAACCACTCAATCAAGGCTAGTGCAATGCTGATCATCGCTTTTGCAAAGATGCCTTCAAAATCTGTACATCACACCAATATGGTATGTTGAGATGAAATGGTCTTCCTAAGGTCTATTTACATACTTTGCTTCTCTTTTCATTGATCGCTTCATGTAGCCTTTACCTTCCAAATGTAGCTTTGAAACCGCGTTCTCATTTGTCTTCCTGTACAAAAATTTCGGTATACAAGTTTGCAACCAATCAATGACTTGCAACGGCTTCAGTACCTCAGTAATCTCGTTTATTAGTCAAAAATACCCATAACATTATCATAAAGTTTAGTTACAATGCCGTACAAGTGTAGTTGCCAAGTTTTCGCGGGTACATGTATTCTGGAAGAATTTAAAGTCAAAACTAAGCGCAAAATCGAAAAACCAAAAAATCAAGAGAAGTTGAAAAGATTAAAAAGACTAAACTCAGCTGTAATGTTATGCATATGGTAGCAAGCAAAAAAAAACAATAGGAGAGAGATTTTTGCACACTCGCACAAACTTAGGTCCGAAAGGGTTGATGTGGCAAATTTTTTTATTCACCGTGTTTTCGCTGGCACTTTTTTGGAGATGACCCTGAACAAATCCCATACGACCTCCTGCAAACACGAGTACTGACTTTGATTGAGTTTAACCGTAACACATCACCATGCTTCACAATCTATTGCTACCCTCTTCGAAAAAATTAATTTTCAGTGCAAACCGCTTCTGTACGCCCTCCAAAGATATGACCGCTGCATCGCAATACGGCCAAACAAAAAGATTTCGTTGTAGCGAAATGAAGAGTTCAGTGAAAGAAACAGGGACACAGAGTTATCAAAACTCATACCGAAAAATAAAAAGCGTACAACTTTTGAACAGGGTAGTCGCAATTCTGCTCAAGGCTGCAATAATGTTACAGCGGAATCCCGTCTCAACTCAGCCGAACCACCATTTACCTTTTGATTCAACGAGATTGGCGGCTGAGAGGCGACCGCTCGCATTTGCGACACAGTCTGCGTCTCGCTCGCGAACGTGCTTTACAATCATTGTCTATTCTTAATTAGGTCACGAAGCCGCTGAGTGCGCCCACAATGCATCTCTATATGCAAGTGAGACAGCACCGAGTCTAAATTTCCGTCAAATCCGCCTTTACAAACTCAAACATTCGAACGAATCTGGCTGATTGTAAGGATTTTAACCTAGAGTGGTTGATCTATTCGTACATAAAGCTTCGAGGAAATCAGTGATTTGCAGTACACCTTTCGGGATGATTGCAGCGATGCATCGGATTACTACGATCCCATTGTGAGATGTCCAGAATGCCGTCAAGATACGAGAGTACCTGCAGCAGGTCTACCTGTCAATTATCGCCTTCGAGGTAAGTTTTTCTATCTGAAAGTAACATATGTCTTCAAAATTTTTGAAGTTTTCCGAAAATAAAACAGAAATTCTTGCCCAACCAAAGGAAGAAGGAGTATAACCGAGTCTTTTGAGCTGCCAAGACAAAATGTAAAGGTGTCGAAAATCAAGACATAATGATCCGCTTAGTCAGTTTTGCTTAATTGTAATCTACATTCTCAAATTATTACATCCGATTCGTTGCGAAATTGAGGCCCTTTATGTAGTTTTCTTTTTGCTTAGAGAACATTTCAAATTACGATTCGATGCGAGGTAAGCTATAAAACAAAATCGTTAAGGAGTTGTTCTTTCAATTTTTCAAAGCTATGTGATAATAAACAAACAAACGATATATATATATATATATTCGTGGACAACTTTTTCGAGTACGATTGGCTCAGACCTCACGAATGAGAGGTTGAGGCAAGAAAAATTAAGCGCTAATAACGTCTGTTAAAAAAATCGTACGAGCGGAGATATTATTCACAATTCTGCGGCAAACGTGAAAAGAGCGATGACAAAAAATTTTGCAACTATTCTCGTGATACCCATCCACTGAAATCAGATGTATTTTTCTAGACGCAAGTATCACACATCTTTTCTCACTTCACCATGACAGTTCTTTCACGTTCCAAAGATTCGTAGACAAGAGTGCTAGATTGTTAGTCAACAAAGGTGCTGTCGAGCTTTGACTTTTGCATAAAGTATTGAAAATAAGTTTCTAATGAGATGTGATGTACGTCATTCTATAGAAATGTAGGTCAACTCCCCAAGACTTTTGGAATATAGTACGTAAAGTAGCAGCTCGCATGTCTAGATATGGTGGCTCTAATGTCGGATGCGACTATCGCAGCTGGTAAAGTCAGAAGGGAAACCGACAGCAGGGGTGGAAGCTTACCGAATTGCTTAGCCTGCAACGATGTTTTAGCGAAAGGAGTGTATATGTCGTGCTGCGACTGTGTTTTAAAAGACGAAAAGGCGGTTAGCTCATCTTGAATTGAACGTTTTCTGATCAAATTTACTTCGAATTACAAATCTTATAGTTTTGGTTGTACCGTAAGCAAAAACAGTGTGAATTTCAGCGCCAGATATGTTCAGTCTGCTGCCTCAGGCATCACAATGGGCACCATATTGTAGAAAAACACATTTTGACGGTTTCCGATATAGTTGTAAGTTGTGGCGGTCATTTACACGCTCACTTCAACAATCTTGTCCGTTACTAGGCTGGTAGAAAATCTCTTCGCACTGCACACTGTCAAGGATTAATAGCCATTGATCGAACCTTGGCTCAATTTGATATAAGTGCTGCTTCTGTCAAAGAGAAGATTGAAGAGGTATGCAAGACGTTTGTTGGGCTTGCTTTATGTTTGCCGTTCCGAAGTTCCACAGTTCTAGAATGCCCACGCATTAGTTCATCAAATCGAAGTCATTGATGAAGAAATTCTTCGTGTCCCCTCTTACGAAGAATTTCAAAATAAGATCAAACAGGCTCAAGATATTTCTACAAAACTAGAACAAGTAAGGAATCAATGTTATACAGGAATTATAACTTGATTTTTTTGCCTCAGATGTCGACAGACGTGAAAATCTTATTCGATGGGCTTTGTCAGGATGCCGATACAAAGATCAAAAATGATACGACAAAAGCGCCTCCCACTACTGAAACCAATTTTAACCGATTTAAGGATGTATGCAGCGAAATTTGCATGAGAAGTGGCAGCTTTTGTGATGCACTTCTCAATAATTTGTCGCAGTTTACTACTAGCATACTTGCCCTCGTGGTTAATTGTTTTAATCTTGACAAAGGAATACTACAAAGACACTAATGACCTCTTTGTTTTGAAAGTTGTATTTTGTATTGTTTATATCCGGCTACTACAGTGCTGGCCATAGCTATAAAGCCACCCTAAAAATCACCGTAATTTACTCTCTCTTGCTCATAATTGTCTGCAAAACCACTATTTTGTGCGCAAACTGACGTCACACCATTGACCAGGACGGCTCCCAATTTCATGGATTTTGGAGGGAGAAAAATTGAAAAATTTGAAAAACGGGTTCCGAAGGCTGGTCACAGCTATAAAGCCACCTCTCATTTTCAATCAGTATTGCGTTTTTTGAACCTCAAATTTTTTGTACATATACAACATCAAAATATGAAACATTTGTTACACTTGGAAGGAGTCGCCTTTCGAAAAGAAGATTCGTACTGCATTTTCTGCTCTTGCATAATAAGTCACGTTATTTGCAAAAAACTGCTTTTTCACTGAGTTTTGAAGCACTTGTTTGACTCGGATGGAGGTCCTAGGATTCGCTGTCCTTTGCAATAAACGAGGTGAAAAGTGCTGAACTCAACATTGCGTAGTCGCTAATCTTGGTAAACGAGCCCCAACCTCACCTCCAGGTAGACGAGTTTTTGAACAGCAGAAATTGAGTTCTAATGCCCGAAAAGCTCTGTCGCGTGCTCAGCACGTCGCTTCTACAACGATAGACACGTGCGCATAGTTTGTACGTCATCTCAACTCCAAGAATTCTGGTTCCGCTTTGGACACTTTTTTTCCTAAAATGAGTGGTGCACTCCGTCTGATCATGACCCACTCTAACCACCTCGATCGAGCGGAAGACCGCTCAAAACTTCATAATCCTACTATCCCTGACAGTTTAGTAAGATTTGACTTAATGAGGAGTTCAAAGCAGTGAAATCTGGAGTCTTGTGAGATACACTGCGCACAACTGAACTGCAAACAAAGCGTTCTAGCTTCAATGCGGCAAATACGTCTTTGCAAAGAAAACCTGACAGCTTCTGCATGAGTACGTCGCCATGCGACAAGGTGTCATCTTTCAACCAAAAGTTTTCGCGTGTCAGAAATCGAGTTTTGCGCCTCAGAAGCGCGCTTACAGCTCGGTAAGATGAGGCTCGTTTACCAAGATTAGCGACTACGCAATGTTGAGTTCAGCACTTTTCACCTCGTTTATTGCAAAGGACAGCGAATCCTAGGACCTCCATCCGAGTCAAACAAGTGCTTCAAAACTCAGTGAAAAAGCAGTTTTTTGCAAATAACGTGACTTATTATGCATTTTAGAGCAGAAAATGCAGTACGAATCTTCTTTTCGAAAGGCGAATCCTTCCAAGTGTAACAAATGTTTCATATTTTGATGTTGTATATGTACAAAAAATTTGAGGTTCAAAAAACGCAGTACTGATTGAAAATGAGAGGTGGCTTTATAGCTGTGACCAGCCTTCGGAACCCGTTTTTCAACTTTTTCAATTTTTCTCCCTCCAAAATCCATGAAATTGGGAGCCGTTCTGGTCAATGGTGTGACGTTAGTTTGCGCACAAAATAGTGGTTTTGCAGACAATTATGAGCAAGAGAGAGTAAATGACGGTGATTTTTAGGGTGGCTTTATAGCTATGGCCAGCACTGTATAACATATTCAGCCGGTTCTTCACATGACCAAAAAAGTAAAACATATTCGATATTGTAACACGATCTTGCTGCTGATTTGTGTTAGAATAAACAGAAACAATTTTGCTTGCACGTGGATTTCATTAGTGTGGTAAATTCGAACTACTTCCTTTCAGCAATTTTCTTCGCAGTTCACATTTCAGCATACAGAATCCTTGGTAGTACTCTTCCAGTTAGAAAAACGGGCATCGGTACGAGTGTTGGTAAGCGGAAGAGGTTGCTGTATAAGTTCTTTGCCATATATATCATCTTATATCGGGAAGAAGTCAGGGTTCCGGCTTCGTTCAATAGTGTGGTCAGTGGTGCGTTTACATAGGTCCCTTCAGCACTTCTCAAAACGTCTTCATTTGGCTGCTTCCAATATCTTGGCCTGCCTGTATTTCCGAAGATCTTACTGCAAGGCCGTTTACTGCATTGGCTACCAGTCTCTCAAGACAGTTGCACTCAGATTCTGCTTGGAAAAAATCTTCTTTTCTCGAGCACCTTGATGGTCTTCAGAATGCGTACCAATTTTTTCTCAAGTCGCTGAGGCACGCTCCACAGGCTCGACTATGACAAAATTTCGTGATACGTGATAAGGCGAGAGAGTTGCTTGTACCAAAGCAATAATTTGCAAGACGTGGTAGACGTCGGAACACAACTAGATTGAGCTTCCACTTTTTGTATTGCCCTTCTTCCTAGTTTGAGCTTCAGGTAGAGCAAGTCGATGTTAGGACACTGGGATGAGGTCGATCACTACAAAAAGACCAAGATCTTGTAATGGCCACTGCATTGCTTGATACTGATGAGAACAATCTAGTAATTGTTTTCGTGCTTCCCCCATCTCCCCTCCCCCCCCCCCCCCCACCACCTCAGACAATCGCTGGGGGCAGGCGGGCACCGGAAAAATAGATTGCTGATTTCTCGCACCCCGCTCGCGGATTTTTTGCAAAGCAATCAGGACTTTTCGGAAGACCGCTTGCTGAGTCAGCGGATTTTTGAGAGACCGCCTGTTGAATTTTTTTCGCTCTTATCTTTTGCAGATATATTGCTGAATCTCTGAGGAATCGAGAAGTCAGCAAGCGGTCTTCCGAAAAGTCCTGATTGCTTTCCAAATAATCCGCGAGCGGGGAGCGAGAGATCAGCAATCTATTTTTCCGGTGCCCGCCTGCCCCCGGCATTATCTGAGACTATGGTCCGCCTATGGTCCGCCTGAACACAACGTGGGGATGGCCCTGGGTGTCGAACTGCGATTTACAGCCATATATTCTGGTAAGCCCTCTCAATTTGAAGGAGTTCAACAATCCTCTTTTGGCAGGGTGGTTGGCAAAATTATGGGCTGCGGAACGAAAACGGCAACCGTCTTGTTGGACATCTCTCCGCCGCACGACTTCTCCATGGAAATTTCGATCGCCGCCTCCGTCGAGCGAAGGTACGATGTAATCGAAAGCTGGAAAAGAATGTCTGCCACAGTGCTGCAATATGGAAGGAAGCCGTTGATGAGGTATTAGACTGGAAGAGCTCTAAAAGTTGCAATTGGCCCATCGAAGAGGATCCAGTGTACACCATGACCGGCTTCTGGAAAAAAAATTTTATCCGGAAGACTTTTCTGAGAGCATATTGACTGCCGCTTCTTGATGGAAAAACCATCGATACGAATCCCAATTTCAGACTTTAGGATGAAAAATCAAGCAGCCCTTCTTTTTTACTTTCGAAGTTTGAAAAAGCAACCCTTGTTTTTCCTCTAAAAAGGAATGATGTCATGTCAAAACATCGTGAACATTGTTGAACGCCAAACAACATATCTTGTCGCTTAGTGATGTCGATAATGATGAGGACAGTAAGTATAGAGGGTGTCATTTGAAAAAAATGTGCTCAAAGAGTAATCCGCCGTACTTGGTTATGGTATGAGACGTAAAGACTTTTTATTATGATGATTGTCATTACGTGTCGTCTTTCGTGCACATAGTCAAAATGCGATCACTGCGAGTGTCTTGCAAGGGAAAAATATGGTATTGCACTGGCGGCTGAGATTGAAGCATATCATATCCGTATCCATCAATGAACTGGCTAATTCCCAAGTGCTCCTTTGGGTTCTTGAGCTTGTTATATTGGCATTGTGCACTCAGACGTTTTTTAAACCGTTCCCTAGTTTTTTGCGGTGCATGTGCATAACATGGATGCTTGTGTACGAAACTCAGTTATTCTCGAATTTGCCGTAGATAAGAAAAAAGCTTTTCGCAGAATTTCCACAACAGTAGTCGAAGACATGGTGGATCTTATATGGTACCCAAACTCACTGCAGAAGAATAGGTTTAAAGGCTTGAGTAAAACTTTTGTTTTCAATCAAAACTGACCTATATCAAAGCTACTCGATAAATTATCAATTACGTGCCATTTCGCTGAAGCTCTTCAGGATCGCCACAAAGATTCAGGTATCAAGCGCGATGTGTCGACTTACTTTAACATTGTTTCTGTCTCAGTCATCTACACTTTCTGATTATCTGATGAGGACCTAGCAGTAGCGTCCCCCATCCGAGGGGAAGGGAGATTGGGAAAAAAGGGTGTTACAAAATTTTTCTCGAATAAAGGCGTCAACCACCCACAAAGCCACGAAAAGTTTTCTAGAAATTGTTCTTTTGTTTAAGTCTAGGTCAATGCTAGCAATAAGGAACGGTGCGTGAAAATTTTAGCAGAGAGTTACCGATGATTGACTGTATATACACACTTTTGAGACTCACTGTATATCAAGTAAGAAACTTGTTCATGCTTTTCCAACTCGATGGCTAAACTACCCTTGGAACAATTTTTTGTGACCAATGTGGAAAACTTCTTCTTCAACGTAAACTCATACTCACAACTCACTCATCTTCCGAGGGGTCCACTCATCTGACCTGGTTCCTTTATCTTAGTTTTTCCTTACATAGCATATCGATCACAAGCTTTTCTACCATTGAGTTATAAAGGGAAGGGGACTTCCGATCAGCCGTTAGGAGAGTGAAAAATAGTTGAGCAGCACTGCTTAGTTGTGGGCGAAATCGTCCACCGACAAGAGCTTTCTGATCTCACAATGTCCATTCCACGCTGCTCTCTCAAGCTTTCAGAGTTGATCATGGCTATTGTAAAGAGACAATTTATCGTCATGGAGGCTGCCTATAGCATTTGTCTGCAGTTCTCTTAAGGATAGAATTTTAGCTGCTGCTTCTCGATTTATCGAATGTGAGAAAGATCTTGAGAAAAGCAGGTTTTTGCACAGGAGGAGCTCGTTTCTGTAAGGGAACAAATTGAAAAAGAATGGAAGAGAATAAATAATGACTTTTACATTGACTATAAAATTAGCAAATTTCTTCCATGAAAGCACTGACTTGATAATCGGCTGCCCCCCGCAAGTCACTGTAATAAGCCCGCAACTGCTTCTTTGATGTGAAGTAGTTTGCGTTCGGCGCATGCCCGCAGAGGTTAAATTGGCGGCAAATAGCAAATGAAGATTGTATTCAGATAACAATACGTACTGTATCTTTCAAACATTTGTCGCTAAACCGTACATATCACCAAAATCAAACTACGAATCGATACTATAACTTTTCTTCACGATTCTAGATGATCTGCAAGCAACACAGGAGGAAATACTTTCCGTACCCACAAAGTTTTAGAACGTTTCGGACCGCAAAATCGCGCGCGACGAAACAGAGTGTACTTTCAGCCGTTAGCCAACAAAGGGATAATCTCCTAAGCAAGCATCGGCTGCAGCTCCACAAAGTCATTTGCAAAGTAGTAGCTCAGGCCTTTGACTTGATAACCTCGGAATAGAAAAAATCCTCCTGTGAACGGAGGCAGCACCGGTCCGATCAGAAACGTGTTAAGGAAAATTCTGATGGCTAGCAGCTTTCCGCGGATCGCTCATCGTGAAAATTCCTCTGCTTGTAGTTCGAACACTTGCGACTAACTTACTCTGTGTTAATAATCACTGCGTAACTGAAGTATTCTAAAAGTTTTGATGACATTTCGCAATTTATGAAGGCCTTTCCAAAAGCAACAATCTGTCTTTTAAAAACGGTTTGAGTCCGGCCATTGAATCGTTTTATGTACAGGTTATCAGACACCTTAGCACAAATTTTGCACGATTTTTCGCCTGTTCGCTGTGAATGGCTTTACAGTTTTCTAACGTTTGAGTTGCCATGCCTAAAGTGATAGTCGAAAAAAAGAGTCGAAAGGAACGTAGAAGTCAGGCTTGTTTCACTGCCTCCTTGCAAATGTTACTTTCGTATCAATTTCGCACTGTTAGTTTTTTTAATAGACTTTTAAGAATGCACTTTATTGCAGCTTCTTTGATGGAAGAACAATCTCTAGAAAGGAAAAGCTAAAATCTTCCATTTCTTCCCCTTTCTAAGTTCTATGTTAGACCGTTGCTTTCAATGCTTTCCTAAAAATGCTCCAAATACAAACAACTGTGGCACCATCCTAATATGAAATTATAAAAGTTGCCATAGTTTTTTTTGCTTTGGCGAAAAAAGTATTGGTTTTCAAGGAATTTCATTCTCATAGAGTTTCTCAACCCGCAAGCTTACGATTTTGGAGAAAATGTTCTTATGCAGTTGGTATATCTTCTCATTATAATCAAACGATACTTCTACGTTGTAAGAAGAAAATTGCCCGTAGTAAACCCCACTTCACTTCAGATGGTCTCAACTGAGGGGCTGAGTTGGGTGTATAAGATAAACTGACTAGCGGTCCTCACATGCTTGAGAATGCGACCTGATCTGAAGGGTTAGCGTCAGGTCATGTGCCGCGAAGAATTCACCTGAAATCCGTAAGAGCAGCCTCGATTTTGAGACAAATTGACCGAAATAGTGTGCAAGGGATGAGACGGAGAGAAAAATCCGGTAAGTTGCTCGTGAGTAACTTACGGGACATCGTACTTGACGTATTGTTGCAGTACAAGAACGCGCAAAACTGCACAATACCGGTGCCCAAAAAGGAAAAGATCAATGAACAGCTAATTTCAGCAAAAAACAGAAGAATATGTTTTTTCCTTTCTGCAAAGTTTGCTTAGGTTTTTTCTACAAAAGCTACTCAGAGCGACAATCTCTTTATTTATTTCCATTCGATTTTATCCCTACTTCCTCAATTTTTGATGAAATTTTGGTCAAAAAACGAGTTTTGTTTTGTGCTTTCATTTGGTTTGTGGATTCCTTGATAGCGGCGGTCATCGATTTTCTTCGATAGTGACCGCTATCAAAGATTGCTCAGTGATGCGCAAAAATTCGCCACTGTCCGGCGCCGAACCACGGTCGTGCGGGCTGAGTACCGTGTTTCCTCTTTAATAGCGCGCAAGATTTTTATGCCTGAAAAGCGATCCGCATCTAGATCTATAGCTCGCGGGATGCTAGATCGAGGCGCCATGCATCAACTCAAGTCCGTCTCAGGGCAGATTCTCCTGAAGGGGGGGTTTACTACGGGCCAATATCTTGAGTGGGCTCGATCTGCGCATCGTTCATCTGCCTACTTTTACGCACGTAATCGGGGAAACTGTCCATAACATTGGTATGCAAGATAATTGAATTAGAGAGATATCGGGAGGAATTTCTAAATGTTTAAACAGGATATCTCTCAGTTGGAAATTTATTTTGAAGCATGGTACTCAGCCAGAGCTCTTGGGCTGTGCCTTCGCGAACGTCGTGCGTACTCTCAAATGGAAGGACGGAAAGCAAAAATCAATGGTGTCTCCCATTTCCGATTCTATAAAATACAGCAACTATAAAACAAGACGTTGACGTGCGGCGGAATTTACATTGAAGACGGAAGGGCACTTAATATAGAACGAACATTCACTCGACAGAAATGCAGTCTTACCACTTCTAGCAAGAGGTATCATGAACCCACAAACTACGATTTGAATGCTCAAGGGTACAAATTAATACAAATGCATAACATTTTGAGGTTGCGAAGGACAAACGCTAGAAAATGGTCGCAACGATTAGAAGTAATCAGCGGTAGAGCGGTTCAGTCGGCACTCATCATGATCTATGACATTCCAATCAAACATACGATTTTTCACTGCCTCCTCAGCTTATTTGCACTGCCTTTTTCAAATACTGCATTATCACATCAGCGTGCCTCCGTTGATGATAAAATTTCTTCCATTCTTGCCATTTCTCAGCAAATTGAGAAGCTAACAAAGAGTTCACAGCTATGATGCGACGAACTTATGACAGCTGATTCTACTCCGTTAGGCTTTTAAAGAGAAATATCAAGGCTTGAAATTATACAAATTGACAATTATGTCACAATGATGTCACCGTGTTACGTGTTACTAGTGTTACTCGTGATACTCATGTTACTCGTTGCACCAGTGTTACCCATGTCACTGGTGTTACTAGTTTACCGCTTTTATTGTGAGTAGTGAAATGATTACCGATGCAGTGTCATTCTCACTAATAATGCGAGTGACACTGATAACACGAGTAGCACTGGTAATGTATGGTCCATCTAAGCGTACTGTAAAAAAATTAATAACGAAATTTAACAAATGAGAAGATGTACCAAAACATGCATAGAATTCGAGAAGCATTGCCGTTATCTATTGCAAATATGTACACAAAATGGTGCATTTATATGAGAAACAAGATAAGCGTTTGATAAATCTTTCAACGAGTGGGGTGACATCATTGTCAATTTGTATAATTTCAAGCCTTGATATTTCTCTTTAAAAGTTTAACGGAGTAGAATCAGCTGTCATAAGTTCGTCGCATCATAGCTGTGAACTCTTTGTTAGCTTCTCAATTTGCTGAGAAATGGCAAGAATGGAAGAAATTTTATCATCAACGGAGGCACGCTGATGTGATAATGCAGTATTTAAAAAGGCAGCGCAAATAAGCTGAGGAGGCACTGAAAAATCGTATGTTCGATTGGAATGTCATAGATCATGATGAGTGCCGACTGAACCGCTCTACCGCTGATTACTTCTAATCGTTGCGACCATTTTCTAGCGTTTGTCCTTCGCAACCTCAAAATATTGTGCATTTGTATTAATTTGTTCCCTTGAGCATTCAAATCGTAGTTTGTGGGTTCATGATACCTCTTGCTAGAAGTGGTAAGACTGCATTTCTGTCGAGTGAATGTTCGTTCTATATTAAGTGCCCTTCCGTCTTCAATGTAAATTCCGCCGCACGTCATCGTCTTGTTTTATAGTTGCTGTATTTTATAGAATCAGAAATGGGAGACACCATTGATTTACCCTACTAACCTTTACACTACCTTTGATCTACCCTACTAACCTTTCCGCGTAAAGTGTTATCTCTTATTCAAAAGAATTACGACAATTTTAAGGCTAGAAATTTTTCAGTGTGATAGCTACAGGTGTGCGAAAGTGAGTATTGTAAAGCCAGAGTTTGCTGTTTGAGCACTTTTATTGCGTCCAGAAAGATCTTTCCAACAAAGACTAAATTTCAAAATTTATCATGAATACATGCTTTGATTATAAATCCACCTAGAAACCTCGGATTTGAACCTTGTCGCAGTGGATTTGATATTCCCCAGTTGGAAATTCGTTTTGACATATGGTACTCAGCCAGCGCTCTTGGGCTCTGCCTTCGCGAACGTCGTGCGTACTCTTAAATGAAAGGATAGAAAGCAAAAATCAATGATAACTCCCATTCCTAAAGTAAGACGCTGACATAAGGTGGTGAAATTTATACCAAAGAGGAGGGGAGACTTAGTCTGAGAACAAAGAACATCTACTTGACAAAGAAAAATGCGGTCGGACTACTTTTAGCATGAATCATAGAAGCATGTTTCCACAGTAATAACGATTACGATGAAAATGCTCAATTTTGGTTATACACGTTGAAAAGCAGTCACAAAGAAAAGAATTAGTTAGCGATTACAAGTGGTTTATTCCGACGTTCATAGTTAGCTGTCAAGTTGAAGACAGTTAAACATACGATTATTCAGTCGCCTCGCTGCAAACACTATCACACTAGTGTGCCTGCGTTGATATAAGATTTTTTCAAGCATTTTGTCATTATTCAGCGGAACGGGAAGCTAACAAAGGGTTGACAAAGTCTATGTTGTGACGAACCTATGACAGCTATTATAATTCTACTCCGTTTTAGGCCTTTAAAGAGAAAATGTAAAAAAAAAATTTGAAATTATACAAATTGACAATGATGTTACCACCTTCCTAGCTGAAAGATTTATCAACCGCTCTTATCTCGTTTCTCATATAAATGCATCATTTTTTGTGTACATACTTGCAATAGATAACGGCAATGCCTCTCAAATTTATGCATGTTTTGGTACATCTTCTTAATTGTTGAATTTCATTATTAAATTTTTTCAGTACGCTTAGACTTTGTCCATACATTATCAGTGCTACCCGTGTTACTAGTGTCACTCGTATTAGCAGTGTTATCCATGTTACCCTAATTACTAGTGTTACTCGTAAACTCACCATTCAGTGAGGGTGACACTGTATTGCTGATCATTTCACTGGTCACCTCGAAGCGATAATACTACCAATAATAACATGGGTAACACTAGTAACACGAGTAACACTGGTAATACAGATGATGCATGGTCAAAGCCTTACTTACCCGAGTGTCCAGATTGCCATGCGCTTCTTGATGTCGTTCCATAAATGCACTTCATTAAATGCACTTTATTCTTCGCTGTTCACTAATTCTGGAATAGGGATCTGTCTAGAAAGTCTTTTGACAACTTTTGAAGAAACCGATTCAAAAAATCAATAGAAATCTTTGACCGAGCTTTGGATTCGCTAACTTTATTTTGTGGAAAGATAGAAACATTTGCTATGTATTTTGTTAAGTGTCTAAAATGAGTGATTAGCACATTGGATAAGGGACGGACATACGCCAAACGACTTCATCACCTAGTGATTCTCTCAACAGGACAGCTGTTACAATACATGGCATGCAGATAACCTTGTATGCCGGCTGTGGTAGTTAGTCCCGATTAGACGCGTTGAAGAACTGTTACGAACGAAATACAAGAAGGTATCCTGCAATGGACTTATAACAGTTGTCTTGTCAGAAGAATGGCGAGTAGAAGAATTTGCGGTGTATGTCTGGCAGTTCAAAACTATCGAAAATCTTGCATAGTAGAAGTTTGCATAGCTAATTTTGAATACACACACTTCAAAATTTTTCACGTTCAGCTATCTTGAGTGTTTGATGCTACAAGAGTAAATCGAGATCTTTATAAAAATGCTTACAAAGGAAAAGAGCAGGGCGGGGTAGGCAAGAATTGTAAACAAAATACATATTTCAAGAGATACTACTATTTATAATAGGTCTTGTTTAAGTTCGTAGCGTTCTCATAAACCAACCTAATGACAGAGCTTTGTCAAAAATTTAGTTGATGGTGCGCTGAAAAGAGCAGGGCGGGGTAGGCAAGAATTGTAAACAAAATACATATTTCAAGAGATACTACTATTTATAATAGGTCTTGTTTAAGTTCGTAGCGTTCTCATAAACCAACCTAATGACAGAGCTTTGTCAAAAATTTAGTTGATGGTGCGCTACGCACAACCTTCTTCCATTTTCCTTCGTCAGATTTTCAGCGTCGTTCTCCCAAAACTCAGCAAGTTTGGTCTCAAAAAAGTCGTCTAAGCAGCGACTGAGATTGTCTTCAATCGGAACAAGCACCGTACATGCGGATTGCAAGGAATCGGGACAGACGATTATCTGGTAGTGCGAGGTTTGAGGAGTAGTCGGAGGTTTGAGGAGTACTTCTTATACTTCTTATAGTAATATCTCCCAGTCAAGTTTTCCAAGGCAGTTTTGACAACGTTTGCTCTTAGGAGCCGTATTTTGTCATGCAGAAAAACTCGCTGGAACTGTCTGAGTTTTGGCGGTAGGGATTGGTTTAGGCGGTGTTCGGTTGCGTACGGTATGACCGAGTGTTTTCGGTGCTGAACCTCTCACTGCAAAAAGTCTTGCTCAGGAGACCCCCCGTTAAACTCTTGATTTCTTTTGAAAAAAAATCCAATACAATTGTCTCATACTGACGGGAAAGCGCCATTTTTTGTGAGTGGCAAACAATCTATGCGAAACTTTTTTAAAATAAACAAAACTCGAAAATGCTTCTTTTTATCCTTTGAAAACTCTACATTTGGAAGCTGAAAAATCAAAGTGGATCAGATTTCCATCGAAACCAAAAGGTTTCTTAACGAAAAGCAGGATTAGCTCTTTTCAATGATATGCGCATCTTGCCACAAGTCGAAAGCTTCCTAGAGAAGTTAGGACGATATCAAAACGCTACGAGCTTATGGTACGACCTAATAGAAATGAGGGCTCGCACCAGTGAGATCATAAGAAAAGCTTCCTCAAACTTCATTTAAAAACGTCGTCAATAAAGGTGGTTTCAAAAGCAAAACAGAACCATAAAAAACAGAATAAGGGTGTAAATGAATAGCTATTGTAGAGGTTTCCAGAATTTACAAATATCAAGCATGAAAAAAATTGATGACTCGAATTGCAGACACTCTTGATTCCATTGAGATCGTCGCCATGAAATGTTCGCAAGAAAGTGCTAAAACTTATTCTCAACAAAGGTTTTGAGCTTTCTTGTAAAAAAAGAAAAGAAACTTCGTTCTAGCTTTTCTGTATATAAAGAAGAAACTTTGAGTGGAGTACGAGCAAGAGTAACTTGAGCTGCAAAAAAGATCGCATTTGATACTATTCTTACCTGAGAGTTCGGTAAGCACCATCTATTGGCTTCGTATTGTTCTTTATGTATACGATGAATCCGCATGGGTGGCCTAATTTCAAAATCCCCTCCTTTGCATAATGCCACCTCCGGCCATTATCACTATGCGATAACTTCCTATAGTTATTAGGCTGTTGCAATAATAATGTCCTTTTTTTAGGCCTACTTTCCGAACAACTTTTTCCCTTGTAAATTTCTTTTTCGATATGGATTCTGCATAGCGTGGGGTAGCTTTCTTCATTGGTGAAATTAATCTTCTGTCTTATCTGTGAGAATTTCACCAGCATCCCACACAGCAGCGCTCAAAATCGAAAAGTTGCTTTAACTTTCTTGGTTACAATTCAGGCACAAATGAACGAATTCCCTTGAAACATAGCTACTGTATAGTTGGAGATTGTTTACCTACAGCATGTTTAAGTGGATTTTTCGAGAATACCTGAAAAACCAGTACTCGCTGCTGGCATTCTATGGGTCCAAAATTTCTCATTTGGACAATTGCCGAAGCTTCGCTCATTTTTGTACACTTGAGGTCAGGACATCTTTCCTACAATTTTTGCAGAAAAGCTTAGCTATTCAATGTATAGTCGTCCTCCCCCCACTAGACACTTAGTGGACGAATTGGAATTTAAAGTAGAGCAAGCCGTTTGCGGCAGAGCGCGGTACCTGCAGCCCTCACTTTGATCTCAAACTGACGTTTTTGTGTTTTCGGAACGTTAAATCCTATTTTTTGAATGTTAACAGTCTTTTTAACTGGATTGTAGACTTTGTTAGTCTTGAGTGATGTTTCCTGCTACTATGCACGTTAATTGAATTCTGATTTCAAGTTTAGCTGAAATAAAAACCGAAGAAGCGAGCATAGTAGCACGAAACATCGCTAAGCAGCAACAATTTCGTCGATTTTGATTACAAACATCATTGAAACAAAAAATCACCATGCAACGACGAGGAAACACCAGAGAATATTGGATGAGGTTGAACTGGAGTTGACAATGCCGCGCTCTGCCGCAATCGGCGTGCTCTAGTTCAAATTCGAATCCATCCACTAGGTGTCTAGTGGGGGGAGGACGACTATATGAAGAATTCAAATTTCCATGGTTTGGAACTTTCTGGCCTACCACAAAAAGGCTTAAAAAAGTAGACAATTTTGAATTTCTGTCTTTTCATTCCGCAGAACCCTTCGATAGTTCTTTCTAAGCAAGCATATACTACTGGCTTGTATCTACAAAACGGGCTGATTAGCAGCCATAGAAACAAGACTTGAAAGAATTGTAATCTCTCAAAGACGAGGTTTTCAAAGAAAACTTTTGGTTTTTTGCCGCATGGTCTTCTTCACGTTTGTAATATCAGTAAATGAAGGTGCGCGTTAGGTTACGAAAGGTTTGCTACTTCAGATGGTCTTGATTGCATCCAAAAATATGAAGACTGAACAAATTTATAGCTTTTCAAATCAAAACTTTGCAGAACGGACATAATTTTTGCAATAACCTGATACAAAAACTTCAAATCTTTCATAGCATTTGTGAGTGTAGTCAATCAGTAGAATATATCGCATTGCTTGGCCTTTTTCTTACAGCTTTGTGACGTAATGCTTGTAAGTTAGTTGTGCTAAACACATGAGTATAAAGTGGCGTATTTGCCCGTTTTCTCGACCCCGTGTTGAAATTCAACAAGAAGAATGGTCCGTAGTAAACCCCCGTCAGGGCATCTCTCTTGACGCGGACTGGAGTTGATCTCATCGCGCCTCAGTCTAGAATCCGGCGAGCTATCAGTCTGGATGCGGATCGCTTCCTGGACATTAAAATCAAGTGCGTTCTCGAAAAACCGGTTACTTGAGACGGTTTGGTCAAATGGGTAAGCCACTGGAATTACACGCCCGCGGACGTGGTTCGACTCCGTCTAGCGACACAACCTTTGCTGGATCGCCGGGCAATCTTTGATAGCAGCCACTATCCAATCGATGATGACCACTATCAAGGATTTTGCCTAGCAAATGCAAAGATAAAACAAAAACACATTTCGTTACGAAAATTTTACGAAAAAACGAAATGGTTGCAACGTGAATTTAATGAAATGAACAAATGAGTTCTCGTTTTGGACAGCTTCAAAAAAATCAGTAAAGTTTACAAAAAAGAAAAGAATTTGTTTTTTTGTCTTCCTCGCCAAAATCAGCTGTTCATCTATCCTCTCCTTTTCGGGCGCGGTTGTGCAATTTTGCGCCAATTTTGTCTGCAGTGTTAGGCAAATTGCTGTGTATCGTAAGTTACTCAGGAGCAACTTAAGGAAGTCTTCTCTGCGTCTCCTGTTTTCCACACTATTTGCGTTACTCTAACATCAGTTCACGTTCAGTCCAACTGAACGTGAACTGATGTGCAAGAGTTGACCGCAGCACTTAGACGGATGTTCAACTATCAGTTCACTCGCCATGCTTATAGCATGCGAAGGTGGGCGGTCATCAGTTCACCTCAACTAAGCTCAACTGATGGGTTAAGTTCAGTTTACCTGAACTGATCGAGCTTTACTAGGCCAACGTCTCGTGAGCGTCTGCGCATGTCATCGCAAAGTCTTTTTTTAGTTTCCAACAATAGTTTTCGTTGCATATAATTTTATTCGAGTTACAATTCTGTGCCTCGAATAACAGTGGAACGAGTGTGCAATCTCTCCCTTTCGCTTCGGTTCACATTTGCATATGAGACGGAAACTTTTCAGAGCATGGGCTTGCCTAAGGTTACTGCTACAGAAGGCTCATTAAGTTTTAATTCTCGAAAATTTTGAGCCTTCAAATTTGAGAATAAAGAACACATGATTTGTCTCGTTGTAGCCCTGTAAACCACATAAAATACGCTAATGCAAAACTTTCGCTCTCTAAGGAGAAAAATGGGCTCAGCGGGTTTAGTATTAGTGAATGAAAAAAGTTTTCACATGAAGCACCAGACTGGAATATCACAAAAGTTCATTTTTGCCATCAATAGTATAATAGCAAATTAAGTAAGCTCTTCCAATTTTTCTGAAGAAATTTTTTGCGGGAAACTTCTATAAAACTTAAGATTGGTATTGCTGCTCAAATAACACTTTTTTTTACAATAAACGAAGTTTATGCCTTGCTATTCCATTGAATTTTGCAAATGGAATTCATGGGAAATCTAGCAATAAGTAATCTTTGGGCTGGCAAGTTTCTCGCGTTGTTCCTTAATTTTTCAGATCATTGAACTGCCAAAGATTTTTGATTGGACAATTTACTACGCTCACAACAGTCATTTCTGAAAAGACTTCTTCTAAATCGAATATAAGCTCTAAAAAGGGATAACACTCCAGTAAAAACCTCAGTACATCTGATCATTGCATTGATATGTATTTACTCAGGTTCTTGACTTATCGTTCTGAAGAGAAGGTAAGATTGTTTGATTGCCACTCATTATTGTGATTCATGCTGTAGAAGATTTATCTCTTTACTTCCGAATTTTTGAGACAGCCATTGCATTTATGACAACATCTGACGTGACAGTGCAAAGTGCAGCTGTTGCAGCGCAGAATGTATAGGTTTTCTTCAGATCTAAGAATGATGCAGCTTAAAAATCTGTTACTTGCTTGACAAAGCACGTTTATAAATTTTTCCTCATGAAATTTAGATGCCTATCAATGATGAAATTGGTAGTACTTTGTTGATCGATGTACAGAAATTGGTTGAGTGTCCAATCTGCTGCGAGAGTCTTGCGGAACCGCTTTTTTTGAGCTGCGGACATTCGTTCTGCAAATCGTGCTTGGACAAGCTGGTAAGCTCATTTGACAAGATATTATTTCAAAAGCTCCTATTTCGTTCAAACTCACTGACTTTCTGCTTTTTTACATAAAATTGCTCTCTAGATGAATTTATTACGAATAGGTCATAAGTTCTCTTGCAGAGTTTCGAGAACGGAAGCTTGTAAATCAAAAAAAGTCTAAATCTGAGTGATACAAAAGACTACTAGTTTTTCTCAAAATCATATGTCCACCTTTAAGCGTGTCGCTCCGTCTCCGTCTGTTAGACATGATGCAAACAACCCCGCTACGGTTGTAAGATGCCCAGAATGTCGTCAAAATACAAGACTGCCTGAGACAGGTCTACCTGTCAATTACTGTCTACGAGGTATATGTTTGCAAAACTACCTATCAAAGATGGAATGCTAAGTGTGCTTACCCCATATCCCTAATTTCATAACAAGACGCACCTGTTTTTTCTAAACTCGCAAAGACTGAGCAATCTAAAAAAATCTTGGGGCAACATTTCCCTTTACCTTGCCGCTCCTTACCTAAAAGAAAGCTTTGCGAGAGAGCAATCATTTACGAGGCGCGGCCGAGCTGCTTGTTTGAGAAAATGAAGAAGGTACGCCTTGTACCTTTGAAATTTGGGTAGTAGGTATCGCCTTTGCCTGACAGCTGTAAAATTCTCTACAAAATAGGTTGAAGCAATGGATGCTATTAGCAGAGTCAACATTCTCTACAAAACTGTTGTACCAAATTGTTGTGAGCAGCATTCCAAAGCCAAATATTTTTATGAGCTTGTCAGACCATGAAGGTCATATTCGCTTACTGACATCACTCAAGCAGAACACCACAAGCTCTAAACTAAAACACTCACACGAGCACTTCCCAAAATAGCTTCAAATAATTGAAAGCTAATACCTGATGGTAACAAAGCGTTCTACATGAAAAAAAACTGGAAGTACTGTTGGCATTGAGCTAATGTCTTCAAACTTATCAGACTTCATGATCAGGTACAGCCCCATACGTGCTCAACATGCATATTGAAATCAACTTTCACTATTTAAAGGCAGCGTCCAGGCAAGTCTGGACACATAGGGATCCCACGTGGATGGCAATTTTGGGGCCGTAACTAAGCCATTGCCGAACCGGCAGCTCAGGTAGGGCTCTAACGGCTGAGATATTCCCCTCGAAACTGGACCCCGCGATCGTATTTCGCATGGATTCATGGCGCAAAGCGTGTATCCTGACGCGAAACTGCCATGAATCCATGCGAATACGATCGCGAGGTCCAGTTTCGAGGGGAATATCTCAACCATTAGAGCACTCTCTGCACTGCCGCTTGGGCAGTGCCTTAGTCAGGGCCCCAAAAGTACTTTCCACGTAAAATCCCCATGGGTCCAGATCTGCCTGGACGCTGCCTTTGAATCAAGGAAAAGTAACATCTTGTTAAGTCGGTCCCAAATCGTGCTGTTTTCCAGATCCACGCTTAAGCCATTCAGAATAAAGATATACAAGCGCTTTGAACAGTGTTCGATGCAAAGTTTTCTCCCCTTTCTGATGGTTACTTTTTTTTAGATTTCTTTGATGTCCGCTCAACTAAACATCAGAATTCCAACCCATTGTATTTATCTACCCTTACATTAGTTTGTAAAATTTCCATTTCTAACTTTTGGAAGAGTTTTGGTAACTATTGAATTAAAAACAAGATGCAATAGGACATGTTTTTTGGCACCTCTAACTGGCTTCTCCAATTTGAAAAATTTCTGATGTTATTATATCTTACATTTGGGCATCCCAGTCCTCAAAGAACAATAAACAAGGTGCAATCAAAGTGTCATTCGATGCAGCTTCCTCTCCTCTTTCTAATAGATTTCTTTCTTTACTGTTCTGTATAATATTTGAGGATAAAATACATATAACTCTTATTTCCAAAGCTCGTGTCAGGCTGTACCCAGAAAATTCGGTATCCAAAATTTCGATCCACTGAACTTTCACTTTCTTGCTATAGTCAGCTTTTTTTAAAAGCTTCAAATTCTGGAGATATAATAATCCCTTGACGACAATGCTATTTTGCAAAACAGTTTTGGCCTGGGAGGGTTTTGACGTTATTTACGAAAGGCAAGGTAGTTTTGAAACCAACTATGAACATTTTTTTGAACGACGGAGCCTACAGGTCCCAAGAGTGCAAAAAATTGGAAAAAATATTAATCTATGGAAGAACTACTACCTACAAAAGAATGGCTTTGCAACGAGTGTGGGCCACCGGTGGTCCACATTGTCGTAACGGTTAATGTTTGAAGCGCATTTCACGACTTCGCAAAAGTAAGGGCTTTTGGAAATATCATTTTGAACAGTGAAGCTAGTCGAAAAAGAAAAATAGTCCATTGTATTGCATTTTGTTCAATTTATTTAACTGTTACCAAAGCTAATCAGATGTTGAAAATGGGAATTTTTTGAATAATCAATCCCATGTTGGTAAAATCCATGAGTTGGAGATTCTGACGTTGAGCGGACAAAGGCACGAAAGATTTATGAAGCTTTTTCTTTTTCCTATGAACTTGACGCTATGCAATGACACGATTTTCTTCATGCTATGTTGTCTAGATGTGGTGAACCTTCTCTCCAACGCGAGTGCATTGACTACTAATATCAAGATGATTGAAAACAAACAAGGAGAAGGCGACTGTCTTTTAAAATGCTCAATCTGCAACACTGTGTTGATGAATGACATGTACCTATCGTGTTGTAACTGCTCAGAAGATGAAAAAGCGGTTAGTCGTTCTATACATCAATAGCATGCGGTGCCGCTCATCAGCTTTGTAAGGATAATGCAAATATCTTTGGAGACTTGGTACTGCGTTCTTTGATCAAACTTGGTCGTTTCGTATTTATTATCAGGGCAAATGAAATATTCTTCTAGATAAACACAATTTTTGTGATACCATACACCATTAAAGACCGGTACCTTTGGAATTATTTTTGAAAGACAGAGACGAAAGAAGAATGTAGGAGATGGGAAGGAGTTGACACGCGCCAACTAACTACTGTATTTCTTTATAGTGTTAACATATTACACTATATCGTCGATCCGACCCTCAAACGCAATGGATCCGCGCGGTGCGGATAAAATTTTGCGAGAGCACGATCTTAGCAATGGCGAATATGTATTGGAGCAAGCGTTTTAACTCGCGGCGCGTCCTCCGCGGTGATTTCCAGCCCATGCGGTCAACGAATTGACTATAAATAATTTTTTGATTCCACAAATATGACAACTGCTGTTTTAATTTTGGAAGCATTATGAAAATAGACAGGTAGCAGTTCAAATGAAAACTGCTCTGATCTATAAAATGACTTGTCTGTCGCGCTAACGATTGTTGCTGGCTCAATGCTATACACAGTATAAAAGATCTCAAAGTCAGTTTGACTCTTTCTTATTATTTTTTTGTTGTTTATTTGTCTGCACGAAACATTCCTTTTGTAAGCATCTTTGAGCTCCTGAGAAAAGCGCTAACAAAGAGTGAACAAAATGTACGAGACATATGCGGAACAGAAGTACACTAGAGTATTAATTGATGCTTGGGCTCAACCAAAACCAGGAAGGCATAACAAATCGCATTGGCAATTTAACAGTGTTCAAGACAGGTGCGCCTCAAAATTATTTCTGAAGGCGTCTTTATCTGCTAAGCAATTTTCCAAAAGAAGTCATATGTGCTTAAAAGTCAGGAAGGATCACGGTCGATCCTGGATACAGCTGAGAAAGTCGCAGAACGAAGCATTTCCCCACGGCAGGCGTCGGCCCTCATATGACGAAAGATCATTACGCTTTGCTATGAGCAACCTATTATAAAGAAAATCATCCAGTTGCTGATGCTTTTTAGAGTAATCCAAATATCTAAGCCTATACCAAGCAGTGACATATACAAACAAAGTCAGATATGCAGCTTATTTAGACACTAGCTGGCAAACCCGGCTCCGCCCGGCCCTGTCATTATTATATTCGTAATCAGCATGCTCGATTACCCCCTGTGCCAACTCCCAGCCCCGTAGCTCAAATTTTGCAAAAAATCGATAAAATCGATATCGATCGATAACGAAAAGTAGCCTATGACACGCTCCCTGCCCCGAAATATATGTGTGCCAAGTTTGGTCCCGATCGGTTCAGAAATAAAAATTTCTATTCCGCACATACGTACAGACATACAGACAGACATACATACATACAGACAGACATTCAGCTTTATATATAAGATTTACAAAAAAAGTAAGCTCAATTTTAAATTCCTTTACGTTACTGCTGGGTTCATATTGATCCGAAGTTTCGGAAGTACTGGCACAGTTCTCACACTGTGCTCTAGAACTGTTCCGGAACTGTGCTGCATGAGCTGCAGCCGCCCGCATGCGGTTTTGGGCGGCGCGAATTAGCAACTTATGATTTTCTTCAACTTTTCAAAATACATTTTGCTTCTTTTCGTCTCATTCCTACCTCGCTTGCTCTCGCGAATGTAGAAAATTCCAACTCGGTTAGGGGTTCAAAAAAGAGCGATATTTTGTTGTACATCAGGATGACAGCTGTCACAAAGTGATACCGCTTCCATCCGTGTCCATTTTCCACGTTCGCAGTTTTTTCATCAGAAACGGCGGTAATCATGAACGAAACAAGCAGTATGAATTGTAGAGAGAAAACGGCTGAAGGCCCAAAAAACCAAATCTCAGCGAAACACGAGAAAAATCCGAGATCTCCGCAGTCATGATGATACTATCAGCCCTCTTGAAGACAGCTCGTGATATCGAGGACGCGACATTTTGGAATTCAAAAAAATGTTCTACAGAAAATTCACAAAGAAGAACGAACGTGGGAAGGGAAACACGTATTTTGCGCATGATAAAAATGGAAAAATATCATTCTTGAACCACGCTTCGATTTTCAATTTCCTTTTCCAAAAGAAGAAGAAGCAAGTTGCAAGAATGAGACGAAAATGGACAAGATATAAAATCAAAACTGTTCAAGAAAGCTAAAGTCTGCTAATTAGCGCCGTTAAAACAGCATGCGGGCGGCTGCAGCGAATGCGGCACAGTTGCAGAACAGTTCCAGCACAGTGCGAGAACTGCGCTAGAACCGTTTCGGAACTCGATCAGTATGATCCAGCCTAAGCCATTAAACACGTAAAAAGTGCGACCACGGTGGCAGGCGGATTTGGTTTCGAGAGTGTGTCACACCTTCTAAACTCCTGAAAATCAAATCATGGTGGACATTGAAATAAGCCATGCTTTCCAGGAGTGACACAAAAGAAACATTGGGAGTCGGCGACGAGCAGACGTCAGTTTGAGAGTTGAATGAATGTCTGCGGTTTTGGAAGTGAAAATCTAGGCAAATTCCTGGAGGTACCACAGCAATTACGGTACTTGGCGTAGCTGTCAAACAAGATTTGGTATAAACGCACCTTATAATGGCAATCCTCAACAAAGACTACCCTGGTATTACAGTTTTACCTTTTTCGGATTCATACCTTCGGTTAAGCTTGTGAGAAATGTTGTCCTGAATTCTGGAGAAATGTTCACAGAAACCTTTTATTTAGCGTCAAAAAGGCTATAAAAACGCAAATTTTCGATTTCCCTGAAATAATCTAAAGATATTATTTCATCAATTGCTTCATTCACATTCACTCCGATATATTCAGAATTATAACATCCGGGGCTTCGCCCCGGACGGCTTTATTTTATGATGAAGGTTGTGTTCTATCATGGCGCTCAAAGTAAAAATTACCAGAGTACATGGCTCTATGTATCGAAAGTACGTCCGGAATTTTAATTGCAAAAAGTTCGTCCACACTTCTTCCTCCTCTTCCTTCTTCGTTCTTTTTCCTTCCTCCTTCCATCCTTCCATCACAGACTAAGGCCCGTATGCACGTACATCCTCGCTGGACAGGGAAAGGGATCTGAAAAGGGGATGCATATCTCGGTACTCTACGCATCTTTCTTCCCTTTCTCTATCTTGCTTATAAAGTTTTTCATGCACTTATACCTGCGCATTATGGACTGCCAGGTTACTTTCGTACAAGATTGATTTTTTCCATTTTGTGTGATCCCCAGGGGATCACCTCTCATTTTCAAAGTGATTTATATTCCTGAGAAGTCAACGAAAAAGCTGTAAAATTGTACTGAGGATATACTACGGCACTGCTAAGCATATTTTCGACAGAAGAAATGGAGAAGATTGTGAATTTTTCGACAATCCCTGGCTCGCGAGCTAGGGATTATCAAAGATTTCGATATCCTGAGTTTTCACTTGTTCCCACTATAATCATCTTTAGCTGCGCCATAGTATATCCACAGTACAATTTTACAGCGTTTTATTGAGTTTACAGGGAGATAAATAGAATTGAAATTGAGAGGTGATTTCCCGGGAATCCCCTGGGCAATCACCTCTTAATCCCCAGGGAATCACAAAATAGTGAAAAACTAATCCGTAAGTAACCTGGCGTCCATTATGCGCGGTATAAGGGTATGAGAATCTTCGTAAGCAAGTTAGAAGGAAGAAGAAAAATACGAAGATTAGCGATATACGACGCATCAGTGGCGGAAAAGAGCAAGTAAAACAAACAAACACTATTTGTCTAGATACCCGACCAACGGTGCGGCTCTTTACCGCGGTTCTTACTAACTTGACCACAGAAGAGAAACGAACCTTTTATCAAAAGATAACAGCAGCGCAACAAAAGAAAATACCAGCAAAGAAGAACACGCCGACAAATAAGTATCGTCCTTTCACCCCGTTGTAGCGGGCACGCAGCCTCAGACGCTCTCCCGCGAAGCGGTTTTGACCGCGGCGCAGGGTCGACACGGTCGATCAGCTGTTCATCCGTCCGCTGCCACAGGAACTGACGAGTTTTGGATAATTTTTGTATTTTTTTTGCTTGCAGGTTGCAACAAAAGGATGGAAGATAAGTTGAGAATGTCTTCAAGTTTATTTGTGAGTGATATCTTGATTACATGAACGGAAATTTCAAAAACTGGCTGACATTACGCTTAGATTGGATAGTCAGCTTTTTCAACGAACAATTCACTATATATAAAGTTAATAAACTTTCTCGACTTACCTTCCAACCTTTTGTTGCAAACTGCAAGCAAAAAGATAATAATATTATCAAAAACTCACCTATTCCCGTGGCAGCGGACGGACGGACAGCTGATCAGCCGTATCGACCCTGCGCCGCGGTCAAAACCGCTTCGCGGGAGAGCGTCTGAGGCTGCGTGCCCGCTACAACGGGGTGAAAGGACGATAGAAAGAAATGAGCAAAAAAGGCAAAAGGGAGCAATGCAAGACGAGGCTGGACCGAGAGTGAGGCAGTCACTTAGAAGAAAATGGCGGAGCAATCAAGAGATCAATAGATTTTGGCGCGCATTTGCGGCCCTCGTAATCTGTGATGCATACATCCAATCTTCCAAATAGAAACCTAGCCTATCCCCTTAGAATTGGAAAAAACTCAACATTAATATATAGTAACAACACAACAATACAACGCAAACACAATACTACCAAAAAAACAACACAATACCAACAAAAGAAAATGACAACACGGTTACACATCCCCTCTCAGATTTCCTCCCCTCTCCAGCGGGGATACGTACATACGGGCCTAAGAATTTGCATTCCAATCAAAGAAAGACTGATGGTTCGTTTTGCATTGTCTTGCAAGTGAAATTACAACATGGTGCGCCAAAATTACCGGCGCAAAATTTGCGCCACTGCCACGAAAAAACTGCCTTAGAATCACGGGCTCAAATTTGCCTTATGCCCTAGTCAAACTCTACAAGTGACATTTCACAGAATTTGAAAAAAAATTTCTTTAGAAGAATGTGAGCTTCAAAAGAATAAGCTTGAATTAGCAGCTCGGAAAAATAAAAACTTTCTGTGAATTCCTGTTTTGCTCTGCAAAATAAGCTCGAAGTCTTTTTGAACCATTTCGCGCTGAGGTTGTAAAGCACGCCTTCTTTGTCACATAGTCTGAGTTGCATTTAGTGAGATTTGTTTTTGCGAAATACAAAATATAGCGAAATATATCTACGTACGAACAACGACCTTAGGTTCAGAATCCATTGCAAGACTCCAGACACGCAAAACCTTCCAGTTAAAAAGCATTTCATTGTTCATGAGACGTGTAGAAGAACACGTACATGCGCGGTTATTGATAATGGTTTTTAAACTGATTAGAAGACATGTTTGATGTTCGGCATCACCAGGGCCAAAATACACTGATTTTAGATATGCTGCCTTTAGGCATGTTCTTGAAAAATTAAAAAACCATCTTCGCATCAATCCAGATTCCATGCTTAACGATGTTAAGAAAGGAGGCTTGCTCTAATTTGATACCCGATTTCAAAGCAAGAGGAAAGGTTCCAAATATCGTGTAAATTCTCCGAGTTGTGCCTGCCTACAGAGCACACTTTCGCTGTCGAGTGGAATTCTGATCTTTTCGAGAATTAAGCAGCCAAATTCTGATTCGGCTTTAGCATTACGATTGGTTGGTTAAAACAGATGCATCCATAGACCGTCATCTAGGCTGCCTTGTATCTTTCCGGCATCCAAGCAGACACATGCCGGTAATTTTGACGCAAACTTTACAGTGTGAGACTTGAAAACTCTCAAAAGCTAACCAAGAAAAATGGACTATGTGTATGATGAGTGTGTACGTGTCAATTAGCTCAACCTAAAATAGCACTGTTTGCTCCAAGAGTCATTACCAGAGAACGCACAATGCAAACATTTTACCTTTGGGAAAAATAAACGACGAGTTTTTGTTTGAAATTGCAGATACATTATGACAAAGTCGATATCTTGCCAAAATAAGCTTGAGGGCTTTTGTTATACCCTGTAGCTATTCCCCTTGCCACAAAGATTTCCGAAAATCATGCAAATCAAAGGTAGATCCATCTAAATACATTCTACTCAGCATCAGAACGACAGCCTGCGCACCTTTCTTAGCTGTTCCAGGAAATCGCAACGATGCACTTGAGCGCTTTTTATTTTCAAAAGGTTAGCGTTTTTCGCTCAGTTTGAAAACATATTTTATACAGGGTGTCCCAGAAAGATGAGCACACTGTTTGATCGTTAATAACTCCCTTGCTTTCATATCTTTCGCGATCTTGAGATACCATTATGTAGAATGAGGTTCAACTTAGATTTAAAGTATGGAGCGAATTATCGATTGCTCTTCATTAATGTTGGATTACGGTAGGAACTTTGACAAGAATTTTAGGCCGTTGGAGGCCATATTCTGACTTAGAGCAAAACCAAACAAGCCAAAAACTTTTAAGCAACGGTGATGGAAGCCGCTGATTTCGAGAATGAAATTTTCACTTTTCTATGATGCTTCTTTTCAAAAATATCCCGGGTAAACCATAATAAGTGAATTCGAAGCATTTGTGAAAAATGTGATTACCACTGTCCAAAAAAACTGAAAACACTCGTAAAATGTTGTGTAGTGGATTCAGCCTACGCCCCAGTAGGTGATTCTTCAGGTTAAAAAAAAAATTTGTTAGATGGCATATTTCACGATGGCTTCACATGCTGGAAGTTCTTACCGTTATTTTACAATAACGAAGGAGCGAGGTGATTCGCTCCATACTATACATCTACTTAAACCTCGCCCTACAGATTGTTGCCTCAAGCTCGGCGAAAGGCATGAAAGCAAGGAAGTTACTAACGATCAAACAATGTTCACATTTTTGGGACACCCTGTAGTATCTATATGCTCTATATCGGTGCTGAGAACAATATTTTTGGTATAGCTATAAGAAGATATATGCTCAATACTGTGCCCGTGAGTATCGCGGATCGCGATTAGAAGGTATAGACCAATGTATCATGGACTATCATCATGATAATAAAACGCTAAGCGTCTTTTTGCGTGCGTGTGGTGTTTTGTCTATTACGAGTTTCATAGAGGGAGCTGCACCCAAGCTAGCGAGCTACAATTTCGCATAACATACCGTACCAGAATGTAGGTGCACCATGCACAAGGACAAGCCGGCTCGATAAGCGGGTCCTTCATAATTTGCACGTCAGACGGGTTCACGCGGCTTTCGGTACGCAAAACTAGGTCGCTAATTCGACTTTTTGCAAAATCATGATTTGCCTGACAAGTAAATCTGCGCCGCATAAATTCTAGACCAAGAAGTGCTCCAAAAGTTCGTTTTTCTGCGAAAACAGCGCCAAAAAGCGGTGATCGCGTAGATAGTCGATTTGGCAAGGTTTTACCTAAAAAACTGAAAAGATTTTTGCACGGAAATGTAGCCTAAATTGACTATCATCCTTATGAAGATTATCAAGCCAAATAGATTCGAAAATCCAATCAATTCGCATTTATTTCTTTGCGAAAAAGTTTCCTTTTTCAAAATTACCAATCTTACATGATAATGCCTCAAGAATGAACAGTTGTTTACAATTCTTTTGTGATGTTCAGCATCGCGCGGTGAGTTTCAAAGTCATCATTATAAGAGCACGAGAAGGGCATATGGATAGCTGAGCCAGTGCGAACCTCCGCGAAGCGGAGGTGACGTGGTATCTATATAGAGTGGGAATGTGCTTAAAATGGTTTTTATAAGGTTTTTATAAGATTTTGTGTACTCTTAATTCATGACAGTATAAAGCTATGTTCACGACATCCGTATAGAAAGCATTCGAAGACATACGACACGCTGAAGCGCCGATATAATGCCTACTTTGGAGAACATACGCCTAAGCGAGTGCAGCATTCCACTATTTCTTCATGCCGAGATCCGACTTTTTTTTTCGAGATATAATCTTGAGTTTTGATTTGAAACTTCACATCTCGGTGAATCTTGTGCGAGTGTCCAAACGCTTTGAAGACGTGGCTCACGATTCAGAAACATTTTCCCTTATCCATTTCAATGCTATCGAATAACGTTATCGTTCTTTATGGTAAAAATATGAAGTGAGAAAATGCTTGTTTTAGCCCCTAGAGATATCTTCACGGCTAAAAACAATCAGTTACATTCCGGCTGCAAAATTCTTTGGGTATATACTGCTACATGCAATGTGATTCGAACATCCAGTTGTTGAGTATAAGCTAAATAGCTGATGGTAATTTCGATGCATTAAATGTCACCAATGTTCTTCAATATACCTATATTATTCTGTATTTCAGAGACAAATGTGCTCAGTATGCTGCCTCATAAATCACAATGGTCATATGACTGAGGCAAAGTTTGAGGAGAGGAGCATTGTGACTATTTCTGAGATAGATGTGAGTTGCAAACTTTTTGATTTTGAAAGCTTATGTTGTAGTACTTTTCAAAAGATAATGCAAAAATACAATACGGTCCGTGTCAATCTTATACTCCCTTTTCCGTCAGTAGGATCGCAGCTCCAAAGTCTTGCGTTGCGTTTGTGCACGAATAGCTTATGCATATATATGTTGGTAAGAAAGTTCTTGGACATTACATTTACGCAAAGATTTTGGTCCGATGCAAGCACCAAATAAGGCATGCTGTACATCATTGGATGGAGGAAAGCAAACACTACAAGACCATACTAATCACAACTATGACTAATGAATCCTGTGAAAATAGAGGCAAAAATTCGAAGATATAGGATTTCGACAGAGCTCAGAACTCCGCCTTCCGTAAACACCGTAACTCACAAATATTCCAAAATATAGTAGACATGAACTCACATACATATATGCAAAGTCTGTGTAGAAATTTGAGCTTAATTAGCAGAGAAAATGAGACAATCGAAAAGTGGCAAACTCCGCCTCTATTGACACTAAGCTCCTCCCACCTGCACAGGTATAAGCCGCGTGTGAGAGTACAACTACAAATTTTCTTGCTCGTAGATGCATTACAACCCGAGAAATAGCAATTTTAGCATGAAAATGTCCGAAAACTTTCTTACCAACCTAATAGAATGCGCCCGATACCCCTGTTCACATGCACACTATAACTGCTTTCAAGTACTTTTTGATTACGTTTGTCTACATTAGAAACCAGTAAGTTTCTGATATAGAACACCGCAAGTTGTAGCCTCCAAGGTCAACGGCAAGACGCTCTGGCGGTAGACCGTGCATTGATTCGTGAGGTACGATTACTTGATACCAGAAGCCTTTTAGAAATGACTTACTCATGCTTGTGAATTGAAACGATGGTGAGCATTTGCAGAGCTTTGCACATATTCCCTATCAATGTGAAATGATGCAGGAACGGACTGATCACGAAAGCAGAAATGAGGTCTGTAAAGAGCCATGCATAAACTTTCAAGAAGAAAACGGACTGTTCGGACTAATGATTATGGGGGCTTGTAGGGTTATTCTAAAACTTTTGAATCTTTTCAGGTCCCGGCTTTGGCACTTGGAATAAGGAATCATCCTGAACATATCAGGACTGGTGGTTCTCCTACTGAGCCCACCTCTACAGCTACAAAAGTTATAGCAGTTGTTTTTGCATTGTGTCTACTTACACCTTTCCTTCTTTTGATGATCCCGCTGCTGATTTCCGCTTCTTAGTAGGACAGAGTTGTAAGACTTTTCAATTTTTTATCAACACACATTGCGTTTCAGTCCCAAAACAAAAATAATTATATTAGATTGTCCGAAAATTAGTGCAGGTTCCTTTCTCAATCGCGACAATACTAATAAAAAAAAGTGTGAAACACAACATCCCATAGAGCAAAGCAAGCTCTATAAAACTGCATCAAACGATCGCAAAAAGTTTGATCCACATGAAGTTTGAAAGCAAAATCTAGAAAATTCAAATATCCGAAAATTAGATCCCATTCGAAATCCTGCAGAAGTTCTTGGTCACTCACATCTCCCTACATCAAACATTTTACATGCACACTTACCGCATTTCTACAAAATGGCTAAATATTAAACTTTAAAATGTTCCAAACATGCGAAAATATCGCCTTTTAGGTTACTTATGCTCAATATTTCGCGGAACTAGTCCTTAAAAAGCTGAAACTCCATGGTTGTACTTCTAATGGTTTGTAGTATGAAACTACCCATGCAGAACAGCTCAGCATTGCATTTGCTGAGACATACCAACTTTCATTTCTCAATTAATCGTGGAAAATCATCGCAACTGTACATATGAATTTGATGTGGACAATATATGCTTGACCAATTTGGAAGCCTTCAGGATCATTGTTTGGACGGGAATCTGATTTTGAGTATTTAAATTTCTTGGATTTCGCTATCAAACTTCACGTGGATTAAACTTCTTGCAATCGATCTATTAGGTTGGCTAATAAATAAGTTCGTTTTGGCATGCAAATTCAAAGCTTTATAACAAACCAATTCACTTAACAGCTATTCAGTCAAGACATTTTCGTGAAGATAGCCTCAAGCCTCTACTCTCTAATTAGTCAAGAATTTCTATTACCAAAAAATATTTATAACCTTATATTATGGTATGGTATGGTATGACCTGGTTTCTGAATTTATAATTTAAATTATATGGCCAGACTTCTAAAAATTGTTTTTTGACTTTATAGCTTTCGTTCTCAGTGCAGTGACACAGACGAGTAATTTGGTAGCTGAATATAAATGGCCTCTGGTTAGGTGGCGAACCACAGTAGAGATTGTGACCTGGTTTCTGAATTTCTGCAGTCAAAACTGTGAAAATTTCCAGGCATTTGCGCGTAAAGGTCAAATATTGGGCATTCCAGATAACTCAAATTTGGCCATCTATGGCCATGCAAATGGTTGGAAATTTAAAAATTTGTTGATAGCGAATCTACGCTTTACACCTGACTTCAGTTCGTTTTTCGGAGCGTGATTTTTCGAAATTTTGAGGAAAAAGTCTGATCAATGTTCTTGCCTTCGCCATTTCATTATCAGAAAAATTATTTTTGAGAAAACAGAGTTGACCATCCGATTCCCCTTGATTTGCTTTTTCCAGTGGTACCATATATGCACACGCAAGAACTGATTTGTGACAATTCTACAAACCGGTAAAAACGGTCGAACTTATCTTTCAGCCAACCTAGAATATAGTCTTGAGGTTGCTTTGCTCTATCGGTTGATATGCTTCCCACATTTCTATATCAACACTGTCATCATCGAGTAAGGAACCTGCATTATCCGGAACCTAGTGTATGAATTTAAGTGAAATTCTCAGCCAAAATTCAAATGCCAAATAACTACTCTCCACACGCTCCATTCTTATCCTCTTCATCCACTTCACCTTCTCCAGAACAAACGAACCGTCATTATCAGTTATTATCGCAGCTGAGCACACTCCTTTTCGACGTGCATGCGGCAGCAGACAATGCAAAAATATGCCTAAGAAATTTGTAGGAGACAAAAAGCACAATTAGACGCGGAGAAAAATTCAAAGAAAAATGACAATTTTAAGTGTGCTTAAAAAGTTGTCGTTAATTTGCTAGCTATTCCAGAACGTCCTGATGTGCCGTACGTATGGCTCAAATTTGAAGATTCCAGAGTTTTGGAATTATTAGAAAATTACAAATATGTAAGAAAAATTATTCGCCAATCTAATAGATTAAGATTACAACCTAATAGATTCAAGGTGATTACTTGTAGACACTCCGAATCGGAGATCAAGTACAATAGAGAAGGTGATTGAACGCACATGGAAATTTGATGCTGTGTAAATCTTGTAGCAAATATGTGAATACTCAGTGGAGCTCTTAGAGGTCCTATTATCAGCACTTGTTTACATAGGGTGGAGGACTATATGTCGCCGAAGGTGGAAGAGTCCCGCGCGGATTTCCTGCAGGAATGCATGTCCGCGCATGTTCAAGGGTGCGTATTTGTTGCAAATGACCGCGGGAACCGCCCTTTTACGGCGACATATAGTCAGTCCTCTACCCGTTTACATTCTTGAAAACGAAGCAATCTTACAGACTATAATTTATTTTTGCAACACTTACCTCTCTTCAAAACTGTATTCTGTTTTGAAGCACTCCTTCCCGACATTCTACGAAAAGGTATGATTGACATGACTGCATATCACAATGTGAACGCATTGAGCTTGTTTATTTCTTAACCATGCAGATGGGATGTGCAAATAAATCTTTGCAAGCCTGTGTTATGGTTTTTATGGCGCTTCTGCTACTTCTTATTCAACTCTTGAGCAGTTAAGTTTTTTTGATGCGCTATCGAGGTAATGAGTGCAGTTACTGTGTAAATACTGCACATGTTCTATCTACTGTTGCACCTCTCCGACTCTAACTTTGCTGATTTGAGTTTGATAGGGAAAGAAAGAGTTTAACACTAACAGTTATATACTACAAGTCATACGTAATGAGCGAAAAAATGTGCAGGAGCTTTCTGAGTAAAGATATAAAAATTTCCACTTTTCTGGGCATTTTGAGCTTTTTGGATTTTGGCTTTCAAGTCGAGTTGGATCGAAGTTGGTGCAAAAGCATAAACGCCATCTTTTAGAGTTTGCTTTGCTGTGTCGAGTGGTACCGTTTGTCTATTTAGAATAGGAAACGTATGACTTGATAAAGCGAAAACTCAAAAATGAAAAGATCACATGACAACCTAATATTTCAGGAAACCAGTTCAAAATAAAACCAATTAGCCGAATTAGAAATGAAATCATCACTATTCTTGGAGATCCGACCATCAACTTCTTACAGTTGAAAAGAGCGGATTATAAAACCAAGATTAGAAATAAATTTAGATCTCAATATACGTTTCAGCAATTTTGGACACCAAAATTCGAAAGCTATTAAAAGAGAAAGCTTTTGAATATATGAGCGCAACAATTACGCATCAACCTGATTGTTTCAAATTACGCATCAACCTGATAGTTTAGGACTTTTTGATGTCAAATGTTTGTTCAAATGCAAGCGAATTCTTCTTCAACGTGAAATCTCAAATTACAGTTTCTAGCGTTCTATATGATCTCACAGCTGAATCTGTAGGGTTTTCAAGGCCAGAATAGTGGTACAAGTTAGTTCTGCGTGTGTTCTTCCTCGTACTTCTTTTATGCAGTAAAATAAGACATTCAAGCAGTCGTCTACGTAAATGGTAGCGACATCCCGATGATTCCAGGCTTCTACATTTTTAAGCGAACAACTTTTGGTTCGCTATCGAGTACACTAAATAACTGTTTTGCTAATTCTCTGCATTATCTTTTCAAAGAGCACTCTTTCTGGGAACCCTCTTTACCGTGTTTTCTCTCTTACAGAATATGCATTGGTGATACTGCACAGTCTGTAAACAGGTCCGAAAGCACTGTTCGAATTCAATTCACTGTTTGTATCCTCCCTCTTTTCTTCGTGATATGTCTGGAATTTAATCATATTATATTATAGAACTACCTTTTCCTTGTAAAAGCTCGAATTTTCATTTCAGTATCGTGTAGGCCGCGACAAACTATCATGAGCAATTTACTTCTACAATGTATTGATTTTTACGAAAGTATTTTCGAAAGCTTAGGAGCCACCAAGAACCAAGCCAGCCCGTATTCGGTGCAACATTTTCTCCTCTTTTCTAATAACTTTCAACTGAAATCAAAAAAATTTGCCCAGATAGTAGTTTAAGAATAACGTTTAGACTTCTCGCTTCAAACTTCCATTACTTCTATTTGGGACTTCTGGAAAGATTAATTAGCCGACCAATGACTGAATTTTCTATAGTGCAATACTGCTTTTTTTCTCTTTTCGCTGTTTAGGAATTCAACACGTCCACTCCTTCAAGCTTTACGAAGTTGACTTGAGGATTCTGAAATCCTTGTATCTACGCCCGAGAAGCGAAAGGTCTTAATAATAGAATAATTCGTGCCATTCACAAGTTCATTCGAACTTTAGCGAAAGTGTCGCAGAGCCTGCATATGTCAGAACAAAAAAGTTGTTACTAAAAGCAAAAAACACTGATCTCAAAAAATTCCTCGGTCGTCGTTCTGCGAGGTTGGGCGAATGCTTGAAAAAGCCAAAACGTACTTTTAGAACTTACACACGGACAAATTAGGTTGTTGAATAAGTCTTGTTACACTCTGACTACTTATGGCGATAAGTCATCCATTTCATGTTTCCAAGAGAGTTTCGGGTACCATTCGATAGAGCAAAGCAAGCACTACAAAATATCATGTGCAATTTTGCACTAGCTTCGATTTGCCGCAAGTTTGAAGTATCTGAGTCGTACTCATGCTCAAAAAATCGAAAAAATTCTATATCTGATCAAAACCATCCTACGTATCTCCCACTTGCTCACAAAAATAACTCTTCATATCAGACATGTATATATGCCGTTGCTGTATTTTTCACTCAGCTAGAATTCGATAAAACCAAAATTTTTGTGCTCATACAAAAGCGAAGCTTATAACACAGGCAATTCTTTGCTACAGGCCGTCAGCAAAACAACAGTAAGTTTCCAGTCTTCCACAAGCCTAGTTTTTGAGAAATCTTGATTTTAGCATGGAACACTGGGGCTAAATTTCATTTATTCCGAAAACTAGCGCATGTATGGAGCTGAAAATTTACGGTTATACTTTTAAAAGCATGTAGTAATCAATTACCTTCATGAAAACAGCATAGCTCCGTTTCTGTACAAGAACGAAAATTTCGGTTTTTCTCGATTTCCAGCTGAGCAAAAAAAACAGCAACTGCGTATATGAATGTCTGATATGAAGCGTTATTTTTGTGAGCAAGTTCGAGATCCAAGATTTCTGAACAAAGATATTTGAGTACGACTCGGATTTCGGCTTCAAACTTGCGTTGGATCGAAGCTAATGCAAACCAACACATGACTTCTTCTAGAGCTTGCTTTGCTCTACTATCGAATGGTACCTTGGAGCCCTACTGATAATATGAAGTGTAGGAATTATCGCTGTAAGTAGTCAGAGTGTAACAAGACTTATGTGACAACCTAATATAATGGATGTGATAGAATTCATAGAGTCATGAACAATATATGGAGATCTGAAGATATAGATTACAGGTAAAGGGTTATGGCTTTGATCTGAGAAAGTATCACATTTTTTACCCGAAAATTACTCCCGATCAGTGTCAGAAAGTAAAATTCTGTTAGTATATTTGCTTCGGCTGCGGTATGATTGAGTCCAGTTATGGTTAGCGAATGATTTCCGGCACACATGCAAGTTCAGCTTCTGAAAATCTAAATCGCCATCTTGGCGCACATTGATGTTTCAATCAAGAAAACTCCTCGAAAAATATTCAAGAAACAATCTTTGTTTTTTGTATCTGTTATAGAGCCGTCCCTTATATTGGAACTTGCTCACTCACTATAGGCTAAGTCGATATGGTCTCTGTGGTTGCGGCGTACCCGCCGCACCTTGATATATTCGTGTGTGTTGTTCTCTAGTTAATCCTAGTGAACCCGCGGCAAATACGCCAATGTGTACAGGAGGAACCTTTGTATTTTTCTAATAAATCGTCAACGGCTCAACGCGTTCCACAACAACTGGCGATCAGGATCAAGGACAAGAAGCCTCCACCGACCAAGGACCAGAAGAAGCTCCACCGACCAAGGACCAGAAGAAGCTCCACCGACCAAGGACCAGAAGAAGCTCCACCGACCAAGGACCAGAAGCCTCCACCAATCAACGACAAGAAGAATTGCTGCAGCTCGGATCGAGGAGGAAACTGTCACAGGTCGAGGACAGCCAAACAAGAGAGGTCCATCATGCCGAAAGCCAGTGAAGAACGGCATGGTCACGACTCCTTGGAGAAGGTCCTATCAGTCATGGTCGACCAGATGCGGCTCCAACAGGAGGAGATGAAGCTGCATATGCAGCTTCAGCAGGAACAAATGCAGGCTCGTCTACAAGCTCAACAAGAGCAAATGCAAGTGCAGCTGCAGGCACAACAGGAGCAAATGCAAATGCAATGGCAAGCACAACAGGAGCAGATGAAGACGTTGGTCACTGCTTTGACCAGTAACCAAAGGGTAGCCGTCCAGGACGCCAGTAAGGACCAATATGACCAGCTGAACAAGGACGTGCAGAGATTTACCTTAGACGAGGAGACAGGTAACACATTTGCTTACTGGTATGGCAGGCAGGTATGGACCGGTCATTCGCGAGTCCCAGCTTCCGGATCAGAAGAAGCGCGACTTGATTCTGATGAAGCTGGATGAAGAAGCATACAGGAAGTATGCCGATGAGGTTCTGCCAGCGCAACCAAGCGACTTGGACTTCGATACTACCGTCGCGAATCTCCAGAAGCTGTTCGCCTCCAAGAAGACGCTCATCAGAAGACGTTACGAGTGCCTAAGGATAACGTGCCCTCCGCTTACGCCAGCGTACGTACCGTTCCGGGAGTACGCCAATACTATCAAGCGGATGGACGAGGACGCCCGGCTTAAGGAGGTCGACTACACGGCGATGAAGACGCTGCAGTTCGTAGCAGGTCTTCAGTATTCCTCGCTTAGGGAAGTTCGCCTTCGGATGATTCGTCGACTGGACGCTCACACGGACGAAGCACCGTTGACAATCGAGGACCTAGTCACGGATTGTGAGAACTTCACTGCTTTGAAAATGGATAACACAGACATGGAAGGCACACGCGACATCCATGCTGTATGGAAGAAGAAGGTAAACTGTTTCTCATGTGGAGGACCACATTTCAGAAGAGACTGCCCACAGTCTGCCAGCACTGGCCGGAAGAAGCGACGGAGGATAAGTGCAAAACGCTTTGGTCGCAAAAGGCAGTGCAAGAACGTGGTCGCTTTCGATGCCGAGAGTGCGCGAACTTATCTCGACGTCGTAATCAAAGGACTCTCTCTCAAACTCCAGCTGGATACAGACGCGGACATAACCCTGATATCGCGTAGAGCCTGGAAAAGGATGGGAGCCCCTGCTTTGGAAACGTGTGCCATGCCAGTCAAAACTGCAGACGGAACGCCGATGCAGATTTATGGTAAATTTTCAACCGATTTCTCCGTTAGAGATCGACATACAGGAAAGATGGTCCATGGAAACGGCACATGCTACGTCACCGAAAGCTCGAACTTACTTGGATTGGAGTGGTGTATTCAGCTGCCGGCATACAAGAAGCTGAAGGATAACTACCACTGCAGGAAGGTGACTAGCGAAGAAAAATTTCGAGCCGAAGTAGTCGCCGATTTGAAGGAGCGATATGCAGAAGTCTTCAACAGCGATCTGGGAAAATGCACGAAGAGCAAGGCAAGGCTAGTTTTGAAGAGTGATGCTGTTCCAGTTTTCAAGAAAAAGCGACCGGTGCCCTATGCGACAGCACCGGAATTGGAAGCCGAGATCGATCGCTTGGTAGCCGAAGGAGTCATTTCTCCGGTCGAACACTCAGAATGGGCCGCACCGGTGGTCGCTGTCAAGAAGAAGAACGGGAAAATTCGTCTTTGTGCCGACTTCTCGACAGGATTGAACGATGCATTGCAATTGCATCAGCACCCATTGCCCACAGCGGAGGAAGTGTTCGCAAAACTAAATGGAGGCCAGCTCTTCACACAGCTCGACTTAGCCGAAGCGTATTTACAAGTGGAAGTCGAAGAAGCATCAAAGGACATGTTAACCATCAATACGCACAAGGGATTGTATCGCTACAATCGCCTACCCTTTGGGGTGAAATCTGCGCCCGGAATTTTCCAACAAGTAATGGACTCCATGATAAGCGGACTTGATGGAGTAGCCGCTTATCTTGATGACATCATCATCACGGGAAGGAGTTGTGAAGAACACCGCCAAAACTTGGAAGCCTTGTTTAAGAGAATCAAGGACTATGGATTCTACGTCAGGTTGGAAAAGTGCCATTTTCTGATGCCAGAGATTTGTTACTTAGGGTGCATCATCGACAAAAACGGACGCCGGCCGGACCCAAAGAAGATTGAGGTCATACAGCAAATGCCAGCGCCGAAGAACATAGCGGATGTTCGTTCATTCCTGGGCATAATCAACTACTACGGAGTATTCGTAGCAGAGATGCGTCAACTTCGTGCACCCCTGGACGCGTTGCTCAGAAAGGACGCAAGGTTCGAATGGACAGAGGGATGCCAAAATGCATTCGAGCGTGCTAAGGGAGTTTTAGCCTCGGATCTACTCCTTACCCATTTCGATCCTAGCTTGCAGATAGTGGTAGCTGCCGACGCATCAGATTACGGAATTGGGGCTGTGATCTTACACAAGATGCCGGATGGATCGGAAAAGGCGATTTGCCATGCAAGCCGGAGCCTTACAGCCGCCGAGAGGAATTACGGACAAATTGAAAAAGAAGGACTTGCACTGGTTTTCGCGGTGCGTAAGTTCCATCGATATGTATATGGACGCCGATTCAGGCTGCTCACCGACCACAAGCCGCTGCTGCACATTTTTGGACCGAAGAAAATGGTACCTGTGTACACAGCGAACAGACTGCAAAGATGGAAACTTATTCTTCTCGCATACGACTTCGATTTGGAGTACCAGAAGACGACCGAGTTCGGACAAGCCGATGCATTGTCCCGGTTGATCCCTCCACGGCCATTCCAAACCGAGGACGTCGTGATAGCGAAAGTAGAAGAAGATGTGCAAGCCGTTCAATCCGCCGCTGTACGAGCATTACCAGTGACCAGGAGTACGATTGAAGAAGAGTCACGCAAGGACGAAAACATCATGCAGGTCATACAGATGCTACAGTCAGGAGCGTGGCCGTCCAAGCCGAAAGGAGAAATCGGAAATTGGAGAGCACTGGGCGAGAGTTTAACAGTGCACAATGGATGTTTGTATTTTGGCCACAGAATAGTTATTCCAATCTCGCTGCGACAAGAGGTATTGAAGCAGTTACACGAGGGACACCCTGGAATGACAAGGATGAAGATGCTCGCGAGAGGATTCGCATACTGGATGGGCATCAACAGAGACATTGAAGACTCAGTGCGCCGCTGCAGGGAATGTCAAGAAGCAGCCAAGATGCCAGTGAAGACTGTACTGCATTCATGGAAAATGGAAGACAAACCATGGAATCGACTCCACATTGACTACGCAGGGCCGCTGAATGGTAAAATGTACCTCGTGGTAGTTGACGCTTATTCTAAATGGCCAGAAGTGTTTGAGATGTCTTCATCGTCAACTACAGCTACCTTGAAAGAACTTAGGTTGCTATTCGCTCGATTTGGAAATCCGCGAGTAATCGTGTCGGATAACTGAACTCAGTTTACAGCAAAGGAGTTTCAAGACTTTTGTGAAGAGCGAGGAATCCAGCACATGCGTTCGCCCCCATTCCATCCACAATCAAATGGACAAGCGGAAAGGTTTGTGGATATCTTCAAGAGAACCTTCCAGAAAATCAAGGAGGGAGGAACGACAGAGAAGCTTGCTGAGTTCCTGCAGTCGTATCGACGAACGCCTTGTACAACTGCTCCAGGACAACGTTCACCTGCCGAACTGCTGCTGGGACGTCAGATGAGGACACCGCTGTCGCTGTTGAATGAAGTTTCCAAAGGAGAAGGAAAGATGGGCAACAAAACCATGGAGAAGCAGTTCAATCGCCAGCATGGAACACGAAGGAAAGCCTACCAGCCAGAAGAAGCCGTGTGGGTACGTGATTTTCGCTCTGGATGTGAAAAATGGATTCCAGCACGAGTGAAGAAACGCTATGGAGAAGCGCTCTACGACGTGCTTACGGAAGATGGACAGTTATGGAGACGTCATGCTAACCAGATGCGCCGCGCCGCAAGTATAGGTCGACATCATGACTCAACACAGTTCATCCCCGACAAAGGCCGACGTAACAATGGTATGGATGCTGCTGAACACCAAGCCACCTCGTCTACGCCACCGACATCAACCAGACCAAGTCGCCATCGTCGCCAACCAGAACGTCTACAAGTAGATCCTTATTATAAGATGTACCGTTGTTCATCTTAGGGGGGAGGTGTTATAGAGCCGTTCCTTATATTGGAACTTGCTCACTCACTATAGGCTAAGTCGATATGGTCTCTGTGGTTGCGGCATACCCGCCGCACCTTGATATATTCGTGTGTGTTGTTCTCTAGTTAATCCTAGTGAACCCGCGGCAAATACGCCAATGTGTACAGGAGGAACCTTTGTATTTTTCTAATAAATCGTCAACGGCTCAACGCGTTCCACAACAGTATCGCTTTGTGCGCGATGCACACATAAAAGAGGAAAATTTTTTGAGATTACTGAAAGTTTTTGACACTAATTCATCCCTCGTTTTGAGACACTAGAGTTACCAGGGTGCCATAGAAAATGCTGTGCCTAAATAGATTATAAAAATCTATAGAAAAGGAAAAGCATAAGTAGCCGCAGAGAAAATAATCAGAGGGGAATTAAAAATTTGAGTTTGTCTACACTTTCGTAAACTCCTTGGTTGTTTGTGCATTTCTGGCATCAATCATGCCGCTTGATAGAACTCTGCCTATTATACAGGGTGTCCCAAAAAAATATGCACACTGTTTATCGTTGGCAACTCTCTTGCTTTGATGTCTTTCGAACTACTTTTAGGTACTTACCATTCTTTAGAGCGAGGTTTAACCTAGATTTACAGTTTGGAGAAAATTACGATCATTCTTCGTTACTGTAGGATTACGGTAAGAACTTCCAGCATATGGAACCAGTGTGAAAAATGCCATCCGACAAAAAGCTTTTCAAAAAATCTGAAAACTTGCAGGGCAGTCGCGCAGGCTGATTCCACTACACAACATTTTACAAGTGTTGTCAGCTTTTTTGACAGTATCACATTTCTAACAAATGCTGGGAATCCAATTGTAACCATTACCTGGGATAACTTAGGAATGAAGCATCACAGTAAAATGGAAGTTTTATATTTAAGATCAGCGGCTTCCATTACCGTAGCATAGGAGTTTTTGAGCTGTTTGGTTTTGTTCCGAGGCAGAATATAGCCTTCAATGGCCTAACATCCTTGTCGAAGTTCCTATAGTAATGAAGGGCGATTGATGTTTCGCTCCATACCGTAGTAAGTTGAACCTCGTTCCACATAATATCTAATTTGATTATTAATATTTTAATTATTTTATCTATTTATAATCTGTATCTATCGGAGTGTCCCATAATTTTTTTACCGTCTTTAACCTAAACATCAGCATTTCTAGGAACTGGAGACCTTCAAAGTTTACAAATACATGCTTGTAGTTCTGTATGTATAAGCTATATGATCATTTGCGTAGAAGGAGGTAAGGATGTCTAGGGGGCGGAGTTTGCCATTTTAATCCATTCATTTTCTTCTTTATTTCTGGCCATGGAAAAAATACGGGAATAACGCTGTTGAATGTGCGATGTGTCAAGCATACGTCAGAATAAATGGGAAATTTTGAGAATTTTTGGAGCGGAGATACGATTTTTGAAGAAAAAGTTCGTTTTTGACTGCTATATGATTTCAGCTCAAAACTTCAGGTAAATACGATTTGGGTGGATTCTTCATAGTCATCTTGTAGAGCTTGCTTTGCCCTGTCGAATGATTACTCAAGCCACATCATTTGAAGGAAAAATACAAGGAAACGACGGTTGGTAAGAACGGTAAAAAATTATGGGAAACTTAATAATTTATCTCAAGCTCGGCGAAGGGCATGCAAGCAAGGAAGTTATTAAGGATCAAACAATGTGCACGTTTTTTGGGACTTTTTCGGGACATCCTGTATATCTTGAGTGTAACGCATTTGGAGACTTCTGAAAGCTTCTGGAATTCTTCTTGATGATTAGAAAAGTATGTGAGAGAATTATCCGTCGGAATATCTTGCTTACATAACATCCATACCTTCATGGTATTACTTTTTCTGCTCAGGTATTTCTTCAAATTGAAAGATTGAACTCAGTCAAAGCTGGGAGGTAGCATGAATCGGTTTTTAGGGGAGATTATGTCTGGGCTCTTTTAGACATGCAAAGCCAGTTAATCCTACAAAAAGTTGTGTCGTTCGTTCAAGAAAAACTGAAGTCTTCGCTTTCACATCCTTTTCGTGAGGTGCTTGTCTCCACACAGCTTTCTTCATTCCTTAAAACAGTGCTTTCCTCAGCCAGTAAGGATTATAAGATTCGACAATCATTAGATACTTTTTGTAGAAGAATCAACTCAAAACATTGAAAGACTGTGATGTGTCCACGAAAAAATGGTTTCTATCAGTTCTTGTTAGAATAAATGCATCAAATGCCATTCTTCTGTTAATAAGGCCAAGTAAAAACACTTCTTTCACTAAATTTATCACTACATCATGTTCACTTTATTCATTATACCCGGGTTGTTGACATAACATATGGCTTTTACACATTTGGCTGAAGGAAAGGAAATCTATGGGATCAATTCCTGCAGCAAGAAGAATCATTAGAACCAGTCAAAGAAATTTACCAAAAAAGGTCCTATCTTTGCTGTAATCACTCAAAATTGACATATTGAACGAGAAAAACGTCTAGCGATTGAATTTTATTGAGCCAAAACTCATAACGGCAGTCATAACCAGATTTTATGGGTTTAGTGGACACTTCTTCGCTGTTACGAGTACATACGCGCAATCGAAATGTAAGTTTTTCGAACTTGTTTCTACTTCAATCATATTTTTTTAGTATTCTCTTTATTTTATGTTATTTTCAGTTACAATTCAGTATTTTCTCTTTGTAAAGTATTGAATGCCACACAAGAGCACATCAGATGATTTCTCATAAGCACAGCAATTTACGAAAATCAGAAAAGCTGGCTGATTAGGTATTTCTATTTCTATAATATATACAAGCTAAACAGTTGCTTGTGTATTTTAACTACTCCGGCAAATATGCGAAAGCTAATTTTTCAAAAAGATCAAGCCCATAATGCTTGATAATCGGGAAAAAATCATCAGTCAATGATGGGAGGCGTGCAAGTGGTACCCAGGCAGCCGACTGCTGCCGCAGCCAGCCGCCAGAGCTGGCGTCAGCGCCGCCGCATACGGTAAAATAATTACGCTAACCGTCTGAAATCTCCTGCCGAGAGGTTTCCTCGCACCTCGTCGCGCTGAGGTGCGATATCAGCCTCAGGGAAGCGCGAATATCAATATTTATATCATTTTGAACAGCAAAAATTCTATAATTCACTGATAAAATGCAAATGAACAAATTTACAAAGGAGAACGATTATGCAATTCACCTCAAAATAACCAAAAGCTGAATAATCCAAAATACCAAAAAGTGTTTAGATATCGAGATTTTTTTCTTTTTTTTTGAAAAGTTTCCTTTTTGATGTGTAGACCAGATACGATTTATATCAGCAAGTGTGATATATTTTCACCTTTTATCAGTGACGTACTCAATTTTTGACCCACTTTGGCTCATTTATTTGCTACCTTGGCTTATTCAGCTCGCTTAACATCATTAATTCTTAAAATGCTAATTAAACTACTTTACCATATGCGGCGGCACTGACGCCAGCTCTGGCGGCTGGCTGCGGCAGCAGTCGGCTGCCTGGGTACCACTTGCTACGCACCCGTCAATGATGCACCAAACTTAAGTTCGCTCTGCTCTGGTCTTGTCTCTTTGCTGAAAAGGTCGACCTGATAAAGTTGAAAGGAATCGTGGTCTACCCCCCTCCCCGGTCCAAAATCTTGGCTTTTCTAAATATGGAAACAATAAAAGTTTTTTCGGTGTTTGAATAAATGTTTGAATAAATACGATTACAAAAAGAAATCGAAATCTGACAGCTGAAAATCTCAGATATTGTAAGGCAGGGGAGTTGATCGCGCTGACTGCGATTTACATATGAAAGTTTTCCCTGGACTGTTATTTTGGCGAAAAAAATTCAACTAAACAAGAAGAACTTGTGATTTTTGTAACTCGTTCCCGAAGTAACTTTCTTTTCTTTTTTAACAGGCGCTGTAATCCGCTGGACAGAAAATTATCAAAGTGTCAATGGCATTGATGCAGTCTTTCATGCTCATTCAATGCTTTCTTTATCTAATACTGTAAAATGCTTCTGTATATTGCCCATACTGCAACTGAAGGTCCGATGTTTGGAGACTTACCAATAAAGGCAAACTTGACGAGCTTCTACATCACATGTACTATCTGCTCAAATCAGTATTGCAGCTCAACACGAGTCTCCAGAAAATTACCAAAAACTGCGATTCATGGTTTTTGCCAAGATCAATTTCGCTAATTGAATTATCGTACAAACACTCCAATGAAGCCCAAGTTAGATGTGTAGAGTATTCAGTACAAGATACAAAAAAATTTTCATCATAGCTTATCAGAATCACCAAATTTTAGCAGGCCTATCTTAGACACAGACGCTTGAATTCGAAGTATCAAACTTTGAATTTTCCGGGTACAGAAGGCGCGTTCATAATCATGGATCAGGTTAAGCTTATCCCCAAAAATCTTTCGAATCAAGAACAACAAACACCTATTAGAGAGGAAAATGCACCGAATGCAACTGCGTGGTTCGCCTGTATGTTCCATGAGGTGCAAGTTGATCAAATAAAAAGTTGACAGCATCAAGAAATTTGTTTCAAAATTTTGAAGAAAAAATAGAAGGAAAGTTTTGTATCGTGTAAGGTTTGCTTTCTCCTATCTATCCGCTTGAACTTTTTCGGGGAATCAGTACAAAAATTTAGAACAATAACAAAATTTTGTCGCTTCACGATAAGTTTTTAAACTAATAAATCGTTTTCCCAATGTTTGCAGCAGTCCGTCTTTAATCATAGATCTTCCGAATCAGAGGGATTATCTTCCATCAACACTTTCTTATACAACAGCCTCATTCTACACCTTTGTATGGTTGTTTACTGTTTACTGTTAACTGTTTACACTTACGGAGCTGCAACAGCACAAATTGAAAAGTGATGATCCAATGATGCCCCTTTTCTTTCATTCATTCTCTCCCCCCCCCCCTCTGGCAACATTCCTCCAGTGTCTGTGTGTGTTCTTCGGCGTTTCCAAGCAAAGCTTCTTTATTTGCGTTATGTTCGCCGGCTCACGATACAAGCATGGATTCCTCGGCGAATGTTTTGTGTGGCTGCCGAGCCGAGCGAGACCGCTCGTTCGCCACCCACTTCATCAGCTAGCACTTGAGCAGCACCGGCTAAGAGGGAAGAGCCTCGTTCGAGACAACGAAAAAAATAACTAGCCCGGGTTGTTTGTACAATCGTTCATTTTCTCGATGTTCACGCGTTCTCGCTACTCTTAACGCTGTAGCTCGGGAGAGTTCCGTGTTCCAGTGGGCGTTAGGGCTAATGTGTGCCAGAAGGCATATCTTTCTAATTCCTGAATTTAAGATCATTTGGCAGCTTTTCGCATTAGTTTTGCTTCATTGACTCTCGCTCAATCGCCTCCATATGTTCCGACTTGATAATCGCGTTCGGATCGCGTGCTATCCGTGCAATTTACGATTTTGCGCCCTTGGGAACTCATAGCTTTCTAGTAATTGCTCAAACCAGATCTAACCTTAAAGGCACCGTCCACCCAAATTTAGGTTGTTCAAATTTTGACGTTGTGTAATAGCGAGGCCCCTAACCAAGTAATTGCCAAAGTCCCGCTGCAGAAGATGAATTTCAAAGCGAGAAAAACCCTCTAAAAAGAAGAAGCAGCCTAGGTGGCTCCGCCCATCAACGTGAGGTCCTGAAGATAAAATGTCTTGAATGGGCTCTTATTTATCTAAAGTTGTCATAATTCCGCCTTTCATTATGCTTATCAGATTCTCGACATTTTTATCTACTCTAAAGTCCGCTTTCGAGCACATTCTCTACAGAACGCCCACCTTGATGGGCGGAGCTGCCAGGACTGCTTCTGTATTCTGGGGCCATAATCTCGCTTCGAAAATCATCTTTTGCAGCGAAAGTTAGGCAATTACCTAGCTTAAGCGCTTCGCTGTTATATAGCATAAAAATCTCGAATCCTCAATCTGGATGGACGGTGCCCTTAGCCTGCAACAATTTTTTGTCCTCTAAACAAGTCTGACCTCCTCAAAACCCGTGTTCGAGTAAACAAAACTTGGCACAGCGCCAGTGGATGCCCTCTGTGGCGTCTATATATCCCTCAAATCTCTGCTGCGCGTTCCAAGTAATTCGCACCATCTGCTCGAGTTATATGGCTCTTATTTATAATCATTGAAACGACCTTGATTCGTATCTTATGCAAGCATATATCATGTTTATAGGATGCCATTTATGGGAAGTTTTCCACTAGCGAGCCTATAATTTTGCTTAATGAGTATGTATGCTGTCTACTCTGCTTTTCTATCTGCATTTGAATCTAATTTGCGAAATCGAAGAAACTAGACAAATTACTGTAACTTTTCTCCTGTAATCTTCAACGACAAATTTTTAAACGTGAACGTAAATTTTTGCTATCAACAGAAATAGAGAGACTTTTTTAATTGAATCACAAGGTTGCAAAAAATGACCTTGCACAAGAAAAACAGAAGTGTTCTAAACTTGTTTCGAATCTGTACATTGAGAAGGTAAACCAGTCGTAAATGTTCATTTATTTTCAATCACATTTCTTGGCGCTAATAGATTTTCTATTTGTATTTGACTAAAAATGATCATTGTTATTAAATAGCAGTGGCTAAGATTTTTTTCCTTGAAAAAGTATTTCAAACAAAACATTTTTACAAGACATTTTCCAGCAAAACTTCCCAGTAAGGAAAACTAAATCACGTTTTACTTTTTGAACTTCTTTGACGAAAATTCAAGAGTACTTCAGCACAAACGTTGCAGCCCACTTTACACATAATGTCTACTGCTGATTTTTCTTTTTCAAAACAAATTTCAAGCTCATCATCGTTCCTTCATCTTTTTCTAATTTGCTTCTTGCACCTTGGAAGGACTTTATTTCTTCAACTCCCTATCTCTTCTTTTCTCTCATTAAGGTGTTACATATGTACATAAGTCATGTATCAAAAAAACAAAAATTTCGCTTAGAAAGGTATGAGCGGTTTTTTTCAAGCATATTGTCAATATTTGTAGCAGAAATTTGCATTTTATCACCAATACTGGAATTTTTTTAAGTTGAAAGGAATTAGTTGAATAAAGAAGTTCGGGAATCATCATTTGTAGAAAAGATCGGCATGAATATCTCTCAAACAGAAAAGGCATATCATAGAATCAAAAGCAAACTGAATTGAGAATTCCATAGACCTTCTTGTAAATTTAGCGAGCCAACTTTAAATAACTGCTTTTTGAATGCTTTTCTTTATCAGCTTGTATCATGATTATTTGGCAGTAACATGTTTTCTTTACATTGCAACAATTTCCTTACTTAATTTATCAAAATAATCAAAATAAAAGTTGTCATTGGAACTGGGGAAGAGTAAAATTTTCCAATTTTTTGCGCAAGAACTATGTATCAACCTTATCCTTGCAATCGTTTCTTCTGCCATAAACACACATTCTTGAAAATGTTCGACATGCAAGCAACCTCAAGGACTTTTGAATGAAGTTCAAAATCAGTTGGTAGCGATTATTTTGAACATAGGTGAAAACCAATACCCGCTGAAAAATCAAACTTTTATGTTGTCTCAATTACTTTTGTGAGTCAGGACCCACATCAATTCGCTCACATTCAGCTGGCAATAGGGCAAATCGTTTTGCTGCTCAGGATCGAATACTTCCTCTCTCTCTTGCTGATACCTTTTTAACATTGGCTTAGAGAAGCAAGTAAAGGTTTTTTCCACGCTTCTCTTTTTGTTTATAACAAGTTTAGTTTAGGTTTCTAAGAAGTTAAGTACCATAGTGCAAAGTGCTTACGAAGGTGCGAAACATGCAAAGCTCGGCTTCCTCGCAAGACAGAATTGGGGGGGGGGGAGGGAGGAGAGGGAGTGCTCAGGGCTCAGATTTTTCAAAAATATTTGATGCAGTTCAAAGTTTTTTGAAGGCATGGCTATCGCTAAGCCTTTTTGTGGAAAATTTCTCGACTTGAGAAGTCATTTTTATGACTCCTCAATTATTACAGATGATGAGTTTTTGCATCACAAATTATGATGGCAGAAGGTGGGGAGGGGAGGGGGGGGGGGGGGGGGAGAGACTGGCTAATGCGAAGTGGAAAGTTGCGCGAGTTGTTTTTGTGTGTCATTGATCATAAGTTTCGTGGGCACCGGAGAAAATTTCATTATTTTCTTAAAATTTTTTTTGAGGCACAAACTTCACGCCCTTTAAGAGTTCTTTGTTGTAGAACTCTGAAAATCTGAGATGACCTTCATTTATCTGAAAGGATTCCTAGTTAGACTGCCCTCCCCGTCCCCCCCCCCCTCCCCACTTCTTCGGAAGAAATTCTCTGCTTCCACCAGTGAGTTCATCAAAGTTTACAAACTTTACTGTTGCCAATTTCACATCATTATTTCTACGTATCCTTTATCGTTTGATTCCAGCGATCTATGGCTTTGTAATGACATCTTTATCAAAAAAAACTCTTTGATGATTTTTCCGTTTTTAATACAAAGGCACCTCAAAAACGCTGCTGTACGTCATTATAATTTTTTTGGTTTTTTTGTTTATCCTACAGCAGTACCAACAAACAAATTTCATAGAAGTGCGTATTTATACGAGGTCAACAATCTGAACTCAATGTTTCATCAGTGAGTTTCTCAAATTTTCTTCCGTGGCTGAATAACAAAAACCTGTCATAAGATGGCATAGCGTGCCGCCCCATTGCTACTGCAGCTTCCGGTTTTCCTCTTCGCCAATATCATTGCTTGCTAGTATAGTATACAAGTCTGCGATTCGTTATCATAATCAGTCATTACGCCAGTCATCTTCAATGTTAAGAGTGGATAGTCAGGAATGTACAGCTATTCACATCGCTTCCACAATTAGCTGTATAGTTGTTTCCAGATCCCTTGGTTTTTCGTGAATAGGATTTCGTTTTTCGTCACTTTTTTTTGAGAAAATGCCAAAAGCTATTCTTTTACCTCCTTAAATCTTCAAGCTCCCGAGCTTTACAGCCATGCTGATTTCTTTTTTTTAAGACGTGATCGCTTATAGCAGGTTGAGTCGAAAGTTTGTTTGTACCAGAATCAAAAATTTGTAAGTTCTTTCTGATTGCATAAATTTATATGGATAGTTCATTAAAAGAAAGAAATTATGTACTTTCAATGGTAGCATGACTGCTCTTTACTATAGATTGCGGAAAAAATTAATAAGGAAATCCCTTGAGCTTTGGTAATTTAAGCAAACTTGTCAAAAATCTAAAAACATCGCAGTAAAATTTGATACAGTCACTGACAGGATTTCTTTACGTTTTTTTTCTACAGGAGCGAAAGTTTATGCTAATCAAGCTTTTCTGTGGAGAGAATCGGCAAAGTTGGTTTTTTTTCGCATTTTTTCGCGGACACTAATCCTAAGTAAAACCGTGCGAATAGAAGGAAGCTACCAATTGTTTTTTGACCTCATAAATCCCTTTACTTCCAAAAAACAATAAGTTTTCTAATAAAATCTTTTTCAGCCTGAACACTCTCTTGATTCCTTTGATCTTTCTTTCTCTATGAATAACTTGAAGCTGTCAGAAGGGTTGGTGATATCAAAGACAAATCGCACCCTTGAGTAATACCCATCTTCCCATGGAATTTTTGCGTGCTTTCTACTTCGTGAAAGATAAATTCTCCTAGACAAGCTCACCCTGAGAAAGAATTTTATCAAATTGCTTTTTCCCTCTCTATCTTTCTCTCTCTATCTGTCGCGGATTGGGCCCCCAGCTCCCAGCGTCAGTGGTATAATTGCTCTCCTGCATCGGCGAGGGGAGCCAGGGGTCCGCACCGTGAATAAGTGAACCATACAATGCGTGGTGGCTACCTGTGAGACGCTCGTTGTGCCTGCCACGTGGGTACTCCTTACGCTCTTAGGGGCCCTTGCCACCAGCCTGCTTAGTAGCGACTCGACACCTGCGACGTGGCTGCCTCCAGCCATCGGCCCTTGGGGCGCGTATGCATAACCGTGGCACTTAACTAGTATTGTGCCAGCCTTCCTACGAATCTTACCCTCTAGGCATGATTACGCAATACACATAACCACAAATGACAGAAATATAGACGGAGCCACAGTCGTGCTGTGGCCACCGCTCCACTACACATCACACCTGCAAAGTGCCCACCATTTATCCGCAATAAAATCCCTACACTCAAACATACAGGATGAGCAACAACCAGCCAGATGTTACCTAGGGGCCGGCAATAACGGAAACCCCCCGAGGCGGTGTCGCCGGCGTGTGCCAGGTGCGATCGCGCTCGGGGTTACCTCGTAGCGTGGGAGCCAGTCCTCTGTGGCGTAGATGGAAGCACGCGAGAGTTGGGGTAGCGCTGGATCGATCGATAGTTGAGACGAATTGGAAACCCGACCGCTCACTGTGACGGCAGCTGCGAAGAATGACTACGTGACTTATTTAAACGCTGCGCAGGTGAGAGAGGTGAGAGGCGGGACAGCGCGAGGACGGCGTTTTGGGACCCTTCGCGAGGCGGCGGCGGCGACCTTTGAAGGAAGTCGCGAATCCGCGACACTCCGGGCAACAGAAAAGAAAGGGTCCGAGGTAGCTCCCGTTCTGCCATGTTACCTACGACCCTACGAGTCAAACATACATACAAACCTACGAGTCAAGAATCCCTAGGTGGAACGCGGGACCTACAGCCTGTCGTGGTAACAGCCGGTTGTTCTCGGAGGTAAGCATGAAGAGTCGTCGGGGGCTCTACTCTGGATACTGGCGGGCTTCTTCGGCAGTTGTGGAGACGATGGTTGCGTTGAACGGCAGTTGAGGTGACCATTGACGTGACCATTGACTCGACAGTTGCGGCATCGACAGCTTGAACGGACCATGGAACTCGGCTTGACGGGGATGTTCGGCTTGACGTGACAGCGGCTCGACATTGGTGACGTTGGAGTGACGATGAGTTGGCAAAAAGGTGTTAAATTTGCCTACTGGCGCGGTTTTTCACGCCTGGGGGTGAATTCAAAGCGAGGGGGAGATTTTACCTCGCAACACAAGACCCCTGGGGCAAGACACGTGCGAAAGGGGGCATCCCAAAAACTCCAAAAATAACACGGTCTCCCACCGTGGCCCCCAAAAATCGACAGTTGGGAAAGAGGCACTTGAGATACACGTCAGCTGCGGGCTAACCTAAAATAGGGTCAGCGACAAAAACTGGGCGAGCTTAAGGCCCGCCAAAAACCAAAAAATCAAAGAAAAAGAAGAAAGGAAAATAAAAGGATACGAATAAAATAGCTAAACTAAATTAAACGTACCCAAAAATCGTCAGTTTGGGCTATCGACAAGTGGGAAACACGTCCATTGGGGTCTTCTCCATTCGTCACCCAAAAACTCGGTAGTTGGGGCTATCGCAACAGTGAACTCGCAACTTGGGGGATCCTCATTCTTAATCTAAACAAATAACATTAATAAAGAAACGAAGGTTGAGGGGGCGAGCGCGAAGCTTCACCACAAACTCGCAAGTTGGGGAAACGTAACCTGGGGCTACTACTCATGAGGCGAAGCATCTCTTCTTGGGGGCTGACGATCGTGGGGCGAGGCGTCTCTCCTCTGATCTCTCCTGGCTCTCTGTCGCCTGCGCATGTCAGCTATGGCCTTGTATTGCTCAAGGGTAGTGAGGTATTCGTCATATGGGATATCGCAGGTACAGTGGTGCTGTTTAAAGCAGAATGAGGTGTCGTGGTCCTTAGAACGGCACGACCGGCATCTCCTGCCATAGCGAGGGCAGTCTTCCTCGGCATGGATGCCACAGCACAAGAAACATCCGCCCCTCCTCGCATTCAGATCCATCCTCTCACTCAAAAGAGTGTAGTTGGGGCAACTGGAGGAGTAATGGCGCTGCTTGCAGAAGTAGCAGCGGATGTTCTCGGGCGGTGTATCCGGCCTCCTCTGCTCCCGCTCTCTCTCCTCCATCGGCTCGTCCCTCTGACGCTCACCTAAAATGGGGTTTGGGGCCCCATCCTGGGGGGCGGGCGACACGTGGGGCGGTGTTGCGGCCGATGTGGAGCTCACTTCCTGTTCCCAACGAGACCTTTTGGGGGCTCTAGATGAGCGGGATCGACGTCGATCCGTCGACGACGATGGCAACTCGGCGATGCCAGCAAGGACTTCTTCCTGGATGTCGTCCTGTTGCCGCTGTCGTGTGCGAGAGCGTGAATGCGGGCGCTTCGATGGGGTGCTCTGACGAGCTGTGGCTATCGCAGACTGTGGGCGCGATTCTTGGGGATGCGCTTCGAACCTGCGCATGATGATAACATGGTATTGGTGACGGATTCTCTCCATCTCCGCAACCATTGTGGCGGACGTGAGGTTGATCTGGATCAACCCGCCGGTGTGACTCCGTAGTGGGCTAACAGAGCGAGCCTCTGCTGAAGCTCGTCCGGGTGGAGGCGGAGAAGCTCTGTTAGACGGACGTTGACCGCATGGCGACGATAATTGATGTTGTATGTGAGTGTGTAGATGCGGTCGATCCTCTCTAGGAGTCCCTGGGTGTCTGGCAACGGCAGTTGGGATGTGGAAGTTATAAACTTTGTGGCTTCCATAACAGCGTTGTCGAGTGCTTTCAACTCGTACGTGACCAGTAGGGGCATCAGGTGCTCGGTCTTGGCTCCGCTGAAATCCTCCTCGTCTGGCGAAAAGATCTCTTTTGTGAAGAGACTGCGGAAGCGTTGCCCGATCTTGCTGTGGAGGTATCCATCGATGAGCACATAATCCTGTTGTCCCAGATGGGCTGGGTCAAAGATGTGCCTAAAGTTAAAAGCTGTGGTGAGCTGCTGGAGCAGACTCAGTGCGGGTCGGTAAGACTGGGGGACAGCGTGAGCCTGGGTATCGCTGTCAGCTTCACGTAGCAGTCGACGATTGGGATTATGCCCTTTGGCGATCGCGGTGATGAGTTCGATCATCGTCGGCTTGCGAGTGTTGGGGTCTTCTCCCGGCGGACTCAGATGGGATACGTCCACCTGGGGTGCGACCACTGGGGCGGGCGTTGGTTCCGGAACTTTCGCGGACGAAAGCTCACGGATGACCGCGGCCACAAGTGCGGCGCCGCTAGGATCGTCGGCGGTCTTCGTATCGCGATCCTTGGGGGGAGGCTGTCTCCTAGGCGGCGTCCGCTCTCGCTCCGAGGAGCTCGTCCTCGAATATGATCGAGGACGTCTGCGAAACTGGTAGGCACTGTCCTTTGGGGGGACAGGCACTCCTCGTTTCGACTTCTCTTTAATCGCCATCAGTTCGCTTGTAGTTGGTCAGACTACGATCGCTATTACCTGAAAAGCGAAGTATGAGAATGGGGGTACAACGTACTGTGAGTGTATACACACATGGAGTGTAACATGGGTGGAAAAGAAATGAGAGAAGGAAGATGGGAAGAAAAAATGGGAAGAGAAAGGAATTGGGAAAGAAACGTGAGGCCCCCATAATCCATGAGACGTGATAAAATGAAGTGTAAAATAAGTGAGGTCAATTGGTCAGGTCGCGCATGAGTTATAACATGTAGCATGCAGTATAACATGTCAAACATGCATAATGGGAGAATGATATGAGAAAACGTGTGAGAGAGTGAGTGTGAAAGGTGTGTGAGTGAGAGAGAATGTGTGAGAGAGATGAATGTGAGTAAAGAGGAGTGTGAGTGTGAGTATGAAAGTTGTGAGTTAGAGTATGGAGTGAGAGAGTGAGTGTGAAAGTGAGATTGAGGCAAAATGAACTACAAGAGTAGATAAAATGAGAACGCGCGCACAAAACAAGAATTTCTTGCCTGACCAATGTGCAAAAGTTATATGTGAGTAAGGAAATGTGAGAAAGAATGTGTGAAAGGATGTGTGAGAAAATGTGAGAAGGAATATGAGGTGTGAAAGTTGCGAAAGACAAGCCACTGCCTTTTTGGCACAATGTGAAGAAGAAAATCAGAAAAAACGAACGACAAATGGGGAATGTGGCTTGTTGGGAGGTGAGAATGAAGAGAAAGTACAGAAATAAACACAACATACAAGAAATCGCAAAGGAAGATGTTAAAATGACAACCAACGTGCGTCGGCATGATGCAATTTCGTATATGCTGACTGTAGCTTTCCGTGCGGGACCACTCAATCGGCGTAGTCGTGCGGAGCGCGTTTGCGAGCGCGTTTTGCGATTGGGGCGAGTATACTTGGGAATGTGAAAATAGGGCACGCTACACACACGCATCGCGTGTGGATTGGAGCGCGTTTATGCTATGTGAGTCAAAATTTGTGATTTTAAGCGCTTAGCTTTGCGGGGAGGCTGAATCCTCGTGGGAGAATGGGAAGATTGTCTAGAAGACGTTCTTCTGGGTCTGGATGTTGGGGTATAGTCGTCCTGGGCATGAATCTCTAAAGGGTAAAGACGCGATAGCGGTCTTTTGAGGAACTTACCGTTGGGCATCCGTATTTCTGCGACTCGTACATTGTTGGGTTCGCTCCCATGAAGTCGAACCACAATTCCCAACTTCCATTGTCCTCTGGGGAGATTGTCCTCGGCAATTAGCACGAGGTCGTTGACTTGGGGATGTGCAGCTGTGTGTCTGGGCTGTCGCAGACGACGTTGGTGGCGCTGAACAAGTGCGGAAAGGTAATCGGTACGCCATATCTCCCAAAAGGAGTCCAAAACGGATTGCGCTTCCCTATACCAATCCGATAATCTGTGTTCGTCGACAACGACGTCGTATGTCTGGGGTTTTGGGGGAAGTTGAAGCTGAACTTCTGGGGAGATGAAATCCACTGGGCGTAGTACTTGAAACGGAGCTCCCTCTCGATATGGAGTTATAGGTCGAGAGTTGAGAATCGCTTCGATCTCTACGACCACTGTTCTCAACTGTTCCCATGTGAGTAGAGTCCTTCCTATCGTCTTCTTGAAGGCAGACTTGAAGAGAGCAACGAGTCTCTCATAAAAGCCTCCTTTCCACGGCGATATGGGGGTGATAAAGTTCCACGTAATCCTATGTTTCGTTACGAAACTGTGGATGGGGTTCCATGACTGAGGCGCAAAGAACAAAGTTCTCATTGCGTCTTCTGCGGCATGGAATGTGGATGCGTTATCACTATAGATGACGTCTGGTGTTCCACGTCGTCCCATAAATCGTCGGAAGGCTAGTAGGAAGTCCTGTGTGGAGTTGGAGCTGACAAGTTCCAAATGTACAGCTCTTGTGGCCATGCACGTAATGAGGCACACCCATGACTTCGTTTTTGTGCCGTTCGCATCCCTGTAATGGATAGGACCCAGATAGTCCAGTCCTACGTTCTGGAACGGTCTGGATCTTACGACTCGTTCCTCGGGCAAGCTGGGCATGTCCGGATAACGGTAGGCTGGGCCACTGGCTCTCTTGCAAACGGTACACGTGCGAAGAATGCGGTCTACCGTACGACGTGTGGAGGGTACGAAAAAGCGTTGTGACAGCTGGGCAATAGTCGCGTACGTCCCTTGATGGTACGATGTGAGATGAATGTGAAGTGTGATGAGAAATGTAAGTCTGTGAGAGGGCACCAACAAAATAGGCGCTGTGGGGTGGACTTTTTCCATGCGGGCTGGACATCTGATAAGTCCGTTTTCGTCTCTGTGTGCGTTGAATCGCTCGAGGCGAAAACGTTCTAACAGATGGGCAGACTCTCGGTAATGTTCGCGAATAAGCAAAACCTCTGCTAAGGCAATGTCCTGGGCCGTGATGTTGCCGGCGGAGGAAATTTGAGAAAGAATGGGGATTGCCGTATAGAGATGATGTTTATGGGCGGACACTTTGGGACTAAGAAACTTGCGGCGTAAGAATCTGAGGACGTAAACGGTAATACGAAGAAGTTTCGTATAACTGTTTGTGACGTGAAATGGGATAACTGACACATGGGAATCTTGTCTAATCAGACTTACCTGTATAAACTCCTTGTCCTGCTCCGGTGTTGTCGTGGGCAGGGTCGTAAAGTCCATATCTTTGTCGGGCCAGTACTCAGGTAACCGAAGGATGAACGATGGTCCTGTCCACCAAACATGATCCACTGCTTCCTTCGTCGTCAATCCGCGCGTCGCATAGTCCGCGGGATTGTCTTCCGAAGCAACATAGTGGAACTTGACATCGGTACCGGAATCCTGAAGTTCCTTAACGATCTTGCGAATGAAACTTACCCTATTATGGACGAACTGCTTCAATGGCTTGGTGGAATGAATCCAATGAAGCACGATTTGGGAGTCTGAAAAGATGTGAATTGTGGAGAGTGGAAGATCCATCTCTTTGTGGAGGTATTGGGCTAGAGTAAGACAATTCCTGGCTGCCATCAATTCCATTCTAGGAATGGTCATGGGCTTTGCGGGCTCGTTAAGGTGTGATCTTGCCATAACGAGGCGTGAGGTGGTGTTGTCGTGAGCGCGACTCACCAAATATGCGCATGCGGCATACACTCGCTTAGATGCATCTCCAAAGACGCATAAATCGAATGTATGTGCGGAATGTGCGGTAACCCGTCGAGCAAGAGATGGTAATTGATACTGTGCGTCCTGACAAAGGCGTTTCCACTCCTGTAGAGCTTCCTTATCCAATTCGTCGTCCCACTGAAGCTTCTTCAGCCACAAATCCTGGATGAATAACTTAAATGGAACCATGAAAGGGGTGAGAAGACCTAAGGGGTCATATGTGGACGCATAAGCTCTCAGGGCTGTGCGTTTAGAAGCTACTGGGTATTCTGTGGTTCTGATGGGGATCGAAATGGCATCCGATTCTACATTCCACGGAATTCCTAATAGCTTTGTGAGTTCGGGTTGTGTGGCGCGGTCTCGCGGATCTATGCTGCGATTAACTGTGTGTGAGGAGCACAAGAATTCTCTCAAATTCATGTGCATGTGATCGAATATGGACTTGGCTGCTCTATACTTCTGCACGGCTTCGTCCTGAGTAGAAGCACCTAAAACAACGTTGTCCACATATGTGTTCCTTTCGATATCTCGACAAAGTGGAGTATCGATGCGGTGCAAATAAATGCGAATAGATGCGGCTAGTATGAATGGGGAAGATTTGACTCCAAATGGGATTCTCGTAAAGCGGAAATGACGTAAGTTATCCCTGTCAGGAGGTCGATTGACATCCTTCAGCCACAGGAAACGTGTCACATCTCGCTGAGAAACTTGCAGTCGAACCTGATGGAATGCCTTCTCTACATCAGCGATCAGAAGGTATCTGTGCAACCGAGCTCGAAGCTGAATTCCTGCTATCTCTGGCAAAAGGGATGGTCCTTCATAGAGGCAGTCATTCAAACTGGGAACTCCTCGCATGTGGGATGAGGCATCGAAAACTACTCTTAGCTTAGTAGTAGCCGATGATTCCTTGAAGACAGCTTGATGGGGAATGTAGTAAACAAGATGACTGTCGACAACTTGCTCACTAACTTCCTCGATAAAGCCTGACTCCAAGTGTTGTGCTATGGCTGCACAGTAGCTCTTCCATACGGATGGTCTTTCCTGTAGACTGCGATATTGACTGACTAATCGGCAATAAGCTAACTGCTTATTGTCGGCCAGCTGGGGATGTGATTCCTTCCAAGGAAACTGTACGTAGAGAAACCCATTGTCGAAGCATGCGGTATCCTCGAAGTGCTTGAGGATATGTGAGTTGGCGATGGCGTTTTCGTCGTCGTGGGGCTTATCTGTAATACCTAAACGTTCTAATTGCCACAATCTGGCGACGATGTCCTCGTCTTCATCGTCTTCCCGCCACTGATCAATCCCGGTGGATGTTGAGACGGGATGAACCTGCGAAAAAAAGATGAACCAGAGACAACGGTACCAAATCGTGTGTGGGTCAGAACTAGTCCTGACGGTAGGCATACAGACGATCCTTGTGTGATGATGTCCCAGAAATGGTCAATACCTATAAGAACGTCGACGTTAATCGATGCATCCTTATGGTAAGTCGGAAGATCGAATCCAAACTGACGAATGAAGTCGATATCTTCCTTAGACAATCCTGGTGAGGTAGTGGGGTTTGTGAGTTGGTCTTTGGTGCGTACAAAGACTGTGAGTTCCTTATCGAATGAGTCGATAAGTGTGAGATCAGCTTTACCAGAAACTTCCGTGGTCTGATGTCCTCCGAAAGCCGTTAACGTAAGCGGCTGATGGTCATAGACATGGAGACCTAGTCGGTTGACTGCGGACGTGGTGATAAAGCTGGTCTGTGCGCCGGAATCGAGTAAAAGGGTCATATCCTGGAGATCTCCTGAGGCTGTGCGAGCTTTGGCTTTCACCAGCATCAAAGCTGGATGAAGCTGAGGATTGTTCGAATGAAGCTGCAGACGTAGATAACACTGGTGATAGTCCTCATACTCCGTATCGGACTGTACCAACAGCTGATCATTCGTCCTTGCCTCCTCAGGATATGGCGATCCTGATCTTCGTCCTCTGCGTCGTTCCGGTGATGATGGGGATCGATATCGTCGATTCGTGGGAGATGACTCTCTAACGGGTACATCAAAACGTACACGTGGAGATGGGGATCGGGATGACTCACGTTCCCGAGAGTGAGAGCTGGAACTCGATCTGCTGCGATATCCTCTCTGTTCGCGGGGCTGATAAGCACGATCACGAGAACGATCTCGGGATCTTCTGCTGTCCCGTGCTGGACTTCTCGAAGGAGAATAATCCTTTGAGGATTGGCGACTTCTCGTAGCGGGTCGTGATCCATGGGGTGACCTAGTCCTTGGGGATCGGCTTCTCCTTGGCGCAAACCTACAGAGGAGTCGATGGTGGTAGCCTCTACAATCCCTGCAGATGGGATAATTGCACTGATCTTGACGATGTCCTTCACGAAGACACTTCCAACACAATCCCAGAAGTTGCACGATCTTACGGCGAACATTGACTGGGAGCTGTTGGTTGCATCCACGAGAGGAGTGTGCAAAGGAATCGCAGAAACAACATGCGGCTGGATCATAGAGCGATCCTGGGGATGTAGACGTTGATGAACGTCTTGGGGAGGACGTTGATTGACGTCGTGGGGAAATATCTCTATTGATGACATAAGTACTGCTGCGGGAGCAAGTCTGCTCGAACCTCTCCCTTGACTGAATAAGGTCATCGAGGTGAGACATGACTTGTCGAAGATCAAAATCGGTTCGTTTCTCGAACTCGACGTTGTTAAGCCGCTCCTGGATTGACAGGGGGAACTTAGTCCGTACGAGATCGATGATATAAAGAGCACGATTCAGATCCTCGAAACGCGTAAGGGCATGAAGGATACCCTGAATCCGGAACCAAGTGTTTCGCATATCCGAAGCTGATTCGGTTGCGGGCTGAAGATCTCGGAGCTGCTGATGGAACAGTGCTCTGGTCCTCCTCGGGCAGTCGTATCGCTTCTTCAATGCTTGCACTAAGTGATGGTAATTGTTCCGTCCTGGTTCAAGGTCCTGCAACACCACTTGGGCTTCTCCCCTAAGCAAATTCATGAGGTAGAGATATTTCATATTGAGGTCGATGTTGGGGTCGTTGTGAACAGCTAGCTCAAACGTACACCAAAACTGCTGGAACTTGGTGACATCTCCATCGAAATGCGGCAACGTTAACTTCTCCAAATGGATCGGTACGTTGTGCAACGGTGGGGCAGTTTGTGCGGATGTAAGCTGAAGATGTTCCAACTGCTGTGCAACGTCCAACTGGGTATCTACAGCTTGAAGCTGTGGGGCATCTGTGCGATCTTGTCGCTGGGGCGTCGTCACCGTTCCTGTCGTCCCCGTAACAGCATCCTCACTGATGGAATTAGCGAGTCGATGGATACGAAGAGACTCAGAGCGTTCACTATCCGCTTCCTGCGTACTCTGCAAGGTGCGGAGGAGTGCTTCAGCGTCTGCCAGATGTTGATCCACGCTGTGCTCTTCCTCGAACCTGCTGTACGCCTGCTGATCTGTCGGCGAGCTGGAGGTAGTAATGTGGTACAGGAGTACGTCACGACGATCACGCAGAAGCGAAAGTGCGGATCTCAGACTCACTATGGAGAGCTGTGTGGCTGCCTGACGGTGCTGGAGCTGATGGAGTTGCTCCGCAACTGGGGCGTCAGACACATACGGAGTAAGCAGATCGGAACTTACCTGTTTCCTGATCGTCTCCAGGTCCTCGATGGCCTTGAGGACCTTGGGGATGTAGGATTCGACGGTGTTCATATCGATCGATAGCGCACTGACTCGAAAGCTTGCAGGAGGTAGTAACTGCCAAACCCAAATTCTGAAATTGTGCTACATGAGTATGCTTGACGAGGGCGTGACTACTTGCGGATGTAGTCACACAAAAATGGTGAACACAATACACGAGCGAAATGCGTGAAACGATGAACAACAAGCAACAACTGAAACTCCGGGGGTTAGTATGGGGCATGAGTACCGATGACGAAAGCAGTATCGATCGCAAGGAACCGTCACTGACTAAGCCTAGCCACAAATTGCAAAAAAAGGAGGGAAAGAGGAATGAGTGCGCAATGCGAGCATGTGGGAAAAATGGATTTAGGGGCGAGACTCTCATCAGACATAACATACAGGGCTCGTTCGTCGGCCTGATGGCGTGTTTCAGGGCAGACAGAGCCGAACCATCTCAATGGCTGCAGAGAAACCTGGCCACCAGAAGGCACCAGACAGTTCCGGACAGTGGGCAGGGCGCAGATGGCTGCTGCCACCAGGTCTGCGGGATCACCCCACTCTCAGCTAAGTGGAACTGTGGGTAGTCGCGTACTCGCGTCAACCTAGTCGCGTCGGAGCTGGCTGATGAAACGAAAGATGAGTTCTCTAAAGAGCCACAAGGTACAACCAGCATGTGTACACTGCGCAAACATGTGAAATGGAAAAATGGGATGAATTTGCACTGCTAACTAGGGACTCTAATGTGCAAAGCGTGCACACGTGGACTACACAGGTGAGGCTCGATCACAGAAGCTGAACATAGGTTTGCTATCCCTATGCTCAACTCCGGTACGATGCACCATGTCGCGGATTGGGCCCCCAGCTCCCAGCGTCAGTGGTATAATTGCTCTCCTGCATCGGCGAGGGGAGCCAGGGGTCCGCACCGTGAATAAGTGAACCATACAATGCGTGGTGGCTACCTGTGAGACGCTCGTTGTGCCTGCCACGTGGGTACTCCTTACGCTCTTAGGGGCCCTTGCCACCAGCCTGCTTAGTAGCGACTCGACACCTGCGACGTGGCTGCCTCCAGCCATCGGCCCTTGGGGCGCGTATGCATAACCGTGGCACTTAACTAGTATTGTGCCAGCCTTCCTACGAATCTTACCCTCTAGGCATGATTACGCAATACACATAACCACAAATGACAGAAATATAGACGGAGCCACAGTCGTGCTGTGGCCACCGCTCCACTACACATCACGCCTGCAAAGTGCCCACCATTTATCCGCAATAAAATCCCTACACTCAAACATACAGGATGAGCAACAACCAGCCAGATGTTACCTAGGGGCCGGCAATAACGGAAACCCCCCGAGGCGGTGTCGCCGGCGTGTGCCAGGTGCGATCGCGCTCGGGGTTACCTCGTAGCGTGGGAGCCAGTCCTCTGTGGCGTAGATGGAAGCACGCGAGAGTTGGGGTAGCGCTGGATCGATCGATAGTTGAGACGAATTGGAAACCCGACCGCTCACTGTGACGGCAGCTGCGAAGAATGACTACGTGACTTATTTAAACGCTGCGCAGGTGAGAGAGGTGAGAGGCGGGACAGCGCGAGGACGGCGTTTTGGGACCCTTCGCGAGGCGGCGGCGGCGACCTTTGAAGGAAGTCGCGAATCCGCGACACTATCCCTGAGTTTTATATTTGTACGTAGCAATCTTTGTGCATATAAAACTCTGCTTATAGGGCAATATGACCAGACATAGAACTTTTTACATAACTATAAAGGTGTGAAATACAATACAGTCGCACTGTGACTTTTCACATGCATCTATTGCAACCTACAATCTATAGAAGAAAAGTAAACATTCTCGTATAGTCGATAACAGTAAACTGTAATCTTATACCTTATATGTGTAGTGTTTATAGCAATCGCCGCACTTCGTTCCGTTCACGAAAAAGCAAAAAGTAGAAGAAAAAAACTTTTTTTTAGCACGGTCGCAGTTTGTTATAGATAGAAAGACAGTAGCAATGGCTGCTATACGAAGTAAAGCCTATTTCGATCTGAGTTGAAAATACTACTATCGCGAAAAACTCTTTTGTTTTTACCACATCGGAAGTGTTCCACAATAGTCTATTATTCATTTTTTCCCCAAGGGCTGGTATTTACGGATGGATAAGCATGCTGCATGCCGCTTGTTTTTCTCACAATTTTTCGGTACTTCTATTGAAATCGAAAAAAAACATGCATTCTCTTTCCAAAACATTGCATCGCATCGATTCAGCTATAGTGTTATACTCTTTGATTGTATTGCACTAGTATAGCATGTATGTATTGGAAATTGTCAAAATTTATTGAACTTTACAAGATTTGTTGTATTCTTGAGATTCCAGTAGAATTTCAAGCCTTTTTCGTAGGTTATACCTGCTTAGAGAGTCTTTCAAATCATAGATGTAACAAATATGAAAAAAGGTCAGTTTTGAGTTTTCGAAATATCGTTCAGCAGTATTGATGATGAAACTAATTGCACTGGATGGTTGACTCCTACCTTCTGCTGTTCGTGTACGCCAGTCTTATTTGATGAGCCTTAAAAATCTTGAATTGCCCAGCAGGTAGTAGAACTTTGTTATAAATGTTCCACATTATTTTCCATACATAGAGCGCTCGAATGAAGAGAGCGCGCGTATGTCCCCACCTTGATTGCCTCTCAAGTAGAGCGATCGGTACATTAGTAGTATAAGTAGCATGATGTTTCTCTTTTAATTCATGATACTTCTTCAAATTACTGGGCTTTTTTTATATCGAATTTCATGTGTAATGATATTAACGAATAATAACGAATATTCAGTTCTCTTGGATTCTTTCCTGCGTTTTTGGTTCTAATGCAATAGCTCGGCTACTGTTACGTTATCTTATGCATATACATTGTTACATTATCTTACACCAGTGGCGTACCCAGGATCTCGGCTCGGGGGGGGGGGGGGCGAACGCACCCAGAAAAAATTTTTGGTACGCTTCTCGAAATTTTCGCGGGCCCATGACCCCAAAATTTCAGGAAAGCCGGAATTTTAGGAAGGAAAAGCTCTGGCTGAAGCCACGCCCCCAAAAAAATTTTTTTATAAAGCTAAATTGGATTTTTAGAAAATTTAAAAAATTATTTTAATTACTTACAAGTATGAATAAGTCTTTTCATTTTTATGACTCATGTATGTAACTTTCAAAAATTTCGCGACCCGTTCTCGAGGGGGGGGGGGTTGCTCTGAAAAGCAAAGGGTTGATTCTAAAGAGACTCTGTCATTTTTTATTAAGTGGCCATAGGCTTCGTAGATGCACAAGTACAACAGAAATCTATTAGGTCGTGTAATAAGTTTTGCCCCATTTTTTGTTTTAGTTTTTTCTTGACAACATTGACTATATTTGAGATAAAGTGTATATGCTTTTGAAAGCTCCAAGTCTGCTTTGCAGGCTCATGTGCATCAATCTCCAACATAGCAGGAAAATGAAAAAGATTTTTATCATTAAAACAAAAAATCCAAAGAGCCGAAAAATCAATTTTCGACATCTTTTTTCCTCCAAATTTTTCTCGATTTTTATTGGTAAAACTTATTAAACAAGCTTGACAACAACCAAAACAATCTATTAGACTTTTACACTTATTCTATCACTGTTTGCGCATGTTCTCTTCCTTCCACCGCCTATTTGAAGGCCTTTTTTTCAAAAGTCGGCAGGGCAAGACTTTTGTACGGCGATGTTCGCCGTTTCGCGTACCAAAGTTGTGTGGTTCCCAAAATTCGAATTTTGAGTATTTAACCTACGAATTCGATAATTTTGAAGCCACAAACCATCCCTCCTGTCTTTTCTGGATGATCCGCCTACCGTCTTCCCTCAGAATCTCAAATGATGACCAACACCAACGTTGAAAAGGTGTTAAAAAGAAGACTTTTCTTAACTACAGAAATGATTTTTGAAAAGTCTCAGCACTTCTGAAGCGCAATGGAGGCTAAAGCATTCTTTGATTAAGTGTAGCAAATTCTTCGAGCTTATTCCTAGGCATTCTGACTGATTAGGAGGGCGACGTAACGTAGTTGTCGGAAATGGACTTTTTCCTTGTTTGATTTTCCAAATTTGACGCTGTAAAACTTTTTCAATTCATCTGATGATGTTTAGTAGAGAAGGCTTAGAACCTTCAAATGCATATAAACAATTTGCAGAGAATTGCGCAAAATATTGAGAAAAAATCAAAAGAATAAATGGGACAGAACTTATTACACAACCTAATACTATCTTCTTCAAGAGCGCAGTTAGAAATTTGCTTTTTAACCCTCTTTCCAAATGGTTGAGCAACATTATCTTAAGATGTTGGTACAAAACAAATTTTTACATATAACTTTTTGCACCCCTACATGTATTTCATGTACTCCAATTTCAGGCTCAAAATAGAATTATTTACCTTCCTTTGCAACTGGTTTCTTGAGCAAGATCAAATGTCCAAAAATAGCCTGCACTTTTGTCCAAGCATAGTGCGACCAGGGCGATCTCGTCCACTGTTGCGAAGTGTTTCTTTTGATGCATTGTGATTGCAACCCGATCCATCGCTGGTTCTGGTCTCTCATAACAAAGCAGACGAGGCGAGGCGGGCAGATGAGCCCATCAAACTTGGTCGCCGCGATCAGTTTATGTGCGCGACGCAGACCGCAGTTGCACTACCATACATCATACAGTAAACTGGTATCATTGTCACGCTAGCATACTAGTTAGGGCAATGCTGTAAAGTTTGATGGAGACAACCCTCTACTCTATACATACCGTCATAACAAGGTATAGCTAGCGCATTACACAGTTGCAAGTCGCTTTATGTTCCACCTTTATGTACTCTTTCAAAGCATTCGCCATCCTGCAAAGTAACTTTGTATGTCACATATGAATTTTATTATCTACTACACCAATAGTTTCAAACCAAAAGGTGCATCAAAGACTGCTTCCCTTACTATAGGTTAATCCACTGAACTTATTCTGATCCAATTTTAATTCGATGAATTTCTGATTGTCATTTTTGGAGGAGGTTTGAAGCGAATTTGGTTACTTAGTGTTCTTGATTTGTGATTTTCGTAATTTTATTTTTCACTACTGACCACTATCCTGTAACATACGAAAACAGATGCCACTGACATAAAAGTAAACGTCAATTCTAAGTCAATGTTGTGCCTGAATTCTGGAATGTTTGCATGAAGTGACTAGCTTAAATGACCTTTGCTTGAGAAAGCAGACGTCGTCCAGCCAAATTTTTTTGTTTTTGAAGTTAGTGGAGAAATGTTGAGTCCACTAAAGAGATAAATTCTTCTTCTCTCACATCTGAATACTCGCAACCTTTATATTATCTTTGCCAACACCTTTTCATAAAACATCTGGATTTTAAATCATTAAGCTATATGCGATGATTAGTGGTCGATGAAAACTTGTCTCATTCTCAAGAAAACCCCTTATTTCTATAAATAAGATAAAGTGAATATTCTTTGAATGTGAGTGTAAGGTACCTCTGTGGGCAAAGGTTGAACTTGAGAAGCATCGGACCATTCTATTTGTGAAAAGACAAAGTTCTGTCGGAAACTTACATGAATGTTTCAAACACCTTTTATCAAAACTTTCGTTTTTCTTGGCGAAATGCAGCAACTATGGTCAAGAAATACCTCCCCGAGTGCTGTTTCGAATCAAAGGGGCCACTATCGCTATGAGAAAAAGGAATTTCGCGAAAGCTTGCCAGTTCTGCAGATCCTGCTTTTTGTGCACTTTAAGGTAGCCGGTCCCATCTCAAGCCGACAAAACCTGCACAATAAGGTTTTATCCCTTACCAACATTCCTGGATCCCTGCTGTTGCAGAACTATTTTCGCCCTTCTTTCCAAAGAGCTCTAGTATCTGTAAGTAAATCACTCTCCCATCTCATTACTACTTTTTAGCTGGCTCGCTGACGCAATGTCACATTCCAAAAGCCACGCTCCAACAATAAACTATGACCTTACGTCAAGAATACTCGTTTAACCACTCGAGACGTCGCAATGTGCTGTTTGGTTTCTTCTCATTTCCGGGGATTCCAGGAGTGGATGTCAGCTATTCTTGCACAGATTGTCAGGAGTATATCATCTTATCGGTCCTGTTCCGAAAGAAGCTAAGATTCGTGAGCTTTTCTGAATATTTCATGCCCCCGTCGTGTTATTCTAAGTTACAAAAATAATTTTTTGTTCACGGACTCTGTTACATCAAGCTATGAATAGTTTCAAAACCGAAGAGCTCTTCGTTCTTTTTCTGCGTCTCCATGCTACCACAAACCAAGCAAGTTCCCATGAGAAAATCAATAAGGATAGGTACTCAAGCTATGAAAACTGCATAACATTTTCTGTGAAGTTTTTGAATCAATGCCGCCTTTACAAAAAGTGTCCTTGCGCTTTTTCAGCGCTTTTCAGTTCCGGTTTCGACTGCCAGTTTCGAAGCATGGTTTTCCATACGACCTCGCTTTCGCGCACCTCATTTCAGCAACTCGCTCTTTGAAATCGCCTGTAATCCGACTATTTTACAGCCTCCTACGATATTTGTAGACAGGGAGCGCATGGGTTGGGGAGGGGGAGGGGGTTCTGTGGTTATAGATTTTAATCTCTGGAATGTTTCAGCTTTTGATAGGTTCCAAGCAGACCTTCAACTGCTGATATGGAATTCTAAAAGGTAAATAACACCTTTTAAAAATCCTTCCTTATAATATGATGAAACGTAGACTCTAGATCATGTAATGCTTAGGATAAATCTCGATAGTGTTGGAGAGCCATTTTAACACCATAACAGAATTTATAGTACTAAATGCTAAACAATCTGAGTGAATGTTATAAGCTCTGGTCTCTTAGGACTCAGTCGCAACAAATAACCATGACTTCTTCTGTTCATCTTCACAATTGAATGAGCCAGAAGCGGAATCGTTCCTTGAATGATTTGCTCAGTTGCTAGGAATCCTCGTCTTCAAGCTTCTATCCTTCGACATCTGCTTTAATGATATGATTTTCCATCATAAGCCAGTCCAAGCGACGACAATGCTGCATTTAGCCAAGTTTTCTTTTTCAAGGAAATCATTATGAATGAAAACGTTCCAAATTTCTTTTGCTATGACAGTATGGAAAGCTACTTGTTATCTTAAAATTCGTAATTAGAATTTAGACAAAGGGGCGGAGCTACACGCACTACACTCTTCGAGAACTGATACTATCGTTTGAATTATTCTCCATCACCTGGTAGTTAGCAGAAAATCTTACTCCCAGCCTATCTTAGGCGAACGTGCTGTGAATACGCTTTCTGGCATAGACAGGGTCATATATGGTTAAGTTATGACTGCATTGTTGACTTGATTGACAGTGTATTGAGCTGATGCATCTTGCACTAAATATTTTGAAACTCCACCATCCTTCCCAATCAATGCAATCGTTTGATTTGGTGCATACTAAAAAAGAATAGATCGTTTTTCTTTTCAAGGGCCTTCAAATCAAAAACTTTTACTGGCTCATGCCAACGAACAGGCTGACTAGGAAAATACTCTTAAGTGGTCGTCCAAATCTTGGATTTCGCAAAGTTCCATTGCAATCTAAGTTTATCGTTTTGCTTTTATGGCCTACTCTACATAGTAACTAAGAGAAGTCGGTATCTCTACGCATAGTTGAGGTTGAATTTTTTTTATCAAACTGTTTGCTTCTGCTTCAAATTAATTTTCAAAAATATTTCATAATATACTACATTCGATATACATAGGGAACATATTGCATGACTTGATTACTTGTTAAAGCATTTTCAAATTAAATCTCTTGTGGTTTTTGGTGCAAAAAATTACGCATCAGCCTAATACGTGCACAGCCAACTTTATCGTTTTCCAGTCCTTTATTTTCAATTGTCTGTTTGCAAATTCTGCATCTGTCACAACAATTTCACAATTTTCCTTTTAAAGTTCTATTTTGGAAGAAGCCAAGTTTAAACATTCTATTCATAAGCATCAATCTTGTACTCTTGTGTCCAGACTGGTTCTTGGCCATCTGCCATGGTCTTCAATTTCCAGCTTCCGGCGACTTTTGTTTCACACCTGTTTGTGCACTTTTTCCGCCTGCAAACTTGCTTCTGCAGAATTTTTCTGCTTGGTCCTTGTACTTTCCTCTCGCGTCAATGTTTTTTCTTTTGATTTTTTCTATCACACGCAAACAAGCCATTTCAGATTTATAGCCGCATCCAGTAGCCGAAAGAAATACGCTCGTTTACTTAGTACATCGTCTGCAACGCGTATGATGCCCATTGCAACAAGCTGATTGCAGGTAATTTTTTTAAAAATTTTTTTTGAATTTTAAAAACTTCTGCCGCAATCTCGAGTTAGCAAGAAACTCTCATTTTTTATTTCTCTCAAGAAAATCTCATTAGTATATCCTCCACTTGTACTAGCATTTTTCTTCTGTTGTTTCAACAACTCACCCCGCGCGCCAAATTGCGCTTTCGCTTCCAACTCGAGGCTTCTCGTCTCCAATTGCAGAGAGTTTTATTTGTCTGTATGTTTGTTCGTTTTGCAGCTTCCTAATGTTTACCATCGTACTGCATTAACGTAATGAAGCAAATTTTCGTTATTCGATGTACTGGCGTCAATCCCATTTTGCTAGAAAGCGTTTGTTTCTGGAAAGATCCACAAAAAACTATGCCCTTTGCGAATTTTTGTGCAAATTGATCCCAATACTCTTAGTATTTCAAATGAAGAGAGGTCGCTGGTTTTGTGTGCTTATCAAAAATAGGTGACTTTTGAGAACCATTTGCTGGAAGTTCCAGATTTTTTCTTGAGCTCAAAAAATCACTCTCTTACAATTTATTGTTACTTCTCCATGAATCTGTTTTTTTTTCTTTCTCATATTTGCATTCTTAATTTTCTCGAAAAACTGAATTTCTTAAACTTTTTCGGGAGTAATTGCTGTATGTATCAGGGTACGAGGCTCTAAAATAAGGAAAATGGCTTCAAAGAATTCGTGAGCATTTTCATATTATTAGCATCTTGATTGATGATTCAGTAAATTATATCTTATCATTTCGCAGAAAGTGAAATTTCGCTATGCATATGGACTCAATATTTTGTTATTTATCGCCATCTTTTGATGATAATTTTCTCAAGAACTTTCTCGTACAGTTTTTGCAGGAAAGATATTTTTTGCATTTTTTTCTACGTATTTATAGTCCCTATAGAATTGCTTCAATCAAGCTCACAAAGGTGAATGCCCTATCGAAAAACAATCTCATAAAATTTCGCAACATTGCCTCTATGCATTCAGCAAATCAGGTTTCGCTTCTATTCCTCTTGTGCCCTCTCACTTGCATTGTGAAGTACTGAAGAGTGATCAGAGTACGGGTAGGTGCCGAAAAAATTAAGTGTTGAGAAAAAACAAGTGCGTTGGAGCAAACCACATACATACGAGTACGCGATCCCAGGATTTTCGTTTGCGCAAAAAAATTTTAAAGATGCTTTCCATAGTTCCGGGTCCATAACCCCACTAGCCACGTCCTCGAAAAAAAATTTTTTTACAAGGGCAATTTGAACTTTCAAAAAATTTTAAAAATTTTTTCAATTATTTGCAAGTACAAACATCCAGCGTACAATTTTATAACTCATGTAAGTAGCTTTCAGATTTTGCACCCGCCCGCGCCCCCACTCTCGATCCTTCACTGATACCTATGTACATACCAGATTCAACTGGCTTACCTTCGGGAAGGCGGGGCTTTATGACCTAATTAAGGCTAGGTAATGGTCAGAGAGCACTCTCGCGAGAGAGACGCAGGTGCGTCGCGGGTGCGAGCGGCCTTAATTAGGTCACAAAGCCCCGCCTTCCCGAAGCCAAGCCCTTTGATCAAAGGTTACATACGACATACAAAACAGTTGAACACAGTCACTATTTTTCACTAAAATCATTAGATAATTAGAAATCTGATAATTAAAAATAATTGGAAACTTCGCATTTTTAATTAGATATCGAACGAGAATTCACATTTAGGGAGAACATTTACAAGTGCTCACTTACCGATGAGCATGACTCTGAATATTCATTTGATTTACATCGAGGGGTTTATAAATCGCTAAGATTTCCTTCCTTCCTGTACACAATTTGGTATGTCCCTCTATTCATAAAAACAAGATTGCAAAACTTCTTTTTGGGGTCTTATTTATAATCATAAGTGAGTTCTAACAATTTTCTGGGAAATTAGACCTAACAAGGCAGTAAACTCCAAACTGGTTGTGTGTGTTTCATAAGAACTACGTAACGAAGACTGAAGTTTTGGCCCTCATATTGATGAAGTCATGTATGGTAGGGAGTGTATTTCCTTCATTACTTACAGTACAACAACGTCTTTTTGTTGCATATGTTAATCCTTCATCAGCAAAAACGAACAGGAACAGAAAAAGTTGCTATCATTTGTGCCTTTTTAATTTTTTTCAACTATTGCTGTGCATTTTTCTTATCATGTAGCTCCCATAAATCTGCTGAACAGACTTGAGAGTTAGTATTATCTATCGACTGGTCTTTTGTTACTTGCTTGAACCTCAAGTGAAGTTTATGCTTGCTTTCAATGAACTTTATTTGCTAAAAATAAGTCTCAACGCCAATCTTCTGTGTAAGTTTGCTCGAATGGTTACAGCGATTTAATGCATTGTTTACATTCAAGAAAAATGACATTGTGATAAGTGGTTGGCTAAATAATTTTTATCATCAATCCTCTGTGAAAGCGCTTGTAATTAGACTGTCATGTATGTATTGAGACATTTATTTATCTCTCTTTTCTTCATTGCTGTCGCAGATCTGGTCTCTAGGAGAAATTACAAAATTTTTGACTTTTGCTTCATAAAAAATACTCTTTTCCAATGGTAAATAGATTGATGTGCGTTTTACTAGATCTTTCCAAATTTGTTCTTGTCAGTATTTGAACCAAGAAAATTTGTGCTATTTTCTGTCCTTTTCCATTATTTCATTTCTCTTTATTTTCGTTAATACTACTATCTTTTTAGATTTTCCACTTCTTTAGGTAAAGAGATTACCTAAACGACATTCTTGCAATTGGTTCATGTCATTATGAAGGTTTCGTTCGAAGCATGGAAAAGTTGTGCTCTACATTTTTGTGGGGCTGTAATCGAAAAAAATCTTGCTATGTCCAAAGATAAACTTTTTTAAAGTTTCTCCCACATGAGAGTCTCAAAATGTTTTCTGTTCGTTCTTCAACTTTGTTCCATTTGATCGACAACGCTTCTTAAGAGTACTTTCCTTTCATAGAAAATTATTTTCAGCCTTTTCAGGCCTTAGAAACAATGTTAAGGAGAGAACACTTCGTTTCGTTTTGCTTCCTTCCCTTACATTAAAGTATGGTCAGAAATGTTTGCAAATATTCATTAACAAGAATTAATCAAATTATTGTTATACTCACTTATGGGAAATATTGTGGAACGAGGTAATCAAGAGAATTCCAGTTTTGAACGGCCTTTTCATTGGATATCAATTTCCTTCATAAATTTTTTGTTATTTATTTTATGTTTCTTCTATGAGTTTTGATGTCTGGTTTAGTCTCACAAAATAAAGTACATGTATACAAGTGAAATGACCATACTGAATAGTAGATAGTGATAAAATAAGGACATAAACAAATAATAAAGTCTATAAACAATAATCTATACACAGTAAGTTCAATATGAACAAAATAGTGTTTCTACCATACGAAGCTATACAATACTTTGACCACTGAAATCCTTCTATTGTCCGGCTGGACTCCCGCAGCTCCGACTGAATACCACAGACCGTTCGTTCGTCCGGCAATTCCGAAGGATTCGCAAATTTGCGCAGTTCATCCGGGTCGTTTCTTACAACGTGTGATACAGCTCCGATTTCTCGTGTGCACTCTCCACATGTGTTCCTGTTCCCATGTAATTTCTTCAGCAGAAGGGCCCTACTGCTTTGTAAATAGCACAAGTTCTCTTTTCTTTTCTTTTCTAGACTCGAAATTCTCCTCTTCTATTCTTTTATTCAAGTCGAATAAGAGACACTACGCCTACGAAATCATAAGTGTAGAATTTCCAGAGCTCTGTCGGCTTCTTACTTCTTAGCTCTTTTATGCCCTTCGACTCGTCATTTTTACAGTTGTCAGCTATATTCTTCCCTTTTTCGCTTATTTTCCGCATCTTTTAAATCTCTCCTCCATTTCCTTCTTGGCATGCCCAAACGGATGCTTTTTGTTATTTATTCTCAATTACAGAATTGTTTGTCATCCTTTAATTTTTTATCATTGTCTAAAGGAAACCATACATAAGTTGTCCCAAAAAACTGCTTACTGTTTGATTATTAATAACTCTTTTGTCATGAAATCTTCGGAGAAGCTTTAGCTATCATTTTATGGAGCTAGTTTTAACTTAGGAGTACATTATGGAGAGAATATTTGGTCTCCCTTCGTTATTAGCCACTTTGATTAGGCTGGCATAGAGATTTGGCATGTTCGATTTTCTATCTCAACAAAATGCAACTCTTCATGGCTCAAAACCTCTTCAAATCTACAGTAGAAGTGAGTAATCGGTGATTGCTCTGTAATATGAATCCGAATTTAAGCCAGCTCTACAAAAAGATACCTGCAACTTCTCCAGAGACTTGTGACAAATTTTTAGAACATTCTATATATTGTTTCAAACGTGTGAAGTTAATCCGTTTCTAACAATCAGCTTGGTTCAAGAGAGTTTGTGGCATCATCACATGTTTTGCTGTAATGTTGGAATGTAAATGTTAGATAATGTCCCATTGGCTGCAGAAAAAAGGTTAGAGAAGAGGCAAAGTTTTGTAAGAAAGCCTGGGCATGCTCTTGCTATTCCTCACTGGTTCTTCAACATTTAGAATTCTTTATTTTATTGTAGCCAAATCATACAGGCAAGACTACGGTAGTTAGACTAGTGTTAGAAAAATAGAAAAAAATGCTTAATGGTCAAAAATACGCATAAATTTCGTTCACATTGTATCCACAGTCTTAACCCTCAAATTTGCTAATAGGGTTTACGATTTCCGAGATTCCATCTATCTGCAAAGGACAATGTCAGTGTGGGAAAGGGCGGGTGGGGAGTGGGGGAGGTCGGGGCTAAGCAAATCATTTGAGAATAGTAGACAAAGTTCTCTAGCTTACTACTTTTTTAAGTTACCACTTGCAAATTAGGCTTTTGGTCAAAAAGCTGGTTGACATATGAAATTGCCATTTTGCATTTCAACGGTTCTTGATCCCCAACACCTTTCACCCTTTTCTTAAAATAATAAAGCCAAATTGTCCCTTACGAATTTTATTTTTCTCAGAAATTCTGGGCTTTTAGGTCGAAAGCACCGAAAGTTGCTATTTGATGTTCATCTAACAATAAAAATCGCCTCTCTTGACATAGACTGGGACAAAGGCCTTGGAGACTTCACTTTGTCTACCTGTATTAGAAAGTAAGCAGAAATCTGAACACTGTTCCTTTTCTTTTTTTTTCTATGTTTGCTATACGCAAGATAAGTCCTAACAAATAGCGTTGATCGCACATTTTATGAAAAACAGAATAAGGTTCCATGTCGTGTTGTCATGTTTAAAATCTAAATAGTCATCCTAACCACAAATTCTCCTATTTTTTATTCTTTTCAAAACTGTCCAGTAATCTGTGACCTCATATATGAACTACCATTACTTTTGGTTTCCTTGGCTGAGTTGTCTTCTTGTTATGTAGCTTCTGGAACATACTTTTCCTTGAAACTGATAAATAGCATTTTTGCTAAGCTACTGCACCACTCAAAATCTGGTGCACATCGTTCAAGAGACAACTGGTAGGCGTATTCATCAGCTGCATACTTTTGAATAAAAATACTTTACACATACACCTGCCTACATGCAAAGCTGTCAAGTGAAGAGCTCTTAATCAGAGATTTATGAGTCTCTGCTATCTTTTGTGACGCAGAAGAACTATGGCATGAGCATCTCAGAGAAAAATATAACGACACGAAAAGTTCGGGAAAAAAGGAGAGCAGGTGAGTTATTTGATGAGTTGAGTTTGCTAAAGATCTAAATTAGCTTACTAGCTATTTCGCAAAGCTTAACGTTCATCCTTCGCTTCCCTAAGGTCAAAAGTTACAAATTCTATAGAATCACAAGAAAATATCTATGGATCCGCGCTGAAAATTTATGAAATACTCAATCCAGCACCTTTCAAACAATCTTTGCTATACTTGCCGATGAGTCAGACTGCTTGTGTTTTTTTTTTGTTTGCTTATCATCTTATTCATGCACTTGACAGCGTGACAGGTGAGTAAATTCGTGCGTAATCCTCGAAATAATTTATGGTCTATTGTCCGAACGGGTTCGTGAATATGATTAGGTACGATTGAGTCCAACAGATCACCAACTAAAATCTTGAAAATTTGAGCTCAAAAAGCTAAAGAAATTTGAAAGTATCCTTTTGAAGTAATCTCGTCACTTTTTGAGCATTTCGGTGTATGGTCATAAATTTTAGAGTCAAAATACTAAATATAAAATAGCCAGCTATCAAAGAGCATTCACAATGAACAAATCAGGGAAGTATAAAGTTAATGAATTTCAAGAGTTTTGTTTTTTTGGGTTCATTTTTCAGCCTACTCTTTTAGGCTGACGAGATTTTGCGTGGTTTTTCCGTTAAACAGTTATGATTTATAGATTTTTGAAATTTTTAGAATCGATATTTTGACTTTGTTGCGAGTAAAAACTCTAATTTCCTTATCAGGATAAATAAATATGCTTTGAAGATTTTCTAACGAATTCTTGGCATTTTCGGTGCAAGACTTACGGACCAAACAGACTTACGGACCTAATAGTTGCTCGACAGCCTTCTCACGAAAATTTTTATACAAATCAAATTATTTGGAAGCCTAGCATTTTTGATGACCAGAGATTTCAAAGTCTAGCTCTGTTTTTCTCTTTACCAGCTTGTATCGTCGTAATATGTCAGCGTTAGATTTTCCTCTGAAAATTGCTAGAAATTGCAAATTGCACATTCCTTTTCTAAATGATATTTGAGTGAACAAATTGATCGCAAAGAAATTCATGCTTTTACAAATTTTCATGCAAACTATGTACCAACCTAATATAATGAATAAATTATTTACTTTTCAGTATTTTTCGCGTAAAGCAAGTCTTTTCAGCCGATGCAACATTTGTTTGAACTAAAACAAAAGGTGGGAATAATGCGGTACCATAAAAGTTCTTTTCTGCGCTCTAGAAGTCTGTTGTTATAATAATGTGGTTTGAGTTCAAAAATTCAAAAAAAAAAATAAGTTATTGAATTTCAATTGCTGCCCACTTTATCTTTCCTATTGAGACCTGCAAGAGAAGAGAAATCGGCAGAGCGTCGAGATTTTCGCTAATTGTCGAGATCGAGCGCGGAGTTAATCGTCGAACTTTTGATTAATTTATGGTGATTTGCGCTTTTTATTAATGGCTTGTTCAGAAAATGAATTTTTGCATCTGAGCAACAGATTTATTTCCTCTGCAGGTGAACCAATTTGTCCCGAAAACTCGTACTTTCTCCGACCAGGCAACAGAAAACTCGCTATTAATTTCCTCTACAATTTTCTTTAGCCTGCAGCTGTCAACATCCTCAGCTTGAGCAAGTCAATGGTAGATTTTGTAGGCGGTGGATTTTCTCCCGGATGTTTCTGCTTCTATTCCAGACCTCCTATAGGGATGCGTGGTTGTTTGCGCCATTTCAACTGCTTTGTTTTTGCGTTTTTGCGTCTTCTCAGATCGCGAATTAGTCTAAGATGTCAGCATAGGCATCAAGACATATCTCAAGACGAAAAACAGCGTCTCAGATTTTCCCTCGGGGGAAAGGGTGAACGACTTGCTCCCGACACCATCATCATGTCCTGTTTTGCTCTTCTGCTCAGGTACTACGTGAATCTGGACCAAATGACGTCTGTTACGTATTTCAATCAAAATTCTTGTTCTGCACTTTCTCTATGCGTCACTCCACCCATTTTCCAGCAATTTGTCAGCTCGTCGTCATTTCTGCGTGGATATCCTCAGTCTTGGGTGCTAATCCACCACCTTCATGGCTGTGCATCCAAATTGGGTTTGAGGAAGATTTTAATGTTATTCAATCCGCCTAAGTAAGTAATCCCCCAAGTCCCGCTTCTAAAGATGCATTCCAAAGCAAGAAAAATGCTCCAGAAGGTTGAAGTGTCCCAGTTCGCTCCGCCCATCAACGTGGGTGGTCTGGAGGCAAACAAGTCAAAATCGGGCTTCAACGTATCCAGAGTTGTCAGAAATACGCTTTTCATTGCGATTATTGAATTTTCAACATTTCTATCTACTCTGAGCCCATTTTTGAGCTCATTACCTTTGGACCTCCCACGTTGATGGGCGGAGCAACCTGGGCCGCTCCTTCCTTCTGAAGTTATTTTCTCGCTTTGGCATTCATTTTTTTGCAGTGGAATTTGGGCGATCAATTAGTTAGAGGTCCCGTTATCGCAGAGCATCTCAAAATCTCAGAATTCTCAATTTGGATGGACGGTGTTTTTGAAGGTCCTTCTTGCTCTTGGAGCACTCCCATTGATGCCACCTCGTCCTGAAAGGGAACTCTTCGTTCTTAGGGCATTTCTCTCGCATTTCACTCATGCAGATCCGTTTTCACGCATGCGGCGACGGAGGTGAAAGCGTATCTGCTTGCCCCCTATGGGGCTTTTTGCAGAATCACGCAAAGCTGCGTGCAAGGTGCACCCAGCTATGACGTCGCGCTCCTGTGAGAAGTTACAACAGATCACAGCAGTCTCTGTGATCGCCCATGATTGATTATGAGACCCATGAAAATTCATAATTGCCGTCAGCATAGCACTTTCCTCTCAGGACACTTCTGCAAGATTTGCTAGTTCATTGTAGCTATTGCCGTACAAATACGAAATGAATAAATATTACTGTAGGAAAAGAATTACTTTTGCCATACAAGAAGTTGTCAAATCGACGTAATGTATTGCTTATACAAAAAAAGAGCCGCTTTTAGCAAACTGAGAGAGAAGAAAATGTTATTCTCAAAGGAGGACTACCTTGTTATCGGTAGGGTTTTGCTCAATTTTCTTTAATGGGTGCACATAGAATGAAACTGCTGTATGAACTCGCAAACCTTTTCTTGTTGAAGTAATTTCTTTTCCTCCATATGGTAAGAATGTTACCATTGAAGCCAAATAAAGATTATTCGCTAGATTTTGTTGTCATCTTTTTTTATAGCAAAACGAACCCCGAATCTCTGAACCTGAGTTTTTTCACGTATCTTTCCCACTGCGTCACTATAATGTTTACGTTGTCATTTTTTTTCAACTGCATATGAGGCCCAATCAATGGCATTTTTTGACAGCGGAATATAAAAATTTACACACAATACTGCCTTCCTTCTGAAAGAATCTTTCATTTCCTATCTAAATATGCTATAGACTCAGCAAAGCTGATTCTTGATTAAACATTCATTTTTTGTGCCACATAGCAAAAGAATTTATATTGCTGCATTCAGAGCAGAGCTTTACCGCTAATTATGAAAACCATGCTAATTATCAACAATCAAGCATGGAATCTCGAATTTTTGTCTGATATGAGTCAATTTAACTCAAAAGCTTTATTACCATTTTCCAATATTTTTTTGCTTCCTGCAAATGACCTTCTTGCCGAAGACTCTGTCAAATTCCATGCCAAAATCAAAATTAATTCGGAAGCTACCAATTATTTGTCGTATATACTGCTATCTGATTTTTCTTTACTGTGCTGCTTTGCCCTTAACTTTTTTCTCATCAAGCCACGTCACGCCTCACGACCATGAACTGAGAATTGGCCGTTTTTTCCTTGCCCTTTTTTGGCACTCTTAGATGCGGACACACTTTTTTCCACATAAATGGTCACGAATCATCGGCGGCAAAGTTTAGTGGTGCATGGGAACGAGGGTCAATTTCTGTTCTAAAGTTGCGAGCGATTTAAATGTGTTTGCGAAGAATTTGGTGCAGAATCTTGACCCTACCGTATCCTGATCTATTACAATGACGGAGAAAGATCAAGTCTTTTCTCTCACTTCCAGTAAAGTCTGGTCTTTTTTGATCGTGAAAATTCGTAAAAAAAGGGCAACATAATTGACATTCAGTGGCAAACCGAGCAACAAGAGGGTAGTGACGGGGGAGAGGGGGGGGGGTGGAGGAGGGCCATAGTCTTTTTTGGAACGAAATCGGTGGCGGCACTTTTACTCCTAGAATACTTTTTTCTGTAAAAAATTGATTTCATGAAATTTTAAGGTTGTTTGGCTGTCTAGAAATAAAAAAAATTTACCTTCATAATTTTGAGCTCATGTACCATCTTCAAAATTTTTCAGCCCTCCCCTCTGTCTACCATTGGTTCCAACCATTACCAAACGGGAGCTTGTCTGATTTCAATCTCTTCCTCCTCATTTGCTCTCGAAGTAGATGTCGGATTTTTTGTACCCATTTTTTCTTTCTACTCTCTCTTGTCGTACTACTCCGTTCTAACTTCAAACCTGACTCGCTAAAGTTCATCTCGCTAATTAATGGCATAAAAAATCTCTTATCTCACAAGGTATCTATCATATTACTGTGAAGCAATTTGTTTGTCATATGACCTGTTTGTCTCAAAGTCTAAAAAAGTCCGTGATTTCGATCGTGAGAGACATTTGTAGGTCAGAACAAATAAGAAGTACCTACGAAGGCATTCTCTCAAGAAAAACTTGCCATAGTTCCATGGTAAACGACCCGTACGACTGTCAGAATCCCATATCCACCCCGATTCCCATACCGGTTCGTACTAAAGGCTCACTATTCCCGGCTATAAGATGTGCTAATTTAGTAGGGATGATCCTTGAGACCATGGAAGCTTATGCACCCAGATCGATCGGTCTTTTCGATTGCTTTGTCGATATTTCGAGCTGTTTGAGAATCTATTCATGGAAAAGGGCTCTGCTCAACCTGTCCCGATGGATTATATCGGGCAAAAAAGAATTTCGATGCATGCTTGTTGAAGTGTGTGTGTTGGCAACATTAGGTGCTAATTCTTGTTTGATTGATTTCATCTAGTTCTTTGACGAAAATATGAGGACTGACTCAATCCCGAGTACAATTTTAACATAAAACTAAAAATAACCTTCTTCCGGTAATAGTTCATAACTTCGATGGTAAAATTGTCACTTCCTGAAGCTCTCTATGTTTATGTATTCTGTCAATATGTTGAGCCAGCAATCTCGTTTTAATTTCCAAATTGATTGTATTATAAAATCAATTGCTTACATGCCTTTTAGCTTCCTTATTTTGATCTTTTTAGCATAATTTATGCAAAAGCCTCCATTACGTCCTGTTTAGAATTATATTGAAAGAGCTCGAAAGAGCTGCAAAATTCACAACCATAACGATATAGTCTTGTCTGCTTTAAAATAGTGGAAATTCAAGTGACTGGCATAAAGCCGCCCAAGTTCTGATTTTTTTAACAAACATGGAAATAAAATGATTTGAATAGGGGATTTCCAAGATTCTGATGCTGATGTTCAATCAAATGATAGCTGCCAAATATAATGTGAATCATCAAATTTTCAAAAGGGCAGAGAATCCGTCTTATTCTTTAAATTTTATTTAATACATTATACTACCCAGATTTTGTAGATTGCTTTCGCGAACTGTATCCGCCGTGTGCGATTTGGATAATATGTATTGCTCCAACTCAACTAATGATAAAGCTACAAAAAATTTCAAAAATTAAATGAATCTTTCTATCACCTATCTTTCCTACTAATTTAAGTCATAAAGCATCATATTGATACTTGCATGCTTTGAATGCTTCTATACCAGCTTTGAGCAGAAATTCTCTTTGGAATAGTGAATTAGTTGAACTTCTGCTAGACCAATATATGTAGTCTTCAATGACTTCGATTTTTTTCTTCTTCGAAATTTACTTCACTTCTCACCGACTTTTCGTTTGTTCGGTCAAGATCTCCTTTTTTTAGACGCGTAAGCATTGATGTTAGAATACACTCAAGCCCTTTACATCTGTCTCTGAGATCTAGGATGAGCTGATGATATGGTTTGTGTTTGATTATATTTATTATTTCCGGTGCACTTCAAGTGTATAACAAATGAACAAACCTTACCTCTTTTCCTTTTTTCATGGAATTGCTCGATCTTTCATGAAAGTGTTAGCATTTTACTACTACTATCGTAGCCACCTGGTTTTACAGAAAAGTTCACAGAAGCGGTAGGGGCAAAACCGCATTGTCAGCACGCGTTTCGATTTGCATTAGCGATACTGTCGATCAGCTGTTTCTTGCCCGGCTCATCAACGCGCTCGGTGTCGATCGCCGTCGAGAGAAATGCCATCGATGTCGCTTCCATTAACACTCTCTTTCTTCTGTCGGCTTCCCGGGTGTTCTTCAAATTCGCCAAAAAGGAAAAGGTCTTTGACGTTTATGAGTAATAAACATTTAATGGGCCAAGTAGAACTACTGTACAAAGTTCAGAAGAAACGCAAGAAAAAATAAACGGAAAAAGTATTGATATTGAGTTTCTGTCATATCACATTATTGCATCCCTCAAAAAACATCGGTATAAAAAATCAACCCCTTTTTTCTTGTTCTTGAATTTTCAATTTTCAATTTCGTTCCGTCGTTCCAACCTAGCACGATATCATATTAAAACACGGTCTCATTTCTCATCAATTCCAAATTTTAAAATCGTGCCAGATGATTTATGTGTAGTCTAATAGAGAAGGAGAGACAACAAATTTGAGTCTTCCTTTATTTTTGTTTCATGCTAAAGAGCAATTTAGCAATACTGAGCGTGTCAGCTAGCTTATAATTGAAATTACTAAGGTGATCTAAAGCAATAGAAATTGACTTACAAAGTCGACTACACGATAAATCAAAACGAATATTAGTCTATTGTTCACTTATATGAACGTATTTACAATATTTATAAGCTTATTTTCTCATGAACGTAATTATACACGGAAAAGTGGCGGTCGCAGCCAGTCGGGTTAGAACTATATAAAAATTATTTTAGACATCACATCGACTTTTTGCGTTTGTCCTCTCTCCTCATTCCCACGAAACTTTAACACAAATATTCTCTTGATATTTTAAACAAACTTTCTTCGTCCCAGCAGTTACGCAGTCGTTCAAAGGTTCACATTGCCGGCCTCTGATTTGTGAATATAAAAACTGTAATTGATAAAGACAGACAGATGCATTACTACCTACATGTAGTTTTCTGTTGTAGTGTTCTATTGGAATTTTTTCTGCAAATTATTGATATCACAGCCTTTGCAATTTTTTCTCAGAACTTTTTTCCTCCGCTAATCCCTTGCACCTCATACATGCACATGCAAACGGCTCGTTTTCCGTGTTTGTGTCTTTTTCACCAGGTTCTGGCTGAGATTTGTTTTGCGCCAGAGGATAAACGAATTTTAGCAAATTTTAGCCAGGATTTTAGCCATTCTGGCCCAGCACTGCCACCTCAGGACGGGCAATAGTCGTCTTACAGCGTATTTTCATCTGAAAATAGCGGTCGGGGTGTGGTCGTCGTGATTTCACACGGATAACAGCAATTAGACGTCAGTGTCTTGTCGCGACACACTAAACTGACACATCGGCATGTTGTCCTTGACGAATTCGTTTGTCACCCTCGGGTGGCTGCTGCTGTCCCCCCCCCCCCGTACAATCGAGACGAGACGATCCCCCGACCATAGTGCAATGCGACTGAGTCACTTTTTTATACTTCGTCTCGAAGCGAACTTTGGCCTCCTTTCGATAGCTGTGTTACAATATGCTCAGAAAAAACAACTGAAAAACCAAAGCATTGGAATTTTTCCCACAAAATCATGCGACCACTTCTATTTCTTCAACGATTTCGTTTTCTATTCGTTGAATTAGCGAATTCCGCGCAATTGTACGGCTCAATGAGAACTATTAGTCATCGCACTTTTTATAGCGATCATTCGTTACAGTTTAGACAGTGGCACACCTGCTGCGCAGTAATGGTATGGTACTGCCATTTTTCAACCTGTTTTTTCCTCTGAAATCTTTCAATATTTTTTTTTACAACACAAAACACATTTTCATATCAGTACTCCCCAAAAAGGCTTATTTCTGTTTTTCCGCATTTTTCAAACTATCTCAACAGATGATCTAATCATTAATCAAGTATAAACATCTGGATGCGAACCCTTTTCAAAAAACACAATTGTGAGTATATTTTGGTTCATAGTTTCATCGAAATGTATGGTTTTATGTGAAAATTCTATATAAAGTAGACTAAAAATGAACTAATGGTTTTGATAGTTTTCATAATCGTACAGTTTGCTCCTCAAAAAATGCTCTGTAATCTTATGGTATCGTACATGATCTTTAATAGAAAACGTGAGAAAATATGGAGGTTTGGTGAAGACTTCAATGGTAGAAATTCCTTTCCTTTCTCCACCTTCACTCAATTTTTCTGGTTTGATAGTAATAGTTCGAAGCAATCTTTTTTTTTGCATCTTTAAATCGAAATTCTTTGATGGCATATGGCAACCATATAAGTAAATTAAAAGAAATACCTAAAAGAAATACCAGTGATTTTGATTACGGTCGCCAAAATGGCTGGAACGTCTACTCTAATTTGAATTAATTTTTGGTTATGGTTTCGTGACCTATTCTTTCTGACTAAATGAACTTTGTAGTGATCGGATGCTTTCACGAGTTATGAACGTTCAGTTCCCTTATAGATTTGGCTCCAGATTGATTTAAAATGTGCTAGAAACAACCTATAGTGTAAATTGATCACTTTGTTAAGCATTTTTTCTTTTTCTAACGCAAGAAATGTGCATCCAACTAAAATACTTTATTTTACATATTATGTATCGTTTGGAATTTGTAGAACAAAATAACGGTAGACAACCTATATAAAGTACATAGTTGTTTCTTATGAAATGCGCATAATGTCGAATCAAAATTGGCTTTTTAAAATCATGCACATACATTGATTGTGCTTCCATATGTATTCAATTTGTCCATTCTATTATGCAATATCACTCACACTTTTGCCCATATTCCTTCTGAATATGTATTCCAAACCTTTAGCTTTAGATAGCAAAATTTTCCATTTTCTCGTTTGTTATCGAAAGTGCTGATTAACTGAGTCATCCGCACTGACATATACAAATTTTTCGAAATTAAGTTCTATTGCACTTTTAATCTGTTAAAAACATGAATTTATCAAAAATTACAGCGAAGAATGTTGTAATCTGAATTTCCATTACCGGGGGGTTCAACACTATTCTCTCTCTTTTTCTCTCCTCCTCTCTCTCCAAGCCTTCTTGCAACTGTTGTAGGTAATCAGGCTAGCTCCGCCCCTCACCTCGCCCTCGTATGGCTCTTCCTTTTCCCTGCCTTTTTCCTCAGGGTAATTTTTTGCAACAGTTGCTAACTTCAAATTTTTAGACAGTTTCGTAGCTTCACATTTACTTGCTCTTATCTACAGTTGGAAAGTAGTATTGCACAAAATTTGCTGAGGAAAGTTAAGGGAATGCTATATAAGTTCGAAGAAGAAGTATCAATAAATTCTCATATTTTCTACTACACATGGTAGACGACTGGCCGCATCTGCTGTTTATGTATACACCAACCCTACAACTCAAACTCATTGAATCTTCCGCAGGACAAGCACAATTTGCAGCGATTTCGCAGGATTTTATTTACTATCGCAAAAGTGGAAACGTTGGAAATGGCAATTTCCGCGAGACTTGTCACAAGACGCTGCGGAAATTCCAAAAATTGCCAGCGGTTCCGCAGCACTTTGACATGCGGTACTTCCGCAGGTTTTTGAATGCGTTGTCGTTGCTTTGCTAATGTTGCTTTGCCGGCAAATAGAGTAGGAAGTGCAGAGGATAGTAAGTGAGTTTCGCAGTCAATAGAGCATGATATTGTGGTTCGCATTCTTCGGAACTTTCGCACCACGTTTACGAGACTTCCGCAGGTGACCCGGCGAAACTTTCTCAAACGTTCTGTGGAAGTTCCGGTCAGTTGTCTGTTAACAGTGCATTCTCAGAAATCTTTTTAGAGAAATAAATATGGTCTCGAAAGCACCACTTTGTCACTTTGATGTCCCAAGAAGTTCATAGCAATAGGATTTATTTCGATATAAACTTTTTGGAACGTCTGAGCGTTTGAACGGCGCTTCTTAATTCAAAAATGAGCAAAAAGCGCGTTGATGGTTTTAATGTATGTATGATTTCCATCTTCTCCATTATGTAATAGAACCCGTTCTTCTATTTCTTTATGACAAAGCACTAACAGTCTCATAATTTCCAATCTGAAATTGCTCTTCTTTTGCAGACTGATCTTTTCTCCCTTTTTAGTTCAAAGTTTTTCTCCTTTGGAAGTTGCTGGTAGCTCAGGAACAGTGTAACGTCGCAAGGAAACCCATGAAAATTTCTTTGTAGAGAATTTAGCGACCAAGGAGATCACACCACAAAGTTTCAGAAAATACTGAAAGGCATTGTGTGGATAGGTCTAATGGATCGTGCATTGTAGCTTTTTTAGATCAGCAACAGAATGCTCCTTGAAATTTTTGTTTAGTTGTCTAAAATGTCAGAAGCCCTCAAGTGTTCTGAATGAGTCTTTCGGGGACAATGGAGTGAACGATTTAAAAACCTCGGTAGTGGAGCTATTGTCAATAACCATCAATACTCAACAACTCCAGGAAATTTCGTTTGTCAATGTTTTCCGTTTAGTTTTTGCATAAATCCAAAAGCGGTGGATGTGCTTCTTTGCTGCAAATTCAGCCAAATGTGGGGTCAAACCCTCATCACACCTTGTCTGAAAAATCAAAAAGATGTCTTGCTTATCGTGGTAATGGCAGCGAAAAAATAAAATGCTATCTCATCAGAAGTGCGAAACAGTACCCGGCACAGGTAGTTTCGAAGCAGGCTGGACTTCGTTTTCGGGCCGAAAAAGCAAAGGGGATACCGTTTTTTGTGGGTCCGAAAAAATACAAGTTAGGTTTGGTTCTTTTAGTAGATCCGAAAAGGGTCAAATAGGACTTCGTAAAATTTTGCGAAATTAGGAGGACTGGGTTTTCAAAAAGCCTAGAAACGGACTCATGCCAGGTCCCATGCGAAAATCATCTGAGATCAACGGACATCTGAGTTAATTTTCATATATTCTTGTCAGAATTATCTGAGGCTCAACGGAAGCGTTACACACAGGAGCAGAGTACCACAGTGTGAACTCAGCTGAGCAAACGCACAGAAAACAGAAAAAGAGTGAAAAAAAGTCATGTAACAGCAGTGAGAGTCTTTTGTCTGATGCACGTTTCATACAATTTCATCATAACACATTCAGGTGTTCATATAAGAAAATGTGTCGTAGCAAAAGTTTGATCATATTTATACCTAGCCCGTAATTAAGTTGATCTTAATCGTTTTCAACATTTAAGGATTCGATATCTCTCCCAGCTCAAAGTGATAGATCCTTTATTTTGTCTATAGCGAGTATCTCTATATACTAGGTTGATTTGTATTTGATTTGAACTGTCGTTTTGATTTTGAAAAAAATTTGTAACTGCTCCCTATGTGAACGTATTGATCTACAAAAAATACCTCCGCATAGAAATGTCTCTACTTTCTAAGAACATCTGAGGCTCTTTGACAGCAAAAGTTCCAGAGGTGAAAATTCGAAAAGGAGAATCACTCAAACTTGTAATTTTCAAAAATAAATCGTCAAAAATCTGAAACACTGCAGAAAAATATATGAGCATGTTTTTAGAGAACTTTTTTGTGGACTGCTCCTTATAGTGGTGCCTAGACTGTGTTTGTGATTTTCGTGAAAAATGTTTTTCACGAAAAACTAACTTTTTTTAGAAAAGCTCGATCAGCGCAATCTAGGCACATTAGAAAGAGCAACTCACAAAAATTATGGGAAACATGCAGATTTTTCTGCAGAGTTTCAGCTCTTAACGATTTATTTTCGAAAATCGGAAGTTTGGGTGGGTCTCCAATTTGAATTTTTATCTCTGGAGTCCCTTACCGTCAAAAACCCTTGAAGTAACGATTAGAAAGTAAATGAATTTTTCTATCAGAATTTTTTTTTTGCAAGTCAATACGTTCACATAGGGAGCTTTTCGAATTTTCAAAATGAAAGGGACAGAACTTTTGAATCAACCTAATGTTACATAGCTGTAGACTGTTTATAAAACCAAAGTTCTTGCAACTATTATTTTGCTTGAAATGTCATTTTGGCGCAGAATATGGTATTTTCACCCCAGTATTCTTATTTTCGTAAAATTTTCTCGAAAGTATGGAGTGGTTGCTTTGTATAGCGATAGACGCGAAACAATGGTCACAAATTTTTTAAAAGTGATCTACCTGCGTTACAAAAATTGTGCGAATGGTTCGTTCACTTGCGAGAATAATTTCTTCCAAAATTTTAGGCCTGCATTCTGGAGAGCACAAATAATTCCGAGTGTATTATGGTTGGATTCGGTAAATTTGTCATGAACTGACCACTTCTGAATCCAGTGTGTTTTCTCAGATTCACGCCTCAAACAAGTTTCTGACGCACCGCAAACCAAGTTTGAGAATTAGACCAGCGCCCCTAACTTCTCCTGTTTTCTTTTCTTTGCCCAAAGATTATGAATGATTTATGGCACATCACGATTTTTTTGCGCAAAAATATCTTTATTAACAATTCTGATCACGTCAGCATTCGAGTATAAAAAGCGGACACATATAATCTGTTGTTTTAGCCGAAATGATAGAATTCTCATTGCTGTGTTTTGAGAGGATCCCTGTCTTGACATTTCTTGGTGTGTTATTCATAACTATACACAAGTGAATTCTCAGAACTGGGTTAACCGATCATCTGCCGTAAAGAGGATTAGCGATGTTTTTATCTCTATAGTGTGTGACGAGTATGTTCCTTGTGAATGTAAAGGCATTTGCCTACGATTATGTAAGAAGCTTGTCTTCTCATGTCTGTGCCGTTCGGATTATATGCGATTTATGTTTTGTAGTTTGCAATGTCTATTCTACCAAAATTCAAAATTCATTCAAAAGTCACGCTTGCCAGAATGCCATTCCAAAAAATTCTTTTCATCTTATTTCTCTGTGGTTTACATTTTTCATGCAAGAAACCGTGATAATATTATTTTTTCTTTATACCAGTAATGGGACTGCATATGTAGATCAAGAATTCTCCAAACAGGAAGAATATTCTCAGTTCTTGCCAATTACAATTGGGCTTATATATCTTGCAATAGTTAAAGGCAACGTCCACCCAAAATCTAGCCTCAGATTGCTACTCTTTCTACCAGCAGGCCCTAGAAGTAGATCAACCGCGTTGGTCCCGGTCCCCTGATGTTGCCTACAAAAGGAGATAACGGACCGGATCCTTTTTGCGCTCCGCCCCTTTTTTGCGCTCCACCCACCCACGGATTGCCCCGAGACGTGTTCTGACATGATAAGCAACGTGACGCACAGTTTGTGATGTAGCACTGTTGCACATGACGGGGTTTCCTGTTGCATACGACGTGACTAACGCAGGGGCACTCGTCCACGTCTGCCAAGATAGGGCTTCAGAAAGGGGCAATTTTAGCACTTTCTTGTGATTTGAACCTCATATCCGAAATCAGCGCCATGGGAAGGTCCGATAACAATAAAAATGAAAGACGAAATCTTGGGTGTATGCTGCCTCTAAGGATGTCGCCTCCATTGCGTTCGAGATCATCCGTCACCGAAACGTCAGCCAGTGGGTTAACTTCAAAGTGTAAGGAGTTTTAAAGGCGTAGCAGCCCAAAACTTTACTCTTAGGATTGGAAAGATACCTTGGTGTAAGGTACATACAACTGTCAAATCGCCTGTGCACCAACTCTGCTGTGGCGGTTTCAGGAAAGGCGAGAGTATGCATAGAGATTTTTGAGAATGGATGAGTTAAGTTTTGTACGTGAATTCTATAAAGATCAAAGTAGTTCTGTAGAAGAATTTTGTGAAGCGTGGCATGGATACGATTCTGCCCGCCCCTTTCTTCTAGATTTTTTGGCTTAGAAGCATGCAAAAAATCTTGAAGCACACCATAAATTTTCTAAGGTAGTTAATGCCTTACTTTCATTTCGGCCTTTATTTGAAAAAAATTGTTGTTATTATTTTTCCTCCCCGCGAAAATATTAGTGTAACTATTGCATTTCCATTATTTTTAAGCCTCACTAATTTTGCTGCCTTACATTTTTCATCATTTTCACAACGCCTGGAAAAAGAGTGAATGTTGGCTGAAGAAGTAAGCAGTTATAATAATAGAAGCAGTGCGCATTTCAAACAGCATGAGGATTTTAGAAGAGTAAGATCAAGATATGATATCGAGACTGTGCTTATACTATAATTAGACTATTGTTGACGGCCTCAGGGAAAAAAGTATGCAAGCACTGTCTGGGGCGATGTACTCATCGTGGGACTTATTTATGGGATAACAAATCCTTTAGGGATTAAATATCGTTCTGTTATGAATAGCTGGATTAGAAGCAAGGTGGTAAAAACAATAGTAACAATATATGATTTGCCCCCGTCAACGATAGCTTTCACTTCTTCTGTCCTGTTTGTCTTCGAATTGTTCTTCCTGAACAAGTGAGAAACTTCCACTCGAGGAAAGGAATACTCTCTCCGCAAACTTTTTCCCCAATCCATCGCTCATTTTTCGTATCTGCAATACATATTCTTGGCACCTCGTAAGCGCCAAGCATCCATTCGTTTCACGCCGGCTCTATTTCTTTTTCACACATTTTAAGTTCGTCTACTCCCTGTGAAAGTGCAAATTACGTTGTTTTGGTAAAACATCACAGCTGCACATGACCACACATATTTTGTTCTAGTTTATAACATCGTCGTCTAATCATCGTCTTATTGATTCAGGTAAACGATAACATTGTCACTTCACTAGTTTTCAAGAAAACTTCCAGAACCGAGAAAATACCACGAAAAAGAAGCGTCTGACTTGGTTTTTATGCTCCATACAAACAAACTATAATTGTTTTGTCGATTGTGTGCCCCCATTTCCTGTATTTTTTGTGTGTTGTCCTACGAAAAAGTCATTTTTTCTCGACTCAACCCTTCCCGTCAATCTTGCTTATGGTGCTTAGTGTGGGAATCTATTTGAATGGAATTGTTTTGACGAACTTTGAAGAGCAACCGAACATCACAGCAAAACAACGCTTCTACCCAGACTGAGTAGTGTGAAGGAGTGTTCGTACATCAAAATTTCTACGATAGCGTGTGATTCCTTTTTTTAATATGGATCACACGCAGAAGTTCCTTTAAAGTTATCTTCTAGTATTCCATTACATTCTCGACGTTATATCATCATAAGTCATCATAAGTATTCTCATATTATATTGGGTTGTTCCAAAAGTTCTACCCTTTTCGAGTTAGTTCTACCCGTACCCTGTTCAACTTTGATTCGTCATGACTCTTTTGCAAAAGGCCATTGCTATGAGAAAATGCATCACAATATAAAACTCTCTCGCTATTACATGCATTCCATAGTCTCGCAGTAACAAAACAATTTTCTGGGCAAAAATCGCAGTTCCTTTCTATAAACCCCTATTTTTTCAAAAATCATAACTCAATAGAGCTGCACAAAATACTGCGCTAGTAGTCATTCTCCGGCTGAGCAGCACTACTGCTAACCTTATATTTCACTAGATTACTACACAAAAATTATTCGAAAAATAATCAATCATTTACTTCGCTCTTTTTGGTGTGGCAAAAAATGCACTGTTTGGACTTTCTTGATTTTTTTGGCCGCTGACATTAAGAAAATCTTCTTAATCTTCTTGATATTCTAAATACCTTTCCTTATAGTTTTGAATACACTTCAGAAACGTTCTCATTCCAATTTTATTCATTACTTTATTCCCTTTATTCTGGCATCGAATGATCGAGGCCTAAGCTATATGGAACTATGTGGAGCGAGAGCTCCCTGATTGCTTGACGATAATAATTTTATGTGACTTGTTAAGATCACAAAATGTTCTTTAACGCATTTGGACGGAGATAGAGCAATTAGAATTATCTTTACATTCGTTTTGGTGTTTTCCAACTTGCGAACTACACAATGAACAAATCTGTGTGAAAATGACACTCATTCAAAGTGTAAAAGAAAAAGAAGAGATCATTAAAGAAAAAAGTTGATTTTCAAACTCTGAAGGCTTTCCCTGTGTATCTCTTACTCTTTTGTCTGTCACTTTTCATCGTTTTTGCTTCTGGCAAATGCAGATTATTCTCCGTTATCGAACATTTGCCTATGTTTTATGTTTTCGTGTCATATATATTCTCAGCTGGCATTGATGCAACTTCCCAGGACAAAATTTATTCCTGCATTTTGTTTGAGCTTTCACAATGCTTTTACAAGAATCGTTTTCTAAATATATATATTACTTAGTGCACGGCTTCTTCATTTAGAAAACTAGAGGATTTGATTACACACATTTCTGTTGTTTATAATCTCTCCATATTCAATACTATCGAATCTTCAGTCTATCGTTTTGTTGCTTTTTGTATTTATTCTATTTGTCAAGATAAAGAAGGTAACGGAAACTAAAACAACTCGAAGATGTTGTAAAGAGTGATTTAATCCCCATTTCCCATTTTTCAAAGTTTTCACGAATTTCTCCTCGCGATTATATATAGATATTGTCATATCTTACAAGTGGATAAAATTATTTACGTTTCAAAAAACTATAGATGCTTTCTTATACTGAAATTCGTTTTTGCAGAGCTCGCATATGCACTGATTGTCTGATGCTAAAAAGGGCTCTTCTCCAGTGCTTTCTCATGCTGGTGTGCTCTGAGTTTGCACTCAACAAGAAGTGGCATCCTTATAAGGGCAGACGATACGATTTGACACTTTTTATACGGTGAGTGTGTGAATTTTTACGAAAAATTCATAAACAAGAAGAAGAAACACTTTTTTTTAGGAATCACAACGTGACTGACGCCAAGTTCTTTCGACTGGTGGGCGTTGACAATACGGCTGATTTCAATGTTTCTGCTGGAAACACGTTCGAGCACACTTTTGAGGTGAGAATTGTTGATAAATAAATGATTAAATAAATAAATAAGCAAATAAACAAATGTGAGATCAATCCGTACAGCGACTGTAAATGTATGACAGTAATGTTTAGACATGAATAGAGGTCAATGAATGCAGGTACATACAGTAGTTAATGAAGAATGAATGATGAAAAATGTGTGGATGAATGAATGAATGAATGAATGAATGAACGATTGATGGATTAACTGATTAATTGATTGATTGATTGATCGATTGATTGAGTGAATAAATGAATGAGAGCGAATGAATGAAGAGCGAATGAATGAATAATCAGTGAGCAAACAAATAAGTTAATGAGTGAAAGAATGAGTGAATGAATGGATGAATGAATGATGTACAGTTTAATGAATGAATCAATCAACCCATCAATAAATCAGTCAATCAATCAAGGAACCAATGAATCAATTGGATGAATGAATGGGTGAATGAACTGGATGAATGAATGAATTTGGATGAACGAATGAATGAATGATGAGTGAATGAATGAATGAATGAATGAATGAATGAATGAATGAATGAATGAATGAATGAATGAATGAATGAATGAATGAATGAATGAATAAATAAATAAATAAATAAATAAATAAATAAATAAATAAACAAACAAACAAATAAATAAATATGATCCTTTAACAAAAGGAACAGAGAGAATGAGTCAATGATCTCACAAAAAAGATTCAGTTGGGTTGAGATGTGAACGGTGTATTCATTGGTTGATTGAATACTTAATAGAAATTGTACTTCCAAGAAATTGAAATACTTAGTTATATGAATATTTTGAAAGAGATCTTGAATGCGGAATGTTTCGAATGGCTGAGTATGTGCACCGTTGTAATTAGTTTAAATCAATCCACTTTACACACTTAAGGTTCGGCGGAAAGGCTACTGGACTCTGTTCGTTGAGTTCAATGGAGATCGATACGCGAAATCGCCAAGAAAGGTAAACAATATTCTGTCGTTTGCTAATTTTCTGTTACGTGAAAGATTTCGAATTGTTTCTGTCAAATCAGCTGATCGTTGCAGAGATAACATGTGAGATCAATGATCTTATCTTGCTTGCTGCCGATTGATATTTTGTCGTTGTTACTCCAAATAGAGTTAACAAATTTGCTAATTGAAACTTTTACAACTTGTCGAAAAACTGGTGTGATAAGTTAAGAGTATCAAAAAGCATTGAGACGCAAGGTCAGCTCTGATTTGATAAGCGCCTTTCAAAATGACAGAGCTATCAAGGAATTGGAAACAAACCTGTCAAAGTGATTAATGGGCATTGATCGAATAATTGTTGATTTTCAATAATGAAAACTTTGGCAACATTTTTCTACGGCGCAAAAAACACAAAAGGGTCGGCCGGCTAACATAACGTACCATATATAGTGAAAGTTATAATCTAAGCTGCCCCTAGAAAACAAAGTTTATCGATCAAAGCATCAAATACATAAAAAGGTACTGAACTCCATAAACGGTTCATGTGATTGAAACTGTATTGAAATTTTGTTGAATATTGTTATACGAATAGTCACATAGAAATATTGGAAACTCTTGGCATCTAGTGTGTGATTAAGGTTCAACAGTGCTCGCAATTTTTTTTTTTGAAAACAGGAAGGAATAGGAGCTGGGGGGAGGCGGGCAGCGAGTTTCTGGAAACCTTTCGAAAGCTTCGAATTTGTTTGAGTCATGATTACAAGAAGTGTCTGCACCATTTCACTCATGCAAAAAAGGTCCTGCTTTTTCATCTCGTACCGTCTTCTTTGATTTTATAAGGCACCTAGAAGAATATTTACATTTGCAAATGTTTATTTTCTTTGAAAAGATTCTTGCGCGTACAGCTCTACTAATTTTGAGCTCTTCAGTGATTATCTAGGTCAGTGTAAAAATCTTCATGCACAGATATGTGGAATTAGGCACATATGTGACCGCCACTGGCGTACTCAGGATTTCCGTTTAGGGGGGCGGGCGACAAAAAAGATTGTTCCAGTGAAGCTCAAAAAATTTTTTGGTGTGCTTCCTAAAATTTTTGCGGGCCCATAACTTCGAAATTAGAAGAAGGGGACGCTGTTTTATGTGGCTAAACTGTTTTTCTTAAATTTTAAAAATTATATCATTTAGTCGCAAAAATAAACAAGTCGCTTGCACATTTTTATAACTCATATAAGTAACTTTCAAAATTTCGCGACCCATTCTCGGGGTGGGGGCCTCTGACGCCACTGATGCTAACGCGTTCTTGATAAGACTTTGCTGTTAACCTAGCGCAGTAGGTTAGTCTCATTATACGGCATCATTTTTGATTCTTTATGTCTTTACTTTTGTCTGTTCGATAGTGGTTTTGAAGTCAACTCGTATTTCCATTCGGTTGATTCCCTGGACCGCAAATCTATCAATTTCAGAGCTTGCTGTACTTACAGAATAACATCCACTTGGTGAACATACCCAAAATAGTCCTATTCACTTCTATTTAGCTTGTACCGCACAAAATTCTGGATACTAAGGCCAAATTGAACAAGTGCGGCTAGCACTTTGCAGTGGGGATTGATGTTTGGAAGCTGCATTTGAATTAAAAGATAGAAGTCCAAAGAAGCGAGTGGGCTGTGCAAGTTTTAATAATAACCTTTGCAGATAATATCGCGAGACTCCCACCGGAAGTGGGTGATGGAAGTCTACTACTATCCGGGTGCAGTCGGTTTCAGTGAATGGCATAAATTGGGACGAAAAAGGGGTTTGTACAAACGAGGCTGATGATTCGCACCAATGACATGTGTACGTAGATGCAGGACAGCTTCTCATTGCCATTTTGAGTGCTTCATAGCTCCTAGTTGCAAAGCCCTCTTCGCTAGTGTTTTGCCTTTTTATTCGTTTTTCTATACATTTGTAGTGTTGAGCTTTACTTCCGTATCGATACTGCCAGCCCAGTGTTCACTGCAGTCTTAATGTGTTCATCTCTTCACTCATACATAAAATGATATATACTCAGTTCTCGGTGAGGATCTGAGACTAATTTGCTGTAGTCATTGCGTAAAAAATTGTATAAATATGGTAAATGCCTATAGTTGATCAAACTCAATGTGTTCATCTTTCATTCTTCTTCACAGAATAAAAATCAGTACAAGCTGCACTGATCTTAAAGATTATTCTAGTTTTTATCGCTTTGGTCACGAACGACAATCATGGCAAGAATAGGGGCTTTCAATTGTTCTTGGAATACGCGAAGATTCAGCCGAAACTAGCCTTTTGAAGCTGCTATGGCGGAGGCCAGCATTGAGACACTTTACGCTCACTCTCGCCACGGAGTTGTGCTGTCTAAAAGTTCACTTATGTACTGCAGGTATTTTAGGCGATTGGACTTTTTCCGAGGTGGAATATTCAATGAATCAACAATCCCAATACGAAAGATTTCTAGAGAAAAATCAAACGAAGGGTTATTGCCGTATCTGAACGCCCAGCTGATGTCGACCTCTGGCACGTTACGTAAAGAATGGTATCTCAAAAGAAGTGGAATATCTTTTACGCACCGGGTACGCCATTGAGTTGCCTTTATGCTCACCATCTCAAGTAACATGTTCAAGTAACTAACATCTGCATTGCCAAGAGTGAGCGTCAACAGTCTCGAATGCTCCGCAATAGCAGCTTTAAAAGGCTACTTTTTGGCTAAATTTACTTATATTCCAAGAATATCTGCAGGCTCTTATAACAAGTCTAACATAATCCCAAGCCTACCATTTATTTCAGACAGGGTAACACGCAATACGACGTTGTTTGGTACAAGCGCAACTGGAACATGATGCCGTCCTTGTTGATATACCACGTAACAACATCAGAAAGCAATTTGTGCGTGATAGAATATACCATCGATATCAACCCGCATTGGTCTTTTCCGCGTCGCACTGATCTACTGCGCACGCTTTGCAATGCCCATGCACGACGTGGCGGGCGTCCACTCTTGGCGCTTTGCCAATCATCATCAGCTGATTTCGCGGCCAGCCAGATCACTTTGTTGTTATTTCTTCATTATTTTCTCTTCTATTTTCAGGTTTTCCGCTGGAAAAGTGATGGGCCGACCCTAACCCGATGGATGATATGCCGTTTTACCAACTCTTGCCAGATTGGTAACTTATTATTATTGGTTCATTGATCCAAAATCGGGATATGTCACAATGTTTAACATTCATTCTGCAAAAAGGAATGTTTTGATTTTGCAGTTTTTGCAAGAAGGACCAAAAGTATACATAATTATTAATAACGACAAACCTCAGAGCGAAAGTGAAGGGAAACAATAACAATAACACAGCATCAAAATGATAGCAGATGATAGAATATTGAGCCTCCAAGGCGTTACTGGAAAAACGGCATATCATCCATCGGATTAGGGCCGGCCCATCACTATTACAGCAGAAAACCTGAAAACAGAAGAGAAAATAATGAAGAAATAGCAACAAAATGATCTGGCTGGCCGCGAAATCAGCTATTGACTGCTGGCAAAGCGCCAAGAGTGGACGCCCGCCACGTCTTGCATGGGCGATGCAAGGCGTGCGCACTAGAGCAGTGCGGTGCGGAAAAGACCAATGCGGGTTGATATCGATGGTATGATATACTTGTATCTCTCACTGCTGTGTCATTTGCCCTTACGGAAAGCCGGGGGTGGCATGAGTTTTGGAACAGTTTACGAACTTGAATGTGTAAGAGGGAACGATATCCCACGCTGGCATGTACAGACGTTGACAGATCCTTTCAATCAGCATAGCTGAGAACAATCTGATAACGCTTGCCCACCGATTCAAAAGAGACATATGAGAGTTTAGGGAAAAGGACCTCAAGACCTATGCTGCAGAGCGGTACGCTCATCCCCAGATATCTCCCTTTCTCAACCGCTGCTGTTTATCCTATATCTGCTGATCCACCTGATAAACTGCATTATTACGACCTTGTGCTGCAACCCAGTAATCATGATACTCTACATGGCCGACTCTTATTAACGCCTAGATTGCCATGCTGCGTGAGAGAGGCGAGACTTACTCTGCATACGCAAACGAGCACTTTGCAAGAAAAAAAGGAAAGCATAATAGCCCAATAGGGGCACAGAAAAGTCCATCATAACGATTCAATTCTGCTATTGCAGAGGTCAGCATTCACTCTTGACGCTCATTCTGACCACTGCGGATATTAGTTGCCGTCTGAAACATTTTACGTAAGATGGCGCGCTTATAGCAATAGGGTGGGCAGCTTGGCGTGAAATGATGTTTACTACATTCTTTGCGATATCACTTTAAAAGTATCGTGCCAGAGAATAGTAAACTTCAGACCTGTACTTAAGACACTATCCTTACATGCTTTATCCGTCATTCATCCTATCGAGAGATTCTATCTTCGAATACGTGTGAATTTAGCCTAACAGGAACCGTTTGAGGCTGCTATGGCGGAGGTCAACGTTCGAAATTCCCAGCTCTCAATCTCGCCACTGCACATTCCTTTAGATCATTTACAGTAGATGTCATCTCTCTAGTCACCTCACCATCCCGTATGCAAATGCACAACAAATTGAATTTCCGGATGAGGCGGTAGGACCATTCGAGAGAAAAGCACTGTCGGGTTTGATAAGGCCAACATGTTCTTCTTCTATGTTCAAAAAAAATTTTTTGCCGATAACCCAGCTGATCTGCAATATTCCGTTGGATCAAAAGTTGGCAAAGTCACTACTGTGTGTTTTCGTCGCGTTTGACAATCCTCCCCACTTTTTTTTACTAAGATCATGTATAGCACAGTAGAATGCAATTTCTCTGGTAGGTAAGCTTGCCAATCTTATAGTTAGCATTTTTGTCAATGTATCTTACTTAAAACTAGGGGCCCGAGATTGCACCTCATTTCTGATTTAGGAAGTTAGGCAAGGACGAGTGGACGGGAGCGAACGATGTTTATAATCAGAAGGCAATGTCATGTCCAGGGTCAAGCAAGGGGTGTGGCACACGATCGCTGGTTACGACCCCCCCCCCCCCCCCGATTGCTGTCTTAATAAGACCCCCCCCCTTAACTATATACCTAAGATAGCATTACCAGAGTTGAGAAATAGGTCAGGCACAAGTCTTTCGAAACCCCCCCCCCCCTCCCATGAAAGCCCTCAAACGACCCCTTCTTCCTCCTCTTAACCTCTGGGCCCCAAAGTGTGACATTCTGGAGGGCACCATCTTTTCTAGAGAGTTTTCAGATTTCTGAGAGCTGTACGCCCGATTTTCTGTGACTGCACTTTACAATCGCACGTAATTTGACGGCTGATTTTGATCTGAACGGATATATTGAAAGGGCCATAATTTTCTTATGGGCACACCCCCTTAAAAGCTGCGGCTGCAGCAGCTTTTAAGGGGGTGTGCCGCACCCCATTAACTATATCAAAAAAACATTTTTAGCGGACAGTATTTATATGAATTGATAGTAAACCTTGTAGATTCCATAGGACTGTTTGAAGCCTGATTTGTCTTCTTAGCTCCAAGTAATATTTGGTGAAAGCACAGCGATCAAAAGCGAAAAATGAGGAAACTGAGATTTTGGTTGGCTTCTAATTCCAGAGTTTGCAGGTCTTCTGAAGCGGGATTCCTGAGGTGGACAAAGAAGGAGTAGTGCTTTGCCTTTAGTGCAAAAACGGATAGCTAATTCACCTTTGAAACAAAGTTAACCATGTTGGAAAATGACCATTTCACTTAGGTAGCCTAGTATCTTCACCCTTCAGAATTCGCTCAAACTTTGTCTACAGGGGTTATTGACATGCTAATTATGGATATGATACAAATATCATGTTGTCACTATTATCAGATTACCCCGACCCCCTCCCCTTTTGACTCCTCATTACGACCTCCCAGGTGTGGCGTGCCGCACTCCACGCTTGACCCTGGTCATGTCTCTTGCTTACTAGTCTCACAAAATTGGCGAACCTATCATGGTGATCAGTTCTATCGCGAGCACACGTTTCCCTGAAAGAAGAGCAGGAAACATCGGCAAACTCGACAAAACGGCACTAAATGAACTCTGACCCGCAAACGGAGCTAAAGATGGTTTGCAAATCAAGCTGTAAGTCAAAAAAGATCGGAAATGCGAAGAGAATATGTTGGCGTCATCGAATTAGCCCTCTGTGCCTTCGTGTGCAGATATCTCGGGTTCTTCCTGCCTCATCCCAAAATTTTGATTATTGTGCATTTGCACACGGGACGGTGATTTGACTAGACAGATGACGCATACATATATCAGTGGTGGTCCCAGGATTTCGGACGGGGGAAGGGCGCGGCAAAAAAATCCTTCAAATGAAGGTGAGTGGCTAACGCCACGCACTCCGAAAAATTTTTTGGGGTGCTTCTCAAATTTTTTGCGGGTCCCCACCCCTAAAATCTGGAAAAAAAAGGAAAAAAGAAAACCCCCAAAAAAAATTTTTTTATAAAGCTAATTTGAATTTTTAAAAAATTTCAAAAGATATTTTGATTATTTACAAAATTAAACAAGTCGTTTGCACATTTTTATAACCTATATAGGTGAGTTTCAAAAATTTCGCGACCCATTCTCGGGGGGGGGGGGGGGGGCAAAAATTACAAATCTGGCCAACGTGCGTTTACGAATGATTGTGAAGAGTTGCTGCAGTGTCACATCGCGCAGCGACTGGAATCGCGTGAGTTATGCCTTAGGCCTAACACTACTGTGTGATACTTAGCTCTATGAAGTGCCATTGTACTTGCTTCATTATCAAAATTGCGTAAATCTTTGTTCAAACCTACTTATTATCCGTAAAAGAGTGAACGCAAGATTCAGGCAATATATCAGGTATAGCTGAAGAAATGCAATATTTGGATGTTTCTCGTTTACAAATTTATTTCCTCTCACTAGCTTCAGTGGCAAAGGGAACTGCTGATCGTCATATCAAGCGATGAATTGAAAACAACAAAGTACACGCCTGGTTCGTGCATTCACGAGCTGCAAGCTGAATTAAGTCAATATTTAAACTTGTTTGATGTGTGTTAGAGTTTGCATTGAAATTTGTGTGTATAAATCTTGGCATTGCAAAACCTTTTCCAAAAAAATGTTACGTCCTTGGTACTTTATTCTCTTAGTAAGTTTTCATTTCAACTTGTGACAATATTCCAAAAACTTATCGCTCATTCTAGATTCCAGAACTAGTTTCGCTCAGACAAATAACGCCATCAAAGGTAAAATTAGGATTAAAGGAATGTGTAATAGTAGAAGTCAAAAAATCTGAAACATCGTGGGACACCAGTTTCATTGATATGCTCAAATACATGGTAGGAGAAGCAAGCAGTATGCGACTGAAAGCGGTTAGTTGCATAATTCTAATGTTTACAAATATTTAAGAAAGCAGCGCCAAGATAATTTCATCCAATTTTTGGTTTGAAATAGGGCGTACTCTAGAAGTGTGTCAAATCTGCAGAACTTTAAACATAAATCCACTCTATCATTGCTTCATCTATTTTAGAGTTACTATGTGAAGTTGACGAAGAAAGCCGCGAAGTACGCGGAAAAGCAGAAGAAATTTGATCAAAATCATACAATCTCGGTCATGCATGGGTTCGTAATTGTTGTGGTGTTGAAATTCGTAACGACTGTAATTTAGATGCAAGGATCCAGTAGGAGAAGTCTGTCTTGCAGCTGTTAATGCAATGCTTAAATTGTTCCGATTTTTTAGAGTAAGTTTTTTTGGAAAAAATTTTCGCTGTATCATTTCACAATCAAAATTCTGATCTTACGATGCTGTTACACTAGATATCATGCTTAAGCCTTTCTCTTTCTCAGTTATACTGTGTTAGGGCTCGTTATCCACTGTCACCTCTAATTGCTGCTACCAGTGCGCGCTGCCAAATGTGAGACGTCTTTGATTCGCATTTTCGTTGAACTATCCTGAGTTTAATGTGATGGTTTCCGTAACCAGAAGCGCAAAAGTCTAAACCCTTCATAAAGCAACCCATACTCCATGTAAAACCAAAATCCATCCCGTCTTCTCCTACTCCAAACGTTGCCATGTCTTGGTAAAATCGATATCACTATAGTACTGATAATCAACATTCCACTCGCTCCCTGTACGTAACCTCAGCGATCTATCTTACATTTGGACAAAATTCGATAGTTAATAAGCACCTCCTCGTGTCAAAGTTTGCAAGCAAATGATAGTGTCGATAGAAGTGTCGGTGTTTTGAACACCTGTTAAATTCGTAACTAGCAGTTCGCTCCCCCTACACAGAGTGTCGGCTGCCTAAGTCAGAACTTGCCAAAAACTGATAAAACTATATATTAGGTTGGCTAGAAAGTTCTTGCGTAGTTCAAACAAAATTCAATAACTTTTCAATAACTAAACCTAAATTCACAATCTTGTTCTCTAAAAATATTGGAAGGCCTGCGCTCCATGATGGATGTTTAAGCGCAAAATTTCATGAGCTAGCCCCCGAGAACGAAGCTCTCAAATATGGGACTTCAAAATTTGCAATTTTGAGTTTGGTGCCAGAAAATCGCAGAGTGCCGCTAGCTAGCCGAAAAAAATCTGTAAAAATTACTTACACTGCAGAAGTCCATACGTTATTTTAGCGGCTTTAATCTCGCATGGAAATGCGAAAACAAAAAATTTGTGGAATTTGTCATTTTACAGGATAAATCCCCTTATCAATGTAATTTTTCCACAAAAACACAGTTTGCAACCAGAAATAAGACATATCTCCCATTTAAAACCTTGCGACGTTTTTTGGAGGGTAAAAAATTGTTTTTGCCGAAAAACTGCGGTAATGAGTGGATTTTTTCCGCCAACTTGAATATTTCACGAATTTTTTGTTTTTGCTTCACCGTGCAAGATCAAAGCCTTCCAAAGTAACTTATGGACTTCTGCAGTGTAAGTAATTTTTACAGATTTTTTTCGGCTAGCTAGCGGCACTCTGCGATTTTCTGGCACCAATCTCAAAATTGCAAATTTTGAAGTCCCATATTTGAGAGCTTCGTTTTCGGGGGCTAGCTCATGAAATTTTGCGCTCAAACATCCATCATGGAGCGTAGGCCTTCTAATATTTTTGGAGAACAAGATTGTGAATTTAGGTTTAGTCATTGAAAAGTTATTGAATTTTGTTTGAATTACGCAAGAACTTTCTAGCCAACCTAATATATGAAAATAGTACCATCAGGATCATATCCTGTATACTTTGAGCAGCATCGAATACTTATCAATTTGAAAACATCAATCCAATGCGAATGATTAGAAAACCTCGGCCTTTTGAAGAACTGAGTTTTTGAGAAAAATTTAGAAGTCGATTGTTTGAGAATTTTCATTTTCGAATGTTATGCGGAAGTCATATATACAAAAATTTGGAGTTTCGAATACCATTCGATAGTCTGTTCAATAATTATCAATATGATCATTTGAGATTCATCAAATAATCGAATGCTCGATTAGCATCACTGTTTCGAGAAATTTGGTGAGCATCAAATATTCGAAAATTGGATATTTTATGTACCAAAAGTACTTACGACCGTTTCATCCTAATACCTCTCTTCAGTGGCGTACCGAGGGGGGGGGGGGGCGCCCCCCCCCGAGAACGGGTCGCGAAATTTTTGAAAGTTACTTATATCTTATAAATAAAGCTGAATGTCTGTTTGTATGTCTGTATGTATGTCTATATGTATGTCTGTCTGTCTGTCTGTCTGTCTGTCTGTACGTATGTTCCGAATAGAAAATTTCGTTTCTGAACCGATCGGGACCAAACTTGGCACACATACACTTCGGGCCCCGGCGGGTGTCATAGGCTACTTTTCGTCATCGATCGATATCGATTTTATCGATTTTTTGCAAAATTTGAGCTACGGGGCTGGGAGTTGGCACAGGGGGGTAATCGAGCATGCTGATCACCCCCGTGGGGGTGATCAGCATGCTCGATTACACCCCCTGCCAAATTCCAGCCCCCTAGCTCAAATTTTGCAAAAAATCGATAAAATCGACATCGATCGATAACAAAAAGTGGACTGTGACACCCGCCGGGGCCCGAGGTGTATGTGTGCCAAGTTTGGTCCGGATCGTTTAAGAAATGGAATTTTCTATTCGGAACATACGGCGGAGCCGGGTAAGCCAGCTAGTGGGTTATAAAATTGTGCAAATGACTTGTCTGCACTTGTAAATAATTAAAATAATTTTTAAAATTTTTTAAAAATTCATTTTAGCTTTATAAAAAAAATTTTTTCGGGGGCGTGGCGTGAGCCACGCCCCCTTTTTCCAGATTTTAGGGGTCGGGGACCCGCAAAAAGTTTGGGAAGCACCTCAAACATTTTTTCGAAGTGTGGCTAACGCCACGAACCTTCATTAGAAAAAATTTTTTGCCGCCCCCCCCCCGAGCCGAAATCCTGGGTACGCCACTGCTCTCTTCATGTGATGTTTTTTGCCAGCCTTCACAACCAATTTGTAAGGTCCGGTTGCCTCTACAGAAGAACGGGAAATCGATAAAATCGATAAACTTGGCATCGATCGATGATGAAAAGTAGCCTTTGGCGCCCGCCCGGCCCCGAAGTGTATGTGTGCCAAGCTCGGTCGGGATCGGTTCAGATATGGAATTTTCTATTGGGAACATACGTACAGACATACAAACAGACATTCTATATATATAAGATCCAAAAATAAATTCAAAAGCATCTGAAAAGTTATGTACTGTGTTTTCAGCGTGCTGACTTCGCTACTCAACTTTTCGCAAGTCTTTAAAGCTTTTTAGACAGTGTAATCTCAGGTTCAGAGCTCATAGAGAACAGTTGCCATGTACTATAGTACTTGGCGTAACCCAACGACTGACCTTTACGATGATGTGCAAACGTCAAATTTAGATTTAAGGACATCATGACTTGTACCACACACTCGTACTTCCCAAACGCCGGCCAAAAGTCGAATTGTGATCTAACTCTTCTGGCTGCGACGTTCATCAAACGTAAACGATGAAAGCTTGGTACCAAGATGCGCCTGTGGTGTGATTTGAGCCTATTTGACGATGTCTCATTGCTGCATCTTACAAAGGAAGGATACTTGATCGCAGTGACGATTGGGTAAGCGGTGTATGTCGCGTATATCGTCTCCAGACGGTGATCTGCAAACCGCATTCCATATCTCCTATGATGTCATTCCGGAGGAGTTATAAAGGATTTTCGGTGCAGTGAATAGTGGCTTGGACTGCGGAGCTGGACGTCATGGGTTCGATTCCTCTAAGATGCCACCCTTTTGCATTTTTGTAAATTTTAGCAGGCATGTTGCAAAACCTGTCGACATAAAAAAAAGTTGCTTTTCACAATATGAAGCAATACATTTACATTAATTGGCACTGGACCACCGTCTAACCTAAAAACACTCGTTTTTAGCCTTTTTCGTTAAATACTTTACTCAATTTTACATTGAAAGGCCTTCATGAACGCACATGATAAGAAAGCACAAAATGAGCAAATGTGCTCCTCTCCATATTAAGCACGAATTCGGAATTTTTCAATGTAAAATTGAGTGAATTATTTAATGAAAATGGCTAAAAACGAGTGTTTTTACGTTAGACGGCGGTTCAGTGCCATAAATGCAAATGTATTGCTTCATATTGTGAAAACCAGCTTTTTTTGATGTAGACAGGTTTTGACTTGCCTGCTAAAATTTACAAAAATGCAAAACGGGTGGCATCCCACGGGAATCGAACCCACCACGTCCAGCTCCGCAGTCCAAGCCACTATCCATTGCAACAAAAATCCTTTATAAGTCCTCCAGATTGACGTCGTAGCAGATATGGAATGCGGTTCAGAGATCACCGTCTGGGGACGATATACGTGATATACACCGCTTACCCAATCGTCACTGAGATCAAGTATCGTGCAAAACGGGATCCTTCCCTTGTTAGGTCCGTAAGCACGTACATTCCGCTTGGGAGGGGACCCGAGAGGGAACGCGTCATATTTTACTAATCTAGACATCTCCATTCTTCTTTTTCCGTCTATGTTACAAAGCTTCTTACACACTGGGGATCTCTAAAAGACAGGGCTCGACACGAGGTAGCTAGATGAAAACGCAAAAAACAAGGTTCTTCTTGACTTTTGCGAATTTTTACGAAGTCCCCTTAAACCCTAGACCACAATCTCCAAAAACTCTTCAAAAAACGAAATGTCGACTAAAAAAACGTCGCAAATTTTGTGTCTTTTCGGCCACAAAAACGAAATCCCCTTGCTTTTTGTCCCAAGAATGATGTCCAGCTTGCTTGTAAGCCACCTGTGCCGAGACCTGCTAATATCACACAAAATTGTGAAAATTTAATCTTGCTTGGCTGACCGGGCATCGATTATGTGCAGGCATTAGGGTATAAGAAGCTATATAAGCCAGATATACGAAAAAGAAGAAACATATCCAGGGTAGCGAGAAATGAACGTCCCCTCTCATTGTCAGATCCCTTCTTCCGCCCCCGCTGAGACATACTTGGTACGGGCCTGAGAAGTTTCTTCATCTCAGATCAGTTGAATGTGCTAAAAATAAGGTGATAGGACTCTAAGCGCAGATGTATGACAGTAGACGTCGCTTGCCGCCATGATGTTCTGCAAATTCGTCTCGCAGTACTAGCATTTAAAGGCAGTGTCCGGGCAAATCGACCTTGAGATTTTTTACTTACCCGGGCCTATTCGCTACGCTGAATCCGAAAATGCACTTGGAGAGCGCGAAAACGGCGAAAAACGGCTCTAACACGGGAGGGAAATCAGCAGGTGGGCGGGGTCCTCCCCGTGATTTCACACTCCCAGCTTCCAGAGCGATCTTCTCGGTTCCGATTTCAAGTCATGCATTCGCACCTGGCCGGTAGAGATCTCAGGGCGCTAGAGGAAGTGGAAAGATCGCTCCAGAAGCTGAGACTGCGAAATTCACAGTGGGGAGGACCCCGTCCACCTCCTGATTTCCCTCCTGCGTTAGAGCCCTTTTTCGCCGTTTTCGCGCATTCCAATTGGGTTCAGCAAAGTGAATAGGCCCGGGTAAGCACAAAATCTCAAAATCGACTTTTTGCCCGGACACTGCCTTTAAGTCTATTCTAAGTGGCTTTATTGGTAAAAATCGAAAACAATAGATTTTGACTGTTCAACATTGCCGGCATTCATACATTCTTGCTTTGCTCGACGAAATTCTTTCGGCCAACTCTCTACTAGTTCCTCTTTGGTTTTGAATTGGATAAGCTCGGAATTTGAACGGAATTAAATTACAAAGTTGTTTCCTTTTCTGGCCGAAATATTGTGTGGAAGTTACCACGATAATTGCTCGTTTGAAAATTTAGACTTAATATGCTAAATGGATAGGAAAAGTTTGCAAAACGATAATAATACGTATACGCATTACTTTTGTGTGGCAAGGCATTGGTAACTTAGGCCCGTCGGGAAGTCCCCTTGAATCTGAGGAAGTGAAACGTAGGTCACCTCGCATTCATGCCAGCATTTCGAATGCCCGTTCTTGGCGCACGCCATCTTCGAACATCATAATTTTCCACGACCTCACGCACATTTTGAAATAACGCGTGTTCCAGATTGGTGCTTGCTCCAGATTATGTAATCACCTGATCACTAGCAAGCATACCATGTAAATAGATTAACATAGCGGCCTTAGAGCGCTTTCACTAATTGATTAGCAATTCGTAGCTTAAGCGTAAGTATGCGGTGCAGCAGCTCTATCACTATCTATATTATTTCTATAAAAGAACATGCAAATCTCAAAGATTGTGTGCGATGTTGCTAACGCCCAACCCATGTGAACATATTCTCGAGTCAAATGTCAGCCACCCACTTGATTTGGATTAAAATTAATCGCGCCCTCCCTACCATAGTTTTACCTTTTATGGCATTTCTCCATCTTGCTACATGAAGGTTCGATTAGTTCTGCCTGTGCTCAGTCAACGACTTAGCTGTGTGCACCCACTCAGACATTCGCGGTTGTCACCCGCAGGTTAAAATGGTGTGATCTCATTGACCAACGGCGCGTCACACGAAATCGGTGTCGGGGCAAAATCAGGTCACCTGTGTTTGCAGCGGGGTGACCTGCGGGAGACACCATAATGCCCCGACAGGGCATTTTCCGGTCATTATCAGAGTGACCTGCGGGAGACACCATAATGCCCCGATCCTTAAAGCAGCGGTTCACCCTGATGGGTACATATATAGTGGTATATATATATATTAATATTATATAGTGGAACACACAAGTATAGAGTACATACTTGTGTGTACTCTATACTTGTGTGTTGAATGACGGTAGACGTGAAACACACCAGTCTAGAGACTGGTGTGTTTCACGTCTACCGCGCTGTCATCTTTCACTGTCCCTAACAAATCAAGCCATAGTATTTATTAAAAACTTCATGGTACAGAAAAATCTACATCAGCGCAAAATCAAATAAACTACATCGAGAGAACACATGACAAAAAACAACTGGAATTGGACTAATGTGTGTCGTTCGCATCGGTTACTGCAATGTCGGCGTCCGTTTTTTCGATGATGTTCAAGTCAGTGCTCACGTTAGATGTCCTGGGCCGGTTCTTCTGAAAACATCAGTATCAGATGCGTAAACTTTTTGAGACGAAAGTTTTACCTTTGACGCCTTTGTCGCATTCTTGTGCAAATTGTTGAAGTTCTTTGTCCGGTAGGCCAAAAGCGTCCAATACAAACCCTGAATAAATTATTCGAATTGATGTACAAAATGACGGAACAACCTACTTATTAGGAAATCCATAGTGCTTTCCGGGAGATCCTTGAATGGTCATTTTTTTCCTTTTTTGCCAGTCCTACATGCATACTTTTGAGTTCCTCTGCCGGTTCACAAGTCCAAAAAATTATGTGTAAGGCAAGAATTCGTTTAGCAGTGATCCCTTGCATTGACGAAATAGTGCCTAAGAAAATCAAAAACATGATGAAAATGCAGAAAATGATCATGTTTATGTGCGCAAGCCAATCTCTTCCGTTTTAAGATTTCAGTCAAATTCAGCTCCTAAAAATACGATGCCTTTCGTTAATTCATTTCATATTCAAAAACCTGGGCTGGGTTTTAAAAAGCAGACTTAGATTACGATATTTCAAGTTTGTTTAAGCTTGTAGTTGGCTTGAAACTTAGTCAAATCAGGCTTGTGGTTAACAATTTGAGTCTAAGCTCACAAAATTGCACTCTGCAAATTTGCTGAGTTGGAAGGAGTCCTGAAGTAACCTACTGAATTGAGAAGAAAATGCTTACCTTCGATCTACAACGCCAGCGCAGAGATTGCAAGTGAAGTTGCCATTTTGGACGCGCGATCTCATCTGAACTGACAAACCGTCAAATCGATGTCCTACGGAAACGGTGACCTCACTTTTATTGATGTGCTGGTAAAATTAAGGAAAAATAATAAGCGAAATTGAATCAAAAGGCACCATTAAGTATGATTAAGATAGAGTAGGTCTGGTATAATGACAAGTTTATGTTATGAAAGAACACAAATGATCCCAAGGAGCGATTATAAGCGATGTATAAGAAAGAATGAAAGCAAAAACATTGAAGAAAAAGGCACCAATCAACAAAAAGCAATCACCAAGAGAAGACTACTATTTCGCAACATCACTATCATACACGCATGCGGCGTGCATTGGGGCAAAATCGCAGTAAAATCCGGTCAAAACTAAATTCATGTCTCCCGACGGTGCACCGGGTTTTGGTGCGATCAGCCATTTTGTGGGCGGTCCACCTGCGGGTGACAACGGCGAATGTCTGAGCAATGCGGAATGTCTGGTTCCGGCATTTGTATGAGGCCGTGTCCGATCAGACCAGTCATAGGTAGCTATTTAACAAATGACTAAGGATGCTAGAGTGAATGTCTATAAAGTTATGACATATCTTTAAGGTCCCTTTACTTGAACGAGGTGTACCACAGAGACTTGAAACTGACTCTGTCACTCCAGAAAATACCAGTCTTATACAGAATGTTCCAAAAATGTGTCGTAATGTTTGAACAATGGTCAATGGTTTTTTGGTTAAACAACTCTCTAATTCTTGGGTTACCTTATAGACCTAGTCAATTTAGAACTACATTATGAAGCAATTTACTGATCTCCCTTTATTGATATGTATAAGATCGCTAGATTTCGCATACCTTGAGGGCCATAATTCGCCCAGAGAAGAAACTAAACAACCAAAAAACATGAACAGTATTCTAATTAAAGCTATTATTAAAGTGAAATTTTTGATTTTACCATAATGCATCGATAAAAAGTCATGCCAGGTATACAATAGTAGCAACAACAAAGAGTACATACATACAAACACAGAAAAACCACTTTTCGATATTCATCGTTCAGAAAGCTTACAGTCTTGTAAAAAGTTAAGTATAATCAGCATGCCTAGATATCCTGTTACATGAATTCTCGGATTTTTTTTGAATATTATTCAAACGTAGCTTTACATAATGGTGCTATATTTTAGAGGTTTCAAATGTTAACATAAGTGATAGACAGTGGTCGGTAAAATGCTTGATATTGCAAGTTCAGAATGTAGCTAGCCTTGCCATGTGCCAACTAAAGATCAGCGAAAGTTACTAAATCAACAAAGTTATTGGAAAAAAGTTCGACATGTAGAACTCTCAGTCAACTAAGTTTGATACATTTTTTTGCGACAACTTGTGTGAAGTTGACTGTCTGCTTGTTCTCTGTCTGCCTGTCTGTATGTGTTTGTCTGTATGTACCCTTTGTTTTGAGCCGCGGGCGTACCTCACACCATTTCCGTGGCCACACGATCTAACTATTTGTCAGATGCCTTCAGATTCAATACTGGCAGACCCCGAACGTACAACTTTCGGAGGTTGATAAAATGCCCTATCTTCCGTGCATTTTGAATCCCCTTGCGATGAGTCATGAACAACTGGAATATTGCCAGAACGCGTCGCATGAAGTATGCTCAAGGCCTTAGGCTGCATTCATACTGATCCGGAAGTTCGGGAACAGTTCCAGCACGGCGCTCAGTTCGAGTCTGTGATGGAACTGTTTCCGGATTTCGGGATCAGTATGAACGCAGCCTTATTACTATCACACACTCGAGCGCGTCGAACGCGTTGCCGCCTCAATAGGGCTCTGCAGGCTCTCTCGCGAGCTTCTGATTTTTGTGCCTGAACTTGGAGATCAGGGCGAGCAGTAAGTCAGACGTAAAAAATAAGCAAAGAGCACAACATGGTGCAAATCACGCAAATCACAAGCGAGGCGGCTGCGTAGGACCAGCAAGTCTGGGATACTGCCAGAGCAAGAGGAACGTATGTCCCGAATAAAAAACCCTAGTTCTAAACCGGTCCGGACTAAACTTTGTACACAAGCACTTGAAGAAGAGCGTGTCGCCAGCTGCCTAACACATTGACGACAACGCAAGTTTTTGATTGTCTGCCTTTTGGGACCAAGACCTTCCACGGACCAGTCAGCATTCCTCAGACAAAACCTCGCATACTGCCATCTAAGTACGCCTACGTGGCTGTGGAAGGCTGGCAAAGAAGATATAAGTCATTTCTAGATTCACAGCGAAAGAATACTTTTGGAATAAGTTTGTATTAAAATAGTCGTCAATTCAACAAAGTCCAAGCCTTGACACACCATGTGTGTCAAGCGGTCCCACGTGGCAGTCATTGCTTGACACACATGGTGTGTCAAGCGGTCGTAATGTGTTAAAGGCACCGTCCACCCAAATTGGGGTTGGTGAGATTATGATACCTAGCAGATGCGGGGCCCCCAGCTGTATGACTGCCCAACTCGCGCTGCCTGAAGTTGCTTCCGAACCGAGAAAATTGCTTCGGAAATCGCTCCAGGCCGCGTTCGCGACGCTGGCTCCTCCCCTCTCGGAGTGGGCGTGACGTTCGTCCCGCCCATCCGTGCGCGCCCAACCAATCACCGTACCGAAGAAATCGCTCTGCGGGTTCTGAAAACGGGGTTTTTCGTGGTTTTCGCGGATTTTCAACTTGATGTTCGGCATCAGGGGTATGAGAAGGCCCTGGAACGGCAAAAACATGGAGGTCGAATTTTTGGGTGGACGGTGCCTTTAAAGGCAGCGTCCAGGCAGATCTGGACCTATGGAGCTTTTACGTGAAAAGTACTTCTGGGGCCCTAATTAAGGCACTGCCCAAGCGGCAGCTGAGGTAGTGCTCTAATGGCTGAGATATTCCCCTCGAAACTGGCCCCCGCGAACGTATTCGCATGGATTCATGGCAGTTTCGCGCCAGGATCCACGCTTTGCACCATGAATCCATGCGAAACGCGGTCGCGGGGTCCAGTTTCGAGGGAAATATCTCTGACATTACAGCACTAGCTGAGCTGCCGCTTGGGCAGTGCCTTAGTTAGGGCCCCAAAAGTACTTTCGACATAAAAGCCCCATTGATCTAGATCTGCCTAGACGCGGCCTTTAACGTACCTGTTAAAGCGAATTTATCCGCTTGTAAACTTTGGCTTGAGAAGCTCTGAGCTGGTGTGTGGGTGTAATTGTGATGCTACGACAACATAGTGGAGGCAGGGAAATGGCGTTGAAGGCAGTGTTCGGGCAAAAACGTCATCCGCAACGCTGAATTCGAAAATCTACATTAAAGGGCGCGAAAACTGCGAGAACATGCGTTTTCCAAAGCCTTACAATTTGAGATTCGACGGTCCCCGCCAGGGCCGAGACGCAGAGTCGCTGCGGGACCCTACGATTTTGACCGGCGGCATGCATACTCTGTCGCATAGCAGGAATTCAAACGGGTGGTCGGAGACCCTTCCCCCCCCCCCCTCCCGCCCACCCTCCCAAGGCGTAAGTTTCCCCACTTCCCGGTCGTTTTTCTTGCTTTAGGTTGAACGTTATAACTTCGTACTTGCGCGATGCTGTCTGAGGGGGGTCACTTTCGCATAACACTGAAATCCCAAAACCCTCACCTTGTCCGGACACTGCCTTTAAGAAGCGGGACAAGGAAGGAATGTACCGAAGTAGGGAATAGTGATCTTCAAAATAATGTACTAGCTGGCTTATCCGGCTCCGCCCGGCCCTGTCAAAACACTATGATAAAGCTTTCATCTTATCCCGTACAACCTTTCCCTGTATCCACTTCTACATGGCAGTTCCCTATTCCCCTGTGTTAGAGTGCCTTCATACCGCGCCGGCAGCCGCCGCCAGCCGCCTGTAGCCGCTTTTGCGCATTAGTCCAGAATTCCAAAGCCTTTCCAAAAAGTTGAAAGATTATGCTACTTGTAATAAACATGCCTAGTTACCCCACTAAACTAGGTTTGAACAAGATTTGTGCTTTCAATATTGAAATCCGGACAGTGAAATAATGCTCAAAAGCGGCTAACGGCGGCTGCCGGCGCGGTATGAAGGCACCCTTAGTAATCAGCATGCTCACTTCCCCCTATGCCTCCCAGTCCCGGCTCAAAATTTGCAAAAATCGATAAAATCGATGAAGGTAACGGATGACTTCAAGCATATTGTATTCGTAATCAGCATGCTCGATTACCCCCCCCCCCCGCCAACTCCTAGCCCCGTTCCGTAGCTCAAACTTTGCAAAAAAATCGATAAAAGTAATGGATAATTTTAGAAACTAATATTGTATTCGTAATCAGCATGCTCGATTAACCCCTGCGCCAACTCCCAGCCCAGCTCAAACTTTGCAAAAAAATCGATAAAATCGATAAAATTCATGGATAATTTAAAAACTAATATTGTATTCGTAATCAGCATGCTCGGTTACCCCCTGTGCCAACTCCCATCCCCTTAGCTCAAACTTTACGAAAAATCGATAAAATCGATAAAACTTATATCGATCGATGACGAAAAGCAGCCTATGGCGCCCGCCCGGCCCCGAAGTGTATGTGTGCCAAGTTTGGTCCGGATCGGTTCAGAAATGGAATCTATTCGGAACATACGTACATACATACAAATAGACATTCAGCTTTCTGTATAAGATTGACAGGGGGAGAGCAAAGCCAGGTATGCCTGCCATTCTAAATAAAAATTTTTAGGCTGAATTTCAATTCGGATGCGCTGAGTTGAAATGTCTAACATACTGTCAGCTCATTTGTGTTATGGATGGCTCAGTGGACGAAATGAGTAATTCCATAGAGTGATAATTTACCTTCTAAAAATTGTACACTTTGACATAGGCTTTTTTCTATTTTTTCTATTAATAAATTGCTCCGCACATCATGCTGCGACAAATTAGGCAAAACGACAATAGCAATCAGCAAGAGACTATCGCAAACTGAAATGGAATGCATGCAAATGCTTTGATTTTCACCTTTACGAGTGAAAAGTATGTAACGACAAAATATATATTGATATTGCATATTGATCAAATCAACGCTGTTATGTGAGAGCATTGTAATGGAAAGTAACTGCAGATGTGAGATAAAGTTGCTTGATCTAAACCAACCTGGCACTCTCTCCAAAACCAGAGTCATGTGTGTCTACCGTATCACATCAGCGTATCATCTTAATCAGAGGCGGAGCTGGGAGGTCTACCGACCTCCCAGCTCCGCCTCTGCTACACTACAACTGTGCTACAACACCACCAAAGCTCTGTTTTCCATGTTGGTGCTACTGCAAGTTATGAAAATACTATGAGCATGCGGGAGTTTCTTTGGTGAATAAAACATCTATCAAAGACTTGGGTGTTGTATTTGATAGCACCCTAAAATCAGGCGCACAAATTTCAAACATTACTACTGTGCATTTTCGATTCTGAATAACATCTTTCGTAATATCAGAGTCGCCGACTCCAAAATAATACTGAAACTCTATAAAGCATTTGTCATTCTTATTGTAGAATATGCAAGCAAGGTTTGGAGCCCCTTTCTGAGGAAGCATAAGCAGGCCCTGGAGAACGTCCAGAAGGTTTTTACCCACTTGCTTTTCTACAGATGTTATCCCAGTCGTGATTATCCACGATCGCTTCCAAGCTAACGAATGAAAGTGCTAGGTCTTAAAAGCCTTTTACATCGTAGGATTCTGCATGATATAATACTTACCTTCAGGATTTAGAGGCGAGACTAAGCTAAGACCTTCTAAATACTGGGTGTTTAGGCCTAGTCATGGAAGGACCGCTGGTTTTTCTGTTTAATTACATTTAAATGGTGGGCGTAAACATTTAGGCTCCTCATCAGAAAACAGTTTTTTCGCACGCACTTCGAAATATCTTCAGTGTTTACCTAAAGAAATTTTGTCTTCAGATAGTCTCACTTTCAAACGAAGACTTGAGAAGTTAAATTTGACTGATTTTATCCAAGAAGTTGAATTTGACTGACTTTCTTCCAGAGTACTACTTCTTGTCATCACTCGTACACTCGTACAGTGCCACTGTTGCCTACCAACCTTCCTACACTTGCTGCTTGCGTCTTGCTTGGGCCAACCCCGATACTATGAAATTGACTAACTCTGTCACTCCTATTCATCGCGCAGAAGGTCTTCCAGTGATAGCTTTCTCATGTACCAAATTTGTGATCGTTGGACCTTTATGTCACCTTTGTTCCGATTTCTACTTCGTCCACACGTTGGTTCGGGTCTGGTTCACCCTTTCGTTGTTATTTGGGAATAGCTTGTCTGACCTGACATCTTTTTGCATCACACTTTTATTTGGAGTTCTGCTCTCTTCCCAGAACTTGATCGGGCAAAATTTTATTATTACATCCGGTCCCCGCATACACAGTTGCTTAAGTTGAATGGTCTAAGAGCACTTTTGCTGCAAGCAGGGGGCATGAGACAGACTTCATCGAGCATCTGCACCGATTCATCACGATCTAACAGGTTTTACCCCATTCTAATCTCAGCACGGTGCTGCACTTGAATGCGGATGTTTTGTTTTTTCTTATTACTGTCTATGCTCTAAATATTTTCGTCCTCTGTTTCAAATATGGCACGCCTTTTGCGTATTGAATAAATAAATAAATAAAGGATCGGACATACTGCGCACTCTGCTCAACCATAAGGAAACCGAAACGCAGGTGCACTTCCTTGTTCTATTTGTAGATTACGAACCTTTTTATATCTCAAGATAGGTCCACCTTAGAATCGTATTACTTTCATATGCAAAAATTCCACTTACAAAAGATGGGCAAACGAACGGAATAGTCTAGAAGGCTGTACCTATGTGCCCCGCAACCCCACACGTCGGCCGCCTCAACGTGGAGTGGGGGTGACACTGGGTGTCGAACTGCGATGCAGAGCCGAGTGTATACTTTGGCAGGGCCTTCCAAGCTGTGAAGAAATTCAAAGTTTCCGGTTTCGGCCGGATGCCCAGCTAAGAGCCGGCCAGGCCAGATCCACCGCCGTCTGGTTTTCTGGTCGCTAGGCGGTTCCCCCGCTCCAGGCCCGGGGTCAGCGATCGTCCCGCGGAAATTAAGAGTAGGCCTAGTAAGTCTGCTCTTGTAGGAGAACAAATCTTATTACTTAGTCAGCAAGAAGATAAAGAAAAAACCCTGTACATCGGATCCCGCCTACGGCGCAGGGTGGTAGCACGAATGATGTCAGGGTCCTTAAAGCGCCTTTTGAGTCGGACAAAAACGACACGTCTGCCCGAACGACACGCCTTGGAGACTGCTTCATGATCTGCACCTATAACGCCAGGGCAGTCTCTAAACGCCGACCTTCACGCTCTTCTCGACGATGCGGAGCGCATCAAGTACCACATCATCGCTCTGCAGGAAACGATGTCCAGTCGTGGTGAGAAAGTTCCATCACGAAAGTGAAAGGTGTTGGCTTTGTCGTCCACCCATCAATCGTCCATCTTGTCGATTCGCACGAGATCATATAACCCCGACTAGACATCCTACGACTACGCCCTCCACGTCAGAAGACCAGTAGCATCATCAACTGCTAATCTCCCACATCAGCAGCTGACGACTCAGAACTAGATGCTTTCTACGAAGACGTGGAGGAGGTCCGCAACGAAAAGTCCTTCTACAAGTATGTTGTAGGCGACTTCAATGCGAAAATCGATGAAACTAGAAAAGGAATATAAGATCGGGAAGTGGATATGGGCTTCGAAACAAAAACGGCAACCGTCTCGTTGCGCTTCTCTCCGCCGCACTTTTCCATGGGAATTCCATCTTCATGAAGGAAGAACATCGCCGGTGGACATGGGAATCGCCCGACGGAACGACTCATGCGGAGATCAAATACTTCTCACCAACCGAAGGTGGAGCTTGCTCGATCTCTCAGTAGTTCCTTCCTTCTGCAATGGCTCTGATCACCGCCTCCTTCGAGCGAAGGTACTAGTCGAAAGCTGGAAAAGAAGGTCTGCCACAGTGCCGCAAGAAGGAAGAATGTCGTATATGACGGTAAGAGGCTGGAGGCTCATATCAAGTTGTGACTGGCCCATCGAGGAGGACCCAACCTACGACTACGACCGGCTTCTGAAAGGATTGCGAGCTTGCGGAGAGTGTGCCTCAGTGACTTCTTTAAAGAACTTGGAACGCATTTCGAAGACCACCAAGGAAATGCTTGAAAGAAGAAGATTTCTGAGGCAGAATCCAAATGAAACCCATCTCGAGCGACTGATAGCCGACGCCAGTTGCAGAACAGCTTTGCAAGAGGATCATCTCAGGAAGAACAGGCGAGCCAAAATACTGGAAGCAGCCGAAGGAGTACGAAGTCAACCCTGTGGCGATGCCCGTTGTTCCCACTGGAGAAGTACCACCACGAATTCTACCTGATGAAGTGCGCACGGCGATTCAGACCATGAAGATGTGCACGGCTCCAGGACCAGACCATCTTTCCGTTGAATTTCTGCGAGCCGGAGGACAACGTCTACACGAGATTTTAGCATTTAGCAACTTACCTTCAAAAGGATAAGATTCCCGACCAATGGAGACATCAAGGACCGTGCTTCTTTTCAAGAAGGGTGAACGGGAGGATCTTCGGAACTACCGTCCAATATGCCTGCTGTGTAATCCTCGCTCGCATATCTAGGACGCTGGTGAAGCTCAATCCCAAGAACAAGGTGGATTTCGCAAAGGATTCAGCTGCATGGACCATATCCAGAGCTGAGGTTGAGTCTTGTGTATAGTGGTGGTCCTCGGACTTCCGCCTTGTGCTATCTAAGGTGAGTACTATGCTTGTGAATATGGTTTTGTTTACCATTGGCTTTGTTCTTGAATGATACTTTATCTATTGTTGACTTCTGGGCGAGTAAGTTCATATACTTTCGGCTTGCAGGCTCTGAAGAAGGCGAAAGCGCCGAAACGTAAGCGAATAAAGAGTGTTATCAACCTGGGAAGTTCGCTCAGCCAATTTCATTACAGTATCCACCATGCCAAGGTTAAGAGACAGCCGAACCTGGACATATCCAGACGGTTTCGAAGGTCATAGAAGTCTGCCGGAAGTACAGACTGCCTCTCGTCCTAACCTTCGTCGACTACGAGAAAGCCTTTGACAGCGTCGAAACCAACGCCACCCGGTCAGCGCTAGTCGATCAAGGAGTGGACCCAGCTTACGTGAGGACATTATCCGACTGTTACAATGACTGTACAACGACGATGCAGCTCTTCCATCGCCCCTGACCATCCCAATTGGGAAGGGGTCCAACAAGGCGACGCAATTTCACCGAACTGTTCACAGCGGCCTTGCAGTGGGTGATGAAGTCACTGGACTGGGACGAGAGAGGCATACGAGTTGTGGGAGATTCCTGCCGAACCTTCGTTTTGCGGCGACGTCGTTTTGACGGTGCTGAAGGAACTGAACGAAATAGGGAAGAAGATCGGATTGCGAATAAATTGGAAGAAGACTCAATTCATGGAGAATGGCCTTTGTGAAGATGCAGAAATAGAATTGGAAGGCACCCCTATTATGGAGACGTCTTCTTACGTGTATCTCAGACGTTCGATGAACATGGAGAACGACTTGAGGGAAGAACTTAACAGGAGAAGAAGAGCAGCCTGGGCCGCCTTCGGCCCTCTGAAGGAAGCCACCGACCAACTGACGGACCCGGAGCTTCGTGCCCACCTCTTCGACTCAACCGTTCTCCCGGCGCTCTGTTACGCAGCTAACTTGGGCTGACACCGTAGCCACGTCGAAAGCTTCAAGGACCACCACCCACAGAGCGCTAGAGCGTAGTCTTCGAAGATGACCCGACACAAACAACATCTTGTCGGATCGCAGTACGGATATGAGAAGAATGTCCCCCGTCTTCGTGACCCAGCGGAATACTTTGCGAAAGCGAAGCGTCGATGGGCCGGTCACATTATGAAAAGAACGGACGACACATGGACACTAAGAACATCGAAGTGGATTCCTCGCGAAGCAAAACGTTCCCGAGGAAGACCTCCAACGAGATGGGCAGGCGTGTTCGTGGAACGGATGGACCAGCTGAGAAATCAGCTGGGTACGATTTTTGCATCTGGAACTCGTGGACGCAGCCACCAATGTCAGCCAAGAAGATCGTGGTTGACCGAAGAGAGGGAAAGGGAGAAATGGAAACTTCTGTGCTGGGGCCCTCACGTCACGTGAAGCCGGGCCTAAGTATCTAAGTATAAGCACCTATGTGCTAACGAGCGGATAAAGAATATGCTGTTCGAAAGTTACATAAAGGAAGTTGAAACAGGTTGATCATTCTGCATGTTCTCTGGCCATGAGATCTGGATCTCGTGAATTATGCACTTTGTTGAAAGCCACGCAGCTTTGTTGAAATGTTTATTTTGTCTAACGTTTTGGAAGATTTTCTTTAGAGATTTGAAGGAAGATTTCACACTAGTTTTTTACTCTATGTGATCAGATGCCTCCCTTGACCAGCTTGTTTGATTTCTATAGAAAGCGCTGCAAGAGCACCCTGTAAGTTCTAAGCCGAGATCTCCACCGACATCGCGACGAAGACATTCGAGCTCCTTTAATGCTGGGTGGGCACTACACTTCTCAAAAAGTATAGCACGGCAACGAGGAATCGCCAGTCGCTACGATTGGCGATCGCTAGTCGCTACTATTGACGATGCCCAGTCGCTAAACTTGGCAACTGCACTCTAGATACCTGTCCTGTTGATTGCTAGCATGTCTTTACTTGCCGAATTGATACGTAATAATATGTAGCCGCTAAAACTGGCGCTCACCAATCGTACTTGGCGATCGCAAATCGCTACAACTGGAGATCGCCCGTCGCCAGTATCGGCGACTGTGTCTTTCTCAAGTAGTAATCGCTTACAAGTGCCACATGTCTAATCGATATGCATTCATTGTGGAGTCGCCAACATTGCCGACTGTCCGCCAGTCGTAGCGATAGGCAATCGCCAAGTTTCGGCGACTGCACATAGGTACGTATCGATTGAACATGCAAAACTTGTTATCCATCAACTTCTATGTTAAGTGCAGTCGCCAGTATTTGAGACTGGTAATCGCCCGTCGCTAATATCGGCGACAGGCGATCGCTAACTCAACAAAAAAAAACCCCCATTTTACACGTGTTTGATACGCATCGATCGAAGGGGTGTTATACTTCTCGAGGAGCATAGCGCCGTAGCGATGATATCTATAAGTGCACCTATAAAGAAAGGTCTCGGGCATACCTTTGGCGACTCCATCGTAGTGATTCTCCTGGGGCATGGGTAGGGGAACGAAAGCCGCCAGCTTTGGTCGCCTGCGCGGACTGCTGGTCCTGGAAAGACATGCAACAGCGTTGCGAAAGGACCAGTTAGCCGCGAAAGGCGGCTCAAACTGGCGGCTTTCGTTCCCCTACCCCTGGGGCATCGAATGCTTCGCCGTCCAATCGCTTCGAGACTAATCGCATGTCGCTCATTCTGAGCGTACAGTCTGCCCAATCCCAACCAGGCCAAAATTGGCATGGCGGGAGTCCGCGTCACTAGAGTCTCGCGGTCACGCCCACCGCCTGCCTTTCTGCTCTCTCTACTCCTTTTGCACTCTCCGACAGTACGCATATGCAGCGCTGCGTACGTCACGTACGCCCGTACACCGCGTACTCTGGCTCAACCCTTTTATAGGGGCCTGCAGGATCGCGAGAGTCGGACCGCGTACGGCCTTTGCGCCGCGCACGCCTGATATCGCTGGGTCGTAGTCGATTAAGGCTAGATAGGTGAGATTTTTTTGTTTTTCTTTACATTTCACGCCTTCTTTTCTTTTCAGACGGTGAGCACATGTTGGTGCGGAGGAGTTTAAGATCATTAAGGTGAGGTGCAGGATTATGCTCAATACGGGCTCAATATTGCAGACCTTCCATGCCTGCTAGTTGAAATGTTGGATTTTCTGTCCTGGCTGCCCTGTTACAGCAAACTGTTCTATTTCTACCGTCTATTCTACCTTATCTTGCATATTGCTTGTGATGATGATGATGATGATGACAATGATTATGATTGTGATGACGCGCATGATGCAAGATGAGGTAGAACAGACGTTGCAAATAAAACGGAGTTTTGTAACCGGGCAGGCAGGACGAAAAATCGAACATAATCGGACAGCCAGAACAGAAAACTCAACATTCTTTAAAGCAGGGTGAAAAGTCCACAATATTGGCCCGTATTGAGCATAATCCTGCACCTCACCTTAATCTAGATCATAAACTCCTCTGCACCAACATATGTTCGCCGCCTGAAAAGAAAAGAAGGCGAGAAATGAGAAGAAAAGCAAAAAAATCTCACCTCTCCAGCCTAAATCGAGTGCGACCCAGTGACATGCGACGTGCGCGGCGCAATGGCCGTACGCACGTCCGACTCTCGCGATCCTGCAGGCCCCTATACATCGTAGCTCACACGTCAGGGTTGAGCCAGACTTCGCGGGGAAGCGGCGTGCGCGGCGTACGCAGCGTACACTCGGTATATTTCATCATAGGAGCATACGCGGCGTACGCTGCGTACGTCGCGTACGCCGCGCAGTCTGGCCCAAGCCTCACTCTCCCGAATGAACGGAGACATTATCAAATTTTTGTACTCGTGAAGAAACGGTGGTGGTTTCGATACAAGCAAAAGGATTTGTGCACGTTAGTATCTATAACAGCTTAGCTCAGAACAACTAACAGGCTACTGACGCTGAGTTATATTGAAGAATCTTGACATGTTAATTTCTTAGGTGGAGCGATAGCAGACATTCCATAATTGAAGGTATAGAAGCCCGAAGCAAAGGTGGTGCAAACGTTTCCGTGCTATCGAAAATTTTTGTAGAATTGCTAACAATGAGCTGTCTGAGATGAAAATATGAGGATGAGTATGAAAATATGAGAATTGTCAATGAACGACTATGATCAGCGTCATGAGCGATACGACGCTAAATTAGGCTTATAGACGGGACGATGGGGACGATGCCGTGGTGGCTTATGCGTCCACCACGGCATCGTCCCTTCCACGAATGCTGCTACTTTGGATTTGCATCTCTGACTACGGCACGCATGGCTATGTTGCGAAATGCGACAATGTTGCTCAAGGATGGCAAACATCACAATGCCAACCAGGGTTGAGCATGGGGTCGGGCGCGCCCGACCTGAAGGGTCGTATTGGGGGGTAAGAGCAAGGGGGTTGGGTCGTAACCAAGAAACGAATCTGTTCAGAAAATTGAAAATACTACGGTCGAGTAAGGTGAAGAAACTAAAACGCTCAGTGAATTCACGACTCCACCAGCGAATACAAGAGAGCTCACTTCTTTCACTTTTGTAATCAAGTTGATCATGTTTGAAAATCATGCTTTTTCTGTCTATCAGGACTCAAAGGAAAACTCCTAATGTTGTATGAGGATGCATAAAGGCACCTAGCATGTTTGTAGTAAGGATACTGAACTTTCAGGATCTCGAAGTCTTTAATAAACCACTGTCCGCGAGCATAAGTTTATCGGAAAACTCAAAAACTTCACATTCCCTTCCTCCTGTCAACCATGCTTTGGGGACCCTTCAGGGGATCACGCAAAATATGAGGACCTCAGTTTGTTTGGCAAATGTCCGGCATCCATTATGTTCAGGTGTCAGCGTATGAGAACCTTCATAAGATAGCCAGAGAAAAGTAAATACAGATATTCAAGACAGCGAGATATCATGCGTCCCTTCTCAGCTCCCCTCCCCTTCTCAGAGATGTACGTGCATGCGAGATCCGATAAGCGGCAAACGTTGAGGGGCTCGTCAGTCATGGAGCGCGTCAGCGCAACCCTCCAGCCGTAGGTGGCAATCGTCTACCTTTGTCAAGTATCTTGGTGTCAGCTATCTTGGTGTCTTACAGCTAATATTAGGTTGCTGCATAAGTCCTGTCCGAATTTTTTTGCCTTATGTTTGAAAGAGCTGTTCTAAGAGAATTTCATCTCTAATGCGGTACTCTTAGTATCACTGGAAAGTGCTTTTCTTGCTCTTTCTAATGCATATCAAATTTCAATAAATTTCTTAGCGTAACGACATTGCAGTCCTAAAATCTCCAAGTGGTCGAGGTACGTTCTCACTCTAGAAATATGTTCTTGCAAGGAAATCTCCACAATGCGCCCTTCAAGTCAAGTTCTTTCATTGGTTGCGGAATGAGGGTGTAGAAGGCTAGTATATGCAGAAGCACAGTTCCATGAAGAAAACGTCTTGCTAGTAAAATTTGTTGTCGAACATTAATTTTTATTATTGATGTTTTACAAGCAATAACTTTCTGCGAATAGAAGTAATCGACGAGTTCAAAGTTGAAGGTGCTAGGGTAAAGCAAGAGCTATCAGGACTCATCCACCAATTCCTTTTCGCCGCTCACGTCAGTTGTAAAATTTTCATAATTTGTAAATAGGCATGCACACATGCGCTGAAGCGAGGTCAAAAAGTGGCTAATTTTTTGTTCGGTCAAAAAAAAATCTCTCGGCAACAAAGACCCTATGGGCTCTTTTGTGGTGCAAATAAATTTACGAAAAATTCTCTATCTATCCATTGTTAGAAAAGATGTCTATCAATTCTCATAAGGGAGCATTGCCATGTCAAAAAAGACAGGTTTGAAGAAAAACGCTGTGAAGTTTTTGAGTTCTTGCTTCTTCCTTAACAAAGATTTTTGCAAGTCTCAATATGTAGATAGCCAAGGAACTACTCATCATAAGAAACTAAGATCTTGGAAAAAAGTTGACTTTGAAAGAAGTTATGACATTTTGAACTCGATAATTCAAATCGGACAGAACTTATGCAGCAACCTAATAATATCTCGTTTCATGTGATGTTCAAGCTAGGATGGCTACTCAATCAATTTTTTTCTCGCGAATCCAGCTTATCACAGTCTTACTTCATCTCGATTCTGATTCAGTTTCCTTACTTCTACCTACCAGACATTGTTTCTGACCTGAACGTCCATCACTGGGCAAGAGAGAGATGACATGAGTAGTTGATACTTATGTTACCCCTAACTTTGTTTGGCAAAAGCGCTCGAGTCTTTTTTTCTGCTCTAAAAATTTCCTTCCAGTCACATTTATTCTCAACTAGTTGGCAAACCCGGGCCTGTCAATAATATATTTGTAATCAGCATGCTCGATTACCCCTCAGTGCCAACTCCCAGCCCTGTAGCTCAAATTTTGCAAAAAATCGATAAAATCGATATCGATCGATAACGAAAAGTAGCCTATGACACGCTCCCTGCCCCGAAGTATATGTGTGCCAAGTTTGGTCCCGATCGGTTCAGAAATAAAAATTTTTATTCCGCACATACGTACAGACAGACATACAGACATACAGACAGACATTCAGCTTTATATATAAGATATCGCATTACTCTTTGGCAAAATTACCATTTTGGAATACATATTGTTAAAAAAGAACCTTTAAGGCTGAATATCTATTCTGACCATAATGCTGAAGTGCGGAAAGCTCGACACAAAAGTGGAGAGCTCATAGTCCGCACTGCATCTCTAGCGACTCTTTGCAAGCCTAGAGCTAGTCTCGATAGATGTTGTGCATGATCGCGAAGTAACAATAACTACTTTTACACGGTTGCTGTGTTCCTCATAATAGTGGGTAGTCCACAAACAATGCTTTGGGTGATACCGAGTTTTTGGGGTGCAGTTGTCTCAGCTTCTTAGTCCTTACTGACTTGCTATGCTTTCACTTTGGCCGCCTTCATCAACAGTCCAGTGGGTAGGCTTATCCCATGAGACGGTATTCTGAGTCCAATAGGGTTCCACCCCGGATAAGCCTACCCAACTGGTCGTGAGACCACAAATGTCAGATAGCCGAACGAACCCAGAAACCGAGCCTACTCGGACCATTAATGAATCTGGCCGCTGGTTTTCACACGCGAAAAGTTGTAACAGACAAAAAATGGCAGCAATAGAGCAGTGCAAAGTGCAAAGTCTCTTTCAGAACACATATCAGAGTTGTCAAAGAGCCGAAGATCAGAAAGGTTAAGAGAAGAATAAGTTCTCAAATATATGGCTAGATTCCTATGTCATTGTATTGATAGAAAACCAGAAAAAAGAAGCCTCTAAACAGAGAGAAGCAAAAAAAAATTGATTCACTTCATCCGATTGCCGATTATGGCTAAGGGTTGCGCTGGCCTGCTCCACTGCTAACGAGCCCTTCAACGTTTGCCGCTTACCGGATCTCCGTGCATGCGGCCCAAGTTTCGCCTTTGAAGCGAAACAAGACAGTTGAAACAGTTGAAACAAGACAGTTTAAACAGTTGTGCCCAAGTTTTGTCGCGAAATTGTATTGGCGCAAGAGTCTTGCGTAATTTTTTAACTAAATTGTGATCGTGAGACTTGCACTGTTGACTTATCAAGAAGTCAGTGGGAGATTTAGCCTGATTCTTTGGCATCTTGACAGGCTCGACTGCGACTTTAGTATTAAGCAGCGACCTCACCAACTTTTTCAATAACTCAGACTTTTTGAGCGATATTTGTGGGTTTGAAGTATGTAAACTTATAAATTTTTTTTCAGAAGAACAACGTGCAAATCGGCTAGGCTTAAAGGCACCGTCCACTCAGATTTTCGACGTCCACGTTTTTATCGTTTCAGGCCTTCTCATGTCCCTGATTCCGAATATGAAGTGAGAATGCGCGAAAACCCCGGCAATCCCCGTTCCGGAGAACCCACAGGCCGGCTTTCCGGAACGGTGATTGGATGGGCGCGCACAAATGGGCGGGCATGGATGGGGGTCCTCGTGTATCTTCGCTATTTCGAAGCGATTTTCTCGCTTCCGAAGCGGCATTTTGCGCTACGACTTGGGTATTGGATAGATAGGGGGGCCCTACTATTATATGCTGCCAGAAGCTCAGCTCCCTCAACTTAGGGTGGACGTGCCTTTAAACGTCGTAAAAAAGTTTGCAATGTCCACGAATGTTTAGGTAACAAAGTAATTTGAATTTATTTTCGAATGAAAGTATGGTGAAAAGGTGCTAGATTCGAACTTTAAAAATACCATTTTTGGCTATTTCTTATTAACACATTGAAGACCATGCAGATTTTTAGTTGTCTGCCATTTGGGACCAAGGCCTTTTACGGACCAACCCATTTTTTCAACTGTAATTACGTATACTGCCATCTACAGTACACCTACAGTAGATCTGAAAGGCTGACAGAAAAGGTAGAAGTCATCCAGAGATCCTCTGCAAAAGAAAGCTTATGGAGTGAGTTCATTTCAAAAACATTGACGACAGCTTGACACACCATGTGTGTCAAGCTGTCGTCAATGTGTTAAACATTTTTGAGGAAGGGTGGCGTTCTTGTTCTAGCTGTTTCATGCATCATAAAAAGCCGTATCAGATAACGTGAAAAACTTCGCCGGTCAAGGATTTTACTTGATTATGAATGCTTTTTTCATTAGCCTCATCTAGAAGAAACGTAGTACACTACTACTGACAATAAGGCAATAAAGCCTTGGTGTTTACAAAATTACTTATTGATTGGAAGATGGTCTCATGGATAGGACAAGTTTTTGGGGGTACCTTCTCAACGTGATAGATCATCTATTTGATACATAAGTATGAAAAGCGAAGCTTGCGAGTAAGCATAGTTTAGTACAGGATGTCGCAAAAATGTATGGAACGTTTAATGGCATGTCTGGATGCTTTCCCGGATCTTTGGTTAGCCAGTTGTAAGACTGGTTCCAACTTGAATTTACAGTACAAAATAAATCGAAATTTTGAGAAACACCAACATTCTTCTGTTTTTGTAGCGTACATCATTCTTTGTGGTGTCCATCTTCTTTTCCCTTGATCGTTTTTTGCTAAGACCAAAAAGGGCTGTCGTATCTCCAAAAGGACAATTATAAAAGAAACTAAATGCTTTCCTTTACTTTACGACTTTTCCCTCTGGGTTGCACCTCCCATTCTTTTAATAATTATTTCAAATTGTTTACTAGCGAATGACCTGAGATCTGTGTCGAAAACAAGTGTAACCGTTTCCTTATTGGCAAACCTGCGCAGAATTTGAGAAGGTGGACGCGACAAACAGGTAATTATGAAAGTTCCCTATCGAAGTTGTTTACCTGGCAGCACCCTTTCCTTTCAGTGGCCAGACCATTTGTGCGAATGTAGGTATGCATGAAAAGTATCATGGGCGTAACCCGCTTCCAGTTTCGTCGAAGGAACCGCTCCCTAACCATACGAATGGGTAAGTTTTTTTTTACTTCCGACTTTACAATCGAAAAAGTTCAAACCATACAAGAATATTTCAGTAACTTGTAAATTAGAGAATCTAATAGTAGGTTTTCTAAAAGAGCTTACTGAAAAAATTCCCTTAAAAGGGCTTAGATATTTAGGAGGCGTATTGCGTATTCAGGATCGGAGCCTAAAAACCACCCATGAACTTCACATTATTCGCACCCCCTCTACTCTCCTCCCTTCCCCCCTACGTATTGAGCGTCGACATTCTCATATACTTATTTGCTGATTCAAGCCTCTTCACTACAAAGACAGTCAAATCACATGCCTTACATGCTTTCAAAACGTTTTTTAAACGTTACTCACTTTATAAATTATTTCCCTCTTCGCTGTCCCGGCGATCCGGCAGGTGGAGGCTGAAATGCTTGAGCGGAAGGAGGGGCTATTGCAAATGCGGGGCATCCAATAATCTGATTATATGAATCATATGTGCACCAGTTTCCTTACGTTTTTCCCTCCTCCATTCTATTTACATGCTTTGCTGGACCCTATCTACAAATTCCTATCTCACAGGCAACATCCGCTTTGGAGTTCTGAAGCGAATCTGAGAAAAAATCATTAGTCACAATCCCGGTAGCTCTGTCGCTTTATAATTCCTTACGATCTCATGAGCCACAGTAGCTTTTTTGCAAAGGCTGAAATAACTTGTTCGGGTCTTTTTGGGTAACGAGGACATTTCCATCGATTACTGTCTCGAGTGAGAGTAACTAACGTGTCTGAGTATGTACAACTACCAGCAATGAATAATTCAACCAGAAAAACAAACATTTTGCGGAAGTGGGTATCATTTTCTAAGATTGGTTTAGGCCAGGAAGGCTGCATACAAGAGTGAGTTAGCTTCACTGCTCAGCATTCACGCTCGTAAAATTTGGATCTATTGTTTCCAAACTTGCACTTACAAAGTTGCATAGACGCCTTGGCTGTGAAATACGCCATGCGAAAAGAAAACAACTAATGCGAAGTAACATCACCAGAAAAAAATTTACTCACAACTTCTGACTTGGTTTTTTGGACGATCTCTGCTTCTCAGAGTCTTCTAAAAACAAGATTTGTTTCGCCAAATTGCTCAGACCTGATTACTTACGTTTACAGGTGCAACAATGAATGCCAAAGAAACCAGGGCGGATACTCCGAGCATGAAAAGTGACAAGGATAAACCAGAGAAAAGTCTTTCCGTTGACCCTGATGTAAGTTCCACTTGAACTTCTGTGCTCAGCTCTGAGTGAACCGAAATGTTTTTCACACATTGTCGATTCAATTGTAGCTTTTTATACTATTTATAGATCATAAAGCGTACTTGATGATTTGTAAGATCAGGAACCTGCTCAATTCCGATAAACTCTCGTTTTCTCTGCTTCTTTTGCTCAAATTGTATGCGTATCGGTAGTAACCCATATTTGCACGGTTTGTTACGCTTAAAAGCTTTGCGCAAATTATGAGAGTTCTCGGTTGCTGCGCATAAAGCCTTATATATTAATTTACAGATGGCTTGAGAATATTCACCAACCTCTACAGGTTATTGGTACAAAATGAACTTGGGTGCCTTAAATTGATAGCATTATTCTCAATCATGCTTTGCGCTGTGGTTGGTCTGTAAGTTGAAACATACTCTCAAAGTCTCAGGCATAGTTCACGCGATTTCATGGCCTCGCGACTCTGCCAACACGACAACTGTTACGATCCCATTGTATGTGGATCTTCCTGCATTTCGATTGTGATAGTTTTTCGACACGATCATCGTGATTAATTATCACAACCGAAGTGCAAGATGGGTGGCATGCAAAGAACTCCTAACAGCTGTCTTATCGAGAATCAGGGGGCAAACCGTGAGCACTATGCATGGAGGCTTCAGATTCCTGAATCGAACCTAAACTTAAAGCCTGCCCAAAAGGCACTGCACTTAGTCTAAAGCCACATTCGATGTTTTGTAGAAAAAGGAAATAAACGCTGAAAATGTTTTGTATGCACAAGTGCACTTCGTGCACTTGGCAGGCCAAAACATCGTAATTATCCACCTAGAATTGTTTTTAATATTGATTTTCAAGCTTTTAGTGCATTTAGACAATGGGATGACTTTTGTTCTCATTCCCATCAGCTTGTTTACAAAGCCAGTCAGGCGTAAAACACTAGCGAACTTGCGCTATTGCTGAGTAATTCAATCGTGTATATGACTTGCGTGACATTACGCACGTTGAATTTTGCACTCGCTTCGGATTGCGATCCCGGCCTGGCACGAGCGTGGTAAATATCCTTCAAAATCGTTTTTAGATGGAAAACATGGGTTTGCCGTAATTACAGTTCTGCCCAAGGTGCGAGATTTGGAAACTAATTATTTTTGCACTGAGCGGTAAACAACGGCTCACTCGCCACGCACTCGCAATGGAAGCGCAGGGGATGGAACCGCGTGTAATTTTCAAAAACTTGAGCAAACTGTAGGGCATGCATAAGTTTTTCGAAATTGGGGCCCATTGCCAACATAAGCGCTTTTCTGTCGAAGAGTTTCTCCAGAACATATTGTAATTACTCAAGATCACTTCTTACATAGAGCAATTATAAAATCCTCTTCTCTCTTTTGCTTGAACTCTTAAATAGCAGAAAACCTTTAGGAAATCTCCTTTGACTGAGTGGTACTGCACATGAAAAAGAATCTGTAAAATCTTGCAGTGGCAGCAACCTTAGTTTCGTAAACATGTGGGATTGTGCATGATAATAATTCATAAGATTCATTCACAAGAAGGAGGGGAGACGGGGACGGTCCGGACGCATTCCACAATGTATTTTCGGATAATTTTTGATTTTGACCTGTAATCCTAAGGAACCCGTCATACTTCGCCGAAAAAAGCCCAAAAAACCCGAGACAGCCCAAAAGGCCAGAAAAGCGGGAACGCCCTCTTGCGTTTTGACGCTAGGGCATGGCGTTGTTCGCAACTGAGTCTTTTTGCTTCATTTTCTGTCGTTTGCACATAAAAAAAAGTCAGAATTTTCCCATAATTTCGTTTCTGCGTTCCGGCTCTTTCGGGCTTTTTTGGGCTTTTTGGGCTTTTTCAGGCTTTTTTCGGCTTTTCGGGCTTTTTTGAGCGTTTCTGGGCTTTTTTCGACGAAGAATGACCCTCCCTAAGTCCCAAAAAAAGTTTCTTTGAAATAATCACTTGCGCAATTTTGTAACCGGCTAATTTCGCAATTTTACTCGGGGGGGGGGAGCTCTCAGAATATCTCAATGAATTGATGATCACCAAGAGAGTATGAAAATTATTCTAATCATGTTCAGAGCGCCTACTTCAATGTCACAGGTGGCAAATCCGATCATATGCTTGTCAATCTTGGAGAGAAACGGCTCGCCGTAAAGGTGAGCTTCACACTAGCAGTCATTTCCAAATACTACCACAAATTTCAGATTCGATGCAGTAACAATACCCTTTATCGGGTTTCACCAAGTGCGATGTTTATAGAGCCAGGACAGTGCCAAAATCTCGTCGTCGTGAGGAATGCTGGTAGGCAGAGTACTTGAAAGAGGAAGTTTTGTCAAGGAGTTTAATTAAAAATACCTGGATAGAAGATATAAAAAACTTCCGCTGCCTAAATGCCAAGACAAATTGGATCATTGCTGCATTTTTTCGCACCTCCTACTATATATAATCTACTCTGTAGTCAAAGTCTCTTTTTCCTTTCTGACTGTCAGAATATATGAATTCAATCATAAAGTATTTTTTAGAAGCTCTGAGAATGTGGATTGTGATGCAAAAGTTTGTGCACCATTTTTGGAAAGTGATAACTCCGCTCTCGACGAATTTGCACACACTTAGTTTTGCTAGATAGAAAACCCTTCTCCTTGTAAAAACGTCTTTACTACTCTCTAATGAGGGGCAGATTCTGAGTTAGAAGCAGTAGAACAAAATTGCTTCAGGTTCGCATATTTTAAGTTAAACTGCTAAACATCTGAAATCTGCGCTCAGATTTGGAGCAAGCTGTAGTATAAGTCTTTTAATCCACTCTTTCCGACATTGCAGTTTATTACATGAACATCTGTTTGCAGGGTTACGATTTCAGAAGTAAATGCCAAAAAATCAAATTTTACTGTTTTGTAGAGCTTACTCAAAACATAACTGTTCACAAAGATGCTCATATAACACAAACTCTGCCCAGTCATGAAAGGTAGATCAAGGAAATTCTATTACTGAATTTTATCGCAGTTTTTGCAACCTGACATAGAATCTTCAAGAGATTTTCCTCCTGCTTCTATTTTAAAAGGTCACACTTGTCAAAGGGCAGCAAAGATATCGCGACAAAAATTGGTTTCCTGGTGGATTTTTCTATCTAGCAAAATTAGATATGTACAAACCCTCGAGAGAGCAAGAAGTTAAAAAATTCTCAAAAATGTGCATAATTTTTTATCCAACACAGATGATGTAGTAAAAACCAACATACTCCATGATTTTCATTTGAAAAGTTCTCTTTGCTTCTCGAGGGCTGTGCAACATAATTCTTCTACTAGCTCTTCACTTTTTTATAATCCTTTCTGCAAATTACAGGGCCTGCTCGATCCGACAAGTTGATTCTGCAATTTCTTCCGTGTGAAAAAGACACCGAAGATTGCAAAGAATTTTTCAAACAAGCCGACAAGAACGGTTTGAAGCCTGACACTATGCGGATATCGTTGAAGGTATTGATAGTGGCAACAAGGACAGAGCATGTCCTTATGAGGATGCGCAAAGTGACGACAGCTGATCCTCGTCATCATCCCACGACTTGACGGGTCACTCATGGCTCTTACAGATGGTCGGCGACGCTGGTTATCGTGTAATTCCGTCGAGAGAAATAACAGAAGATGCTATTTCATAGAAGCAGTGCTGTTATCGTAGCGTTGATTTATAACTGAAAATTATATGTAAAAATCTCGTTTTGTAGATTTTTTGAATGAATCGTATGTGTTTGAAAATTGAGCAACACGCAGCTAAAAGCATCAAACGTCTATATCGAATATAGGCGCGGATGATAGGGTCAGCCCTATTTGAGGTAAATGGTAAAGATTAGAACGACAGGTATTAAAATTGTATGAAAATTTGAACCTTTCTCAAATAACTGCATATTACTGTGGAATCACGAACTGTTTTGCTGTCCTCAGACCATTGGCAGAAAACAGCAGCTCCCTGGACTACTTGAACCTGTCTCCATTGCTTCTCAATCTTTGGATTGATTCTGGATGAGACATAAACGAGATTTTCAGCGTAGTGCTGGCATCTGAACTGCATATGAAGCTTACCATCTTTCCAGTGAATGTTGGGTTTGCTTCGTGACAATTTTCGTTCGAATTTTGTGAATGAATACTTAAAAATCAGTGCAAAGAAACCAGATACGAAGCTTTTAGCTAACGACTATATAGCTTTGGTGAAACGTTTAGTATTTCTGAATGAAAGTTCGAGTTATCAGGTTGTCCGGAAATTAATGCAGGTTTCTGCAAATGCATTTTCAAAAGGGTCGTTCTTTTGTATATGTGCATCTTTCAACCAACTTCGCATACTATAAGAAACCCCTCTTCATGCTCTCTCCTATATGTATTACTTCTACGATCGACTTCATTGGTTCAAAATCTACAACCATCCGAAGATGAAGCTTTGGATCACAAATTTTATCTTTTGCACTATTTTGGCTTGAACTCATTCGGCAAGAAGGGAAATCCATAAGATAGTTGAAGCAAGATATCGAGCGAACCTACCAAATAAATAGTAGCACTACTTTAAGACTATTGTGAGAGCGGGAAAATTGAGGCTTTATCATAAACCAGTGCTTCACCTCTGCTTCGCAGAGGTTCGCACTGGCATCGTGAACCGTGGTAAACTCACTTTTTGAGAGCTTGTCTCTCAAATCATTGTTCGGTTTATTGCAAAGTGAGCCGTAGTTAAAAATGAACCATACTCGCTATCTTAACCTCACATGATGTTTAGTATCGTAAATCATTCCTCACTGTAATTTCGTAACGGACAAACTCCACACAACTTCAGATTAAGCCGCTTATTATAAGTCATGATAATTGTCGCGGCGACTCCATGGAGTAGAAAACTTTTCTAAAAAAAGCAACCGTGAAAGTTTCTCCTCGTGCTTGAAGAGTGAGGCCAGTGCCGTCAGATATTATCTCAACTGGTACCTTTCAGGCTTTATTTTTGTTGAGTTAATAAAAAAATCAAAATTATCGGAGAGTCCATGGAGGAAATATCGAAAAAATGGAAAATTTTGATTCCGTAATTTTTTCTTTTGCAGAAAATTCCTTTGAAAATTTCTGCATAGCTATATATGTAGTACTGGTCTGTAACTATAAGCTGCAGAAGTTTCTCTCTGAACACTCACAACTGATAGGAGTTCACAATTTGCCAAATATGACCTTGTTAAAGAAAAACATTCTTACTTTCTAGTTTCCAATAATTTGCTTGTTGGAGCTACAGAAATAGTTGGGCATGCTTTAGATAGATAAAGACTCGCTGATCACAGTATTTTTACCTCATTTCAAAATTTGCAATCTCAAAGGAGTTATGACGCTTTGAAGTGAGAATTTGCAAAACCTCCATCAATTTCCGGACAACCTAATAGAAAGTACTGCACGGATGGGTGTAGAAAGCTAATGCTGAAAGCATTTAGCTTAGAACTACTTTATTTGCTTAGCCGTCTTTAATGTGATTGAGGCAATTATGGACATTGAAATTTTTGAACCACTAGTTTTTTGTAGAAGATAGAAAATTCTTGGGTTGAGCCGATTGCAATTGATGAAATGGCTCGATTGTGCGAATCAGTGTTATCGCGTTGTTCTAGGCATCGCGTGTGGGACCTATAAGGTACGTAATCCACACGCTAACACTCGGCCTTTTATCGTCATCATGTTCGCAGGAATCGAACCAGGGCATTAACTACCACTTGCTCTTACGAGACCTTACGCTTAACCACTCGGCCAAGGCAGCCCAAATTTCTCTTTGAGAGCACATAGTTTAAGGGACCATATCTTGGAAGGGCTGCAAGCCAGTGCTTTTTCGAGTCAAAGTATAAAATTCTCCCAGTGCAGTGTGAGCTAGCGGAAGAACAGGGGAGCGCTTCTGCTTGCGTATGGGTAAATTAAATAGTAGGGAATTTTTGGAGAGGGGCCATGTAAGTTGTGAAGATATGCACATCTCGCTACAACCTGCAAATATCCAAGAAAGATTGATGAACTTTAGAATCAAACTCTATACCGCCACGCCTTTTTTCCGAAATTTGCTGGGTGCCAGGATAAAATTTAAGAAGCACTCAGAAACCCTCTAAAGCAAAAATCGCATCTTAGCTCCACTTTTAATAGCTTGAAACCAATGAATGACTTCCGGAAAGTCCTATGTGAAATTTGCAAAAGGAGCCATGACTTTATCAAAGGTATGCCCAAGCTGCAGAAGAAAAAAGTTCAAACTATCATCTCAACATTTTGTGCTGCATCAGCATGCCTCAGGCGAAACACCCGGAAGTTTGGTGAACCATTGACATGAACTTCGTATTATAATTTCGACGTTACAGAAATAGGTTTCTACTTGACCTTGAAGGCCGGTGAATTTGCAGCTGTTCATCATGGAAGACGACAGAACTTTCCAAGCCTTTTCTCTAACCCTCACCCCAAAAAGAGTCATGAAATGTCGTGGTAGCCTAAATGAGTTATGAAAGTGCGCAAGTGTTTGTTTCATTTGTAAACGATTATTTTGAGAAAATTTTTGAAGATTTTAATTATATTTGTCAAAAAATTTTTGGGCATGGTTGGCGCCACGTCCCCTTCCTCGAGATTTTGGGGTTGTGGGCCCGTCAGAACTGTGAAAAGCATCCCAAGAATTATTTAGAAACGTCAACGCCACCTCTTTCTTTATCAAAATTTGCATAAATAGCGTCGCCATTGTTATGGGAAGAAAATCATGCACTTTTTGGTGGGGTCTAAAATAAAAACCATTGCAGGCTCGCGGTGGATAAGCTAATGAAGAGAATCAGATCGTATTTTTTCAAAATAGGCGTTAGAAATTGATTGAGCCCAAAATGACTTTATTTTTCGCTTAGTGTTACGTTCTAGTATTTTTATTTCTAGTATTTATATTTTTTTATTTTTATTTCTAGTATTTATTTATAGTATTATGACCAAGAGATTGGTGCTCATCTGATGTGTGTACGAACAGTATGATTCACGAATTCTTTTAGCGGATATTTTGTCTTGTTTGAACCATCTCTAATATTTACTGTAGCTTCCCAGATCAGTAAACTAACTGACAATCTTTCTGAACGTTTTGGAAAAGATTTTTTTATATTTTTGTCATTCGTCTTTTCTTCTCAAGAATGTTTTCAAGCGGTTTTTAGGGGTACTATAAAAAGCCTAATCAGAAGTATTTTACTTTTTTGAAAAAGTCACTTATTGCACAAGCGTAAAATCTTTGCAGCAAGGTGCTACTACGCAAGCTTTCCTCGTAAAAACTGGGATAACGCTGTGCATTGGAAGATAAATTACCTTTCGTTTGTTGCTCTGCTTTCCAGTCCTCCTCATCAGCGCCAAAGCACGCGGTTGATTCTGGACCAGGGCCCGGCACGCGTTGGTTTGTAGCATTTCTGGAAACGAAGTCCCTCATGACTTCGCGATATTTACGAAGTCCCATTTGACGTAAAAATCGATAGGGAAACCCTTGTTGAACCAACATAACAATAAAAAAGCGAAAAAAGCCATCTTGAGGTAGCTGATATAACAAAAAAGCAAGATAACCATTGTGAGTTGATTGAAGGCTCTGTCATTGAATCAGAATGTCGAAAACCCCCTAGGCAAACCAAAATTGTGGCCTCGACAATCTGGCGATGCATTTTTCGCCACATACATAGTTCAAAGGACGCCGCATGTGATTGAAGCGCGATATCTGCCAAAGCGTAGGTTTACACTACTTTTGGCTCAGAAAAAGATTAGAGGCAATGGTTTGATTCGCTCTCTCCACTATATGATAGATTTTTGAGCGTTCTAATCGTCCAAATCAAAAAAGTCCAAAACTTACGTGAACTCTCCGATATTTATGCTCCAAACCAACCCAGGTGGTTTGGTGTTGGTTTAGAAACCAACAAATTCGGGAACGGGCATTAGTACGCATAAGGTTTGAAGCTTTTTACATAATGCTGTTTGGAGTAATAATGTATGCGTACAGCCCAAATTCGGTGCCAAGGGATTGTTTGTGCGCTGTAAAAAAGCATTTGTCTGTTTGAGTCTCGCGTTTGAAATTTGCGCGCTTGCGAAAGAACAGTTCGACTCGAATCTTTCGGCGCTCGCCTAGGACCTTATAAAAACGATATCCCAGCTGCTTCACCTCAAAAACGAAGTCCAATTTGACCCCAGACCATCCATGCCGGGCCTCTGGATACTCCACGAGAATCTTTAGGCGTGTGTTAGACATGGTACGCATTTGCACTCAAATTCTGGTGCTTGGCGCTTCAGCTGATTTCTACGGAATAAATTTCGATTCCATTGATCATTTTCTCGATACAGTTTAAATTTGCATATATCAGCTATATTGTGGGAGTGGGGTTTCCATTACTGCTGCTCTCATATGCGTTATTTAGTAGATAGTCTTTTTCTCTAAATCGAAACTTATCCATTTTTGGCAACGCTCATTTTGGCTGAAATTCTAGGATGTCAAACGCGGTCCCAGATCCCGATGATGTCATGGAGGCAGATTACCAGGACCATGTATGTATGCGTCTTCAGATTTGATTTTTTGGTTTTCGCTTTTCAGATTTTTTTCTTGAATTTTCTGCTCTAATTTTTTGCAAATGCTTTGCAGGTTGCTGATGAGCCCATTGACGATTTTGATATCGACGTAGGCAATGCGAACATGGAAGAAGAATTGCAGGTTTTTGTTTTCCTTTGCGTTTATAGTTACATACTATGGCATCTTTGCAGGGCGATAAAAGTTTTGCAAATAGAGAAGGAACGCCTGTGCCGGAAGATACAGCTCCTGCAAACCAGAACGGCGATATGGGTGAGCAAATTAGTTCATTTGGGGTTGTCTCTATCAATTGTTTTAGACGTCACGCAAGTATCGCCTCAAAAAGTGATACCTGCGGTGGTCGTCAATAACGCTGCCGCCGTAGATATTGAAACATTGTGCCAAACATATACAACTCATTCACTGTTGATTAGGTATGTACTTGAACTACTTGCTTGCTTGTTTTTCCTCAAAACCTTCAAAATTAAGGCTGCAATTCATCGCGGATCACTGCCCGCCCCTGAAAAGGGATGCCACCATTGGAATGATCAACGAGCTGCGTAATGTAAGTGCTTTGACCCTGAGAATTTATGTTGTCTCACCTATGAGAGAATGTGTTCCAGAACACGCTAAACGTTGCGCGATATTCGGAGCTGATGGCTAGTTTGGAAACGATTGAAAAGCAGGCAGACGACCAGGTACCTCAATTTTGATTGTTCCTCTTACCCATATAAAACAACTATAGAGCAGGCATATGATTCTAGAATCATCTGGAAACGCCTGTGCTCGATCAAGCTTGGGTAGATCAGACCACCTTGAAAACCGCCAACCAATTAGATTTCTTGCTTTCCGAATACAAGAAGCAAAAGGATGAGGGAGTTAAGGTAGTTGACACTTTAACTTGCGTCTTTATTGGTTTTGATATTATTGCCATTCATTACTTTTTATTAGACTTTCTTCGACTAATTTGCGACTCAACTGCTTTCTTTGAAAGCTGTCTTCATGCTTTCCTGTTTGTGATGTTATCTTTTTCGTTTCAAACAGTCTGCTAATACAACTTTTTGGATACCCGTCATTCGCACTGGGTGCTCAAATTTTTGCTTCCCTTTTTTTGCTTTCCATTCATCTCTTTAGTTCCCATCACGTCAATACGGTTCTCCATGTGAAATGGATAGAACTCTGCGTTCTTCATGCGATGAGGGCAACGATGAAAACCCATAATTAGGCTTTTCAGAGCAAAATGGCGAAAACGAGCTTTTCTCGAAGCTTTCCAGGCTTGCATTCAGTGGAAAATACATGTTGGCGGTGGAGTCCGAAACGAAGGAGGAGGGATGCTTAAAACTTCTGGCGTACTTTACTGAATGCGGACCTGGAAAACCTCGAAGAAGGCTCCTTTTCGCTATTTCCATGCCTTGAAAACCGACATATGTTTCTGACGGCAAGAAGACTTCAAATACGTGAAGAACCGAACAGCGAAGTTTTGCCGAGACGCTGTCTTCAATTATCTAATTATGCATTCTTACATATACTCCCATATATCTATTTTGCATTGGTTATTGTCCTTACCTGTTTTACCTCTACAGTTTATTTGAGCATCCGGAATGTTTAGGAATCCACACGACGCGCTATGGATGAGCTATTCCAGTACTATATCTCAATAGGTGACGTTACAGAAGCTCTCCATCTTTACAGTCGTGGAATGCGAGAGTACTGCAGTCAGTTTAAGCACATAATTCAGGTGAAGCACACGCTTGACTTTTTATGTTTACCCCTTGAATCATCGTTACTCTTCGTAGATGTGGATCAACTGGATGGAAGCTTCCATATGGGTTGGTGAATGGCAGCGCGTTGACACCATTGCGGCACAGGCCGAGCGCAGTATGAAAGAGGCGGAAGAAGCAGAGTCGGTAAGATTTAACTTCTTTTCAGCATTGATTTCTCATAGCTTTTAATTTCATCTACAGCAAGCAGGATCAATGGCTGCTTCTCGTACTCGTCCTGTGATCTTCGGAGTATCCTCATCCAACACAAACCGTGCTGCTGTCACCAAGTGTACGCGCTTGCTGATCAGCGGTGGCAGGGTGAGTGGGGACTCTCTTCCATTTTGATGTATGCACAAACTCTGTTCGTTTAGGCAAAACTAGATGCAGCTTGTGGCTTGTCGAAAATGCAGGCAGGTCGCTACAAGCAAGCAGCTGACAGATTCCTCAAGGTTAGCGCAATTGCTCCCTTCAGGTTTCTTACTGTATATTTATAGGTCGACTTGGACTTTTTGGATACTCCTTGGTTGTTTTCTGCTTCAGATATGGCAGTTTACTGTACCCTTTGTGCAATTGCTAGTTATGATAGGTCAGAACTGAAGAAGAAAGTGATCCATGATGGAAATTGCAGGTTTGCGCTTCTTTCTTTTTCCTTTCAAGTTTTCGAACTCAGTCCTTCTATTTTGTTCCTGTTCAGTGATTTAGAAGCTTTGCAGGAAGTTCCTCGAGTCAGAACCGAGGCTCGTGGAATTATTGCAGTGCATTGTGAAGAGTCAGTTTGGTCGCGCGCTAGACATACTGAAAGAGATGAAAGATCGGGTACCAGTTGTTTTTGAGTCACTTATTTAACTTTTGTATACGCTATACTTCAGTTCCTTCTCGATCCTTATTTGAGTCCTCATGTTGATCCATTGTACGCCGTGATTCGTGAACGTGCACTACTGCAATACCTGGAACCGTTTGCATCAGCTGATTTGAATGCTATGGCGAATGTGTTTAGAACTGATTTGAAAAGTGTTCGTACCTTTGTCGTTTTTGGTCTTCGCACATTATACGCAACATGGACTCATAACCTGATGTTTAGCTCGAAAATGAACTTGTGGCTCTCTGTGAACAAGGTCAACTTGCTGCTCGAATTGACGCAGTTGGAGCAACCATTCGCATGGTCCTGACCGATGAGCGTGAAGAGAATTACAAAAAGTAGGTGCTTATCTGTGTGCATTTATAACAAACTGCAGTATCTTGGGAGTTCTATGGCTTTTTCATCATTTCTGAAATTCTAAAATTCTTATTGTACTCCATTCTTTGGAAATAGTCACATGTTCTGCGAATTCGGACTTTTCAGTGATATTGACATCTTACAGTAGTTATTGATGACCCAATTATCATAGCGAGATTGGGTTGCATATTTATAACTTTCTTTGCATGAAATTTGTCAGATTCGTTGACTTATAAGAAAACAGGGAACTTACATACATGACTTTACCACGGAAATAGGTTCATACTTTGGTTGCTTCAAATCTGGAATCTTCAACTTCTTCATCGTCTCTACCCAGTGATATAAAAGCTACCCAGTTATTTGTAGGATTATTGATGGCTGCGACGACATGATAGAGCGATGCGAAGCAGCTATTTTGCGTGCAGTCATGCAGCAGGTGGGAAAAATGACCATAATGTAGGTTATTTCAATAAATGTTTAGGCTTGCATCTGCATCAATCCGGAAGGCAGAGCAAAGCGAAAAACAGCAGCTCATGCTGATGATTGTGAGTGTCGTAATACTTAGATATGGTGTTTCTTAATGTATTTGATCTGTTTTTAAAGGCAGCGTCCAGGCAGATCTGGACCTATGGGGCTTTTACGTGGAAAGTACTTTTGGGGCCCTAACTAAGGCACTGCCCAAGCGGCAGTTTAGGTAGTGCTCTAATGGCTGAGATAATCCCCTTGAAACTGGACCCCGCGACCGTGTTTCGCATGGATTCATGGCAGTTTCGCGCCAGGATCCACGCTTTGCGCCATGAATCCATGCGAAACACGGTCGCGGGGTCCAGTTTCGAGGGGCATATCTCAGCCATTACAGCACTACCTGGGCTGCCGCTTGGGCAGTGCCTTAGTTAGGGCCCCAAAAGTACTTTCCATTAAAAGCCCCATAGGTTCAGATCTGCCTGGACGCTGCCTTTAAATGTTACAGCAAGTGATACATCGAATACACCCACCCGCCAGAAGGTGTCAGTCCAGAATATGATGCGTGTTTTGCGGGGACGAGTTGTACCTCCGCTACCTCAAGGTGCTGCAGTCGCTCCAGAAGCAAATGCGAAGACTGCTACCTCAGCTGCAAACGCCACATCGGCTCCTCCTGTCCCAGCATCTGCTAATAATCTCCCTTCTGTACCAGCAACGGAAAACCCTCCCAGCGGTTCCGCTGCACCTACGGCAGCCTCTCAACAGCTGCAGGTGACGATAGCTGAAAAGTTGATGATTTCTGTATCAAGTTACTTCATGGTTTCAGATTCCATCAGAGGCTGACAGCTCAGAAGGGAGTGATGATCCCAAAGAACCAGATCTGAACTGAGTGTGAGTGGAGATCGCAGAGTTTATATCTTCTTTGTTTTGTACAATTTTTACAGGCTTGGATTAGAATAATATTCTTCCTTGTACAGAGGAAGCGCTTATTTGTTCATTACACGTGACGAGTCAAATTTTACCTGTGCTCCGCTTTGATTGTTTCCGGACCCGATGTCTCACCAAATCTTCATTTTCTATGTTATAAAGTATTTTGCCTATTATGTGTGAGAACTAATAGAGATTCGAGGGACTGCAAAAGTGCAGCGTCATATTTATCTGAGGTCCATCATCGTAGCAACCTTATATTACTCTACGTAGAGTTGAAAACCAAATTTTTTGATGCAGAGTGAGTCGCTATATCGGAATGAATTATTAGCTGACACCGTGACTGGGCACCTCCCCGTTCACATTTTTCCTCACGTGGCACAACATTAATGCGAAAGGAGCAGTTATTCGCGCAAGCGGCACCTCGGGCGTTACTCTCTATAGGCGCTCCCCATGCGTATAGCGGGGTGGCCCTGCAGACATTTCAACAAGTTGTAAAACTTGTTAAACCTCCATTTCAAAGCATTAGTTTTTGTACTCTTTCGGTATCAAAATCTGCTACGCGAATACGTTAGCAAACGTCGGCAAAGCTGTGCCCGCTGTACTGTACTGTGGAGAATAGACGATACCCATTTGCGCCTCATACATTTCGTTCACGCGCAAGTGCTGTGTGCACCGCAGGAGCACAATTGCAATTGTTGAGTTTACTATGGTACGTATAAAGCAGGGCTCGACATGAGGTGGCTTTTTCAATTTTTCAAAAACAAAGTTCCTGTAAACTTCGCCACAAATATACGACATCACCTATGACGCAATCATGAATGGTTCAAAACGAATAACGAAAAACAATGAACTAAACATGAAAGCAACATCGAACAGACGAAAAAAACTAGAGTTGTTCGTATTCTCCGAATTGGCGGCTGCTATCCGGCGCGCACCCTTGCGCGCTTGGAGTAGGCTTGCCGCCGCCATACAAAATATTTGGAGGGCTGTAATAAGCGAGGAAGAGGGGGTTTAGGGAGATTCAAAAACTCAGTTGTAGGTTTTTTGATGTAGAACAAGGTTATGTTGATGTGGAGAAATTGTATGAAGGAAAAAGAATATATGACTTTTTCTTTTCACTGCCACCTCAGGTGGCTGTCCAGATGGCTGGAAAGCCACCTAACTCCGAAAAAAGTTTGCCACGCCTTCATTTCACATAACTTCTCGCACATAATTAAGCTACTTTTGATTGTACACAATATTCTTCCAAGCTATCCCATCTATTCTATTCACTTTCACTTATTTCTCATGGTAGAGGAAGCTGAAAGAGGGCCTCCGCTGAGCACGCATGGATTCGCCCATTCGCTTTGCTTCCTCTTTAGATTCGCTTGAAAGTGATTCGCTTATGGCTTTCACACCATGATGTATGCTGTTGAATTAGTGAGCAAGCTTGCTGTTTTCTGAATTCGGATTCACTATGGCTGCTGGATACACCGCCTATGATTGGCTGTTCTTTTTCTGTTTCGCTTTTTTTAAACACTAACCACGTTCGTCAGCAGCATCTATGAATGCACAAAATAAATGAATAACTAAATAAACATAGTCCTAACTCCTTATTGCCCAACTACACACCAATTTTGGTGTAATTTCATTTTCTCTTCGCTGTAAACAACTCTTTTGTTTATTTCGAGGTAGGTTTGAATTTGCGCGCTCAACGGCGAACATGTTGAAACAGGAAATTTTTGTTTTTTGCGGATCGATAAGGCAGATCTTCTGTAGAAGATGGATGACATGAAGGCAGAAGACGATTGTATGGGGAGGGGGGGGAGGAGCTGGAGTTTCCACTCCAACGATATCCCCCTTGCTTTTTATTCCAAAACGATATCCAGCTTGCCCGTAAGCCACTTGTGCCAAGCCCTGATAAGAAGCTATACATTATTATTTGAAACTCTCAGGGATTGTGGCAGTTTGCAGACCTGAGATATATTTGAATGAGAACCTTGGCTGCGTAAGATAGTGCAGGTTAGGATCTGTTATTAGTACAGCTTGTTTCTTATTTTCGAGAGAAATCATCGTGTACGATGTCTTTTCAAAGCTTCTCACGACGGTAAGGTAAAAAGGAATGATTCTTCTATTCTTGAGGGCCGTGAGTATAACATGAGGAGGCCACTGTTACTGGAGCGAGTGTGGCTTCCAAACTAAAAATAAATCGGAAAAATTTAGAGAATTTCGGAAATCGAATTTTTCAAGAGTGACAAGAACATATCGAAAATTCGCAAAATTACACATGATTTTAAAGTAAGGAAAAGATCCTCTGACAGAGTTATGAAGTTTTTTTTGTTAGGTGTAACATAACTTATGTGACAACCTATTTTGACCACTCGTTTGTGTAAAAAGCGAGTACTATATATCAAAATCGCCACCAGTTTTGTAAAGTAAAGTCGCTGGTAAGTTGAGTTCGGAGGTTAGCTATTTTATGTGCCAATCAGAAAAAATAGGTATGTTCTGCAAAAAAATACTCTACGAGCCAGTTCTCGCACTCTCCACATCAAATCTACAGCTGCGGCTAAAGCTTGCTGGTCACTATAAATCGTAAAATTCACGCAGAGCAAGCATCGTCGGCTGGTCAGTTGCGTATCAAAGACGTATCGCATAACAGAACAGGCGCTTTTCCGTGGTCGGATATGTTCTCCGAGCGAATGGACAAAATATAAATCGTCTGCCGTCTCACACATGCTCCCCTTTGGTCGTAAACATTTGTTCTCAGCCGCTATGCGGCTACTAGATCAGATTAGCTTTCCTTGGTACGATGTGATTTAAACGGAGTATTGGGATCTTGTTGATTGTCATTTAATAAATTAAATCTTGGGCGCAGCAGTGGGAAAGGAAAACAATTCTGAAAAAGCGAACTCCCCTTTTTATAGGCGTCTGTATTTCTCCAAATGTGAATTGGAATTTTCAGGTTCGAACCATTTTTTTGAGGCGAACAGAATTTCATATGGAAACACAGCCCACACCCTTTTTCATTTTTTATGTGATTTCTTTTTCTTCCGCCTTTACACTTTGAAAAATGACGGCTCGTTATATTGAACTAATTGTTCCGGTCGCTGACTCTTAGAACAGTGTTCTGCCAATGTTGTTCTCTCCCTCTTTTTGCTGATTGTATCTATCGCGTCCACAAAAAACAATTTTTCTGATTTAGTTTTTGTTTGAGTGCGGATATTTGGTGCTCGAGCAAATGATTGTTTTCGTCATTCATGTCATAATAACTCAACGAGCCAAAAAATTGATCTCTTACATTAATGAAGTGCAAATGTTTTTATGCTTATCATAACTCTTTGTACACGTAGAATTCAAGCTTTTACAGTTTTTAAAAAATTAGTACCAATTTCTTTTCTTGCATCTACTGCTACTGGGAAAGTTCGATTTGCAGCATTTTCGTTGCTCTACAGTCTGAACCTGTAATTCAGGTCTTGCCAGTGTTATTTTGGGCAAAGAATTCATGGGATGCTCATATATGCTCCCGACGATATGATTCCATGCAGATTTTATCATTTTCTTTTATTATTGTATTTCATATTGTAACCCACTGAAAACTGCGGAAGTCTTGAAAATGCAGGTTATTTTCCCTTTCTCACGCTCCTCAAAAAATTTTTGGCCTCATTTCCACTCAATTACTACGAAGAAAAAATTTCTGTTTGTCAACTCCATAAACTTTTCGCTAATATGCTGATTTTCTTGCAATGACGACGACGACGCTCAACTTCTTGAAAAATTTCAAGCTTTCTCGGAAAATGTACTATTTGCCGAACGTGAGAACCGAGTTTGATATGAAGCACCACACAGCAGAGAAAAAGTAATACCATGAGTTTTGGTACTACCACGATTCCATACAAATCATTATTGCAATGACTCCAGCTGGAACATACCTATAAGATGTTATGTTCGAGCCGGAACAAACCTCCAAAAGAGATAAAATATAGTATATAAAGAATTTTAAGAATTCGTTCTCACTATCCAAGCTCTTTCACACATCTGAGATTATTGACTTGTTTTTTTACTCTATTTCGCTTGCACGATACGAATTTAAAGCACAAACTATTTTATTTGAAAGTCCGAAGGGTGAAATCTTGTCAAAGCTTCTTCCATAAAATATCCTTCCGTAATCTGTCGGCAAAAATTGTCCATAATAATCGGAGGCAAGGTGAGATGTTGATAGCGAAAGAATTATTATGTATCGTATTTCCTCAAATGGTGGAGATTTTTGCCGCAGAATAGCTCCATTCGGAAAAGAAAACTATGTTCCTATAACAAAACTGGATACAGTCGTGCACGTCTGCTGTAAATATTGTTCATTTGTTTATTTATTGCACATAAAATGCGCCTGATACATATCAGAATGTAGAAAAATAGAAGAATAAGTAGATTGTAGATAAATAGATGAGCCAGCAATAATCATAACTTATAATAACGGGCTAAGGGTGTTTACGTGACTTTGTGTGTGTGTCTGTCTGTCTGTCTGTAACGAAATTCATACAGCGCGATCCAGCCACCATCCCGAGCCCAAACTTTACATAGCGCATGCTACCAAGGTAGAACTCCAGCATGCAAAAGCACGAACGGATTCGTTGAGTGGGTCCCTCAGAATTTGCGCGCCAAACGGATCCACTTGGCTTCTGGCCCGCAAAATTGGGTCCGTATCAACGCTTTTTGCAAAGTCGTGGATGTGTTTAGCAGGTTGATGTGTAAGCCATGGACTGTAGACCAAAAAGTGATCAAAGGTTTGCTACTTTAAGAAACCGACGCCAAAAAGAAATGGTCGCGTAAATGGTCAATCCGCCGTGGTTTTACCTGAGCATTTGAGAAGATTTTTGCATAGAGATGTAGCTCACGATAACTATTGTCCTTATGGGGACTACCAAGCCAAAAAAAGTTTCAAAACCTGTTCAAATTTGCATTTGTTCTTCATTTTCCAAAGTTCAATCCACGCAAAATACCGATCTCACACGAAAAAGCTTAAGAAATGAGTAATTGTTTACGAATCATTCGTGTAGGCGGGCATTGCGCGGTATGTTTCAATGCCATGTTATGCGGGAAGGAGTATGACATATAGATAGAAGAGCCAGTGCGAGCCTCTTCGAAGCAGAGGTGACACACTGGTCATGTAATGAAATGGTAACTATAAAGCTAGAAAAAAATGGAAGCAAGGATGCTGCCTCAACCGATTCCAGAAAATGATAAGAAGGTCAATTTGGGCTATGCCCTAAACTCCATAGTTCCGAAGATATGGTTTGATTATACACATTCGTTGATAGAGATTCACTAGATCAAACGTTATCCGGTATATGTTTATAGGGGCAATAAACACAGCTCATCGACGAGACAAAGCAACCCGCTCGGCCTCGACGAGATTTTACCGTTGGCATAGCCTCTAGTAGCCATTATATTATGTGCATTGCTAATCAGTGACACTTTGATTGACAGTGGTTCTCACTACGTTTTGCCTAGAAAACACCTGTACCTAAATATTTTGAAGATTCCACTGTTCAAGATTCATGTAACCCATATTGCAGTATCTAATCTATAACTAATTCTACCATTCTTTCTTTCCCTATCTTGGAGACTTCTAATCAAGCGCCTCATAAAAAACCATACCTTGCCAAACACCAGCTATTAGTTTCATTTTTTTACAAAGCCTTGTGAAAGAGCATGAGCTCTAACCATCTATCACGAAATCCTATTTAGTCCAATTTTTCTTAAAATGGCATGTCTGGAACTTTTCCAAAATCTCCTAATCGTTTCCAATTTTTTTCTTCTTGAGCATTAGCAGTGCTCGGCACGAGGTGGCTTTCACCTTAAGTTTCGTAAGATTTTACGAAGTATCCTTTGACCCTAAACCCTAAACATAAAGAACCCTCAGAAATTGAAACATCGCAATTTTTGTATATTTTTGACCACAAAAACGATGTCGCTTTTGCTTTTTATCTCAAAGACGATATCCAGCTTGTTTATAAGCCACTTGTGCCGAACCCTGAGCCCTGAACAAATTCCTACAAAAAATTGTAGGAAAAATACTGAATTACGTGATGTTCTGTTTTCATAACCCACAATGAATGATGAATCTGATTACCAATTGAAGTTCTAATCGAATAAATAAAAAATTCGAACAAAATAGCATTAAGCATACGACCAAAAGAGATTTTTTCTGGTAAAATAAATTATAAAATTGAAAGCAATTAAAACTAGGTTTTAGTTGACGTTTCAATAGTTTCAGCGACTAAGATTTCAAAACAATCACCTTTGAGCTTTTCTTCATGTGAGCCTCCTCGTTGCCAGCAAAGAATTTGATTCTAGCATAACTGAAGTTCTCCCTCATTGTACCCGATTCAAACAATTCGAGATTGAAACTGGTTCAAAATTCATGCATCAACCTAACAGAAGGTCAAAATTTTCTATATAGTTGTTAATCTATGCATTTCCTTTTCATCCACACCTTCTCTTTCCGCAAGCTCCATGCTCTTCCTCACTTAGTCAAGTAAATATGATCACGGGCCACAGCCACAGAATGTGAATATAATTTCTTTGATGCTGTTTAAAATGTTAGCACGTCTTTCCGCCTTTTTCCTATGCTTTGCCCCATCAAACTCGCTTTGTCAACCAGTTGTGAAAACATTAGCGATGTAGATTTTTATCATTTGCGAAGTTGAATCGAGATCGGCAAAGCTGTCAAAAGCATTATGTCATTTTTGTATCGAACTTGTTCTTTATTACATGAGATAAGCTCTACTATATCTTCCCAAGAGTAATGTCTTATTCATTCTTGTGCTCAGCTCTTTCTACGGGACCTGACAAAGATTTTCGTTGTCTATTTCCGCATTTTTACATATTCCTTGATCTTGATTCTCATATGAATTTGCTATACTGCCATAATTAGCTTACAGCAAATATAGAATAATTTGTTAATCGCAACATAAGTTTTGTTATAGTTTATTCCTTACCACTGGAAAATTTTAGAAGCTTTGACAAAGTCTCATATCATCATACCCTATAATAAAGCGCAGGGGGGACCATCCGACGTCAACAACCGGCGAAGGATGTTTGCCCAGTTCTCTGAGTTAATTCTTGCACTTTCGCCCGCTTCCATACTGTTTACAGTTACAATTTGACCCAGTCGCGTAAGTGCAACCTAATGACGTCATCGTATTTTGCGCTAACTTGGCTTTCTCGATAATGTTTACTATGAACTCAAGCTATTGAACACAACACCATAAAACTCCTCCTCACTCGACTCCTCAGTTCACATCAAGCGTAATTGTAAGGTCTGATGCTTTTCGAAAATCTTTAATTTTATTCATTTGACATCTCAAGACTGTGTGAACTTTCCAAATTGTTAGCACTAAGTGATTAGAAACATGGTGATGCGAATTGTCTTGAAACTACGCTGGATGCAAAAAGTTCACTCGGCAACTAAATCGTAGGTTCAGAAGACTACATCTTAGAACTTCTGATTTTTCTCAAAAGCGAAAAGTTCAGAAATACTATGAAAAACGTCACTGCGATCGTAATAGAATTTTAGAGCTACATGCTGTCTGTTTGCTGTCAGTGTAAAAAAGATGAAAAGAAAGGGCTTCACTAACCATCAACTCAACCCTTGCTAACCTCAGGAACATGTAGTTTTTGGCGCAATTTTGTCAAAACATTGCACAGCCCCAGAATCGTATAAACACTGAAGATTTGCTTGGATGAATAGCTGAATCTGGAGTTGAACTTTAATAATAGCTCTCTTTATAGAATTCAAGTCAATAGCCTATCAAGATGAGTTGGAAATTGGGGTGGACTTGGAGCTGGGTGGAAAAGCATAGATGTTGAAGAATTTGGATAGCCCATATAGAACGCTAACGGGATTTGACACTAAGATTCTTGAATTGGAAAGAATTTGTGCACGCTTCCAACAGAGCATATTTTGTGAAGAGGAAGGGATGCTGTTTGATTTCAAAAATTCTATATTATAAGTTGGAATGTTGGTTAGTGTCGCGGCGATGTTCGACAGCGACGTTCCCTTTCATGACCGGGAACGTCGCTTATCTGGCCCCAGGTTTTCATACGAGCTCAAGAGATTTAATGGAGAGTGAAGTGTTGTGAAGTGTTGGGGCAGTTCGCAGGACAGTCGATGAGGAGGGGAGGGCCCCGGCTCAAAACAGTCGATAGATTGTACATAGCTGGGAAAAGGTTGCCGAGCCCAACATAACCACCCTTAGCAAACCGCAGACATGACGCGGAATCTTGAGGGCGCAGCGCATCATGTCAATTTTGGCCTGATTCGGGGGACAGACTGTAAAGCTGTAGCTTCGCATTTTCTCAACGGCACCTCTGAGGCAAGACTTGAAACGACTAAGTAAGATCTGAAAGATGTGAGAGTGCGAGGAAAGAATGGTGGTTTGGAAAGTTTCATAAGGGAAGCTTTTGGGTGAAAAGGAATTGAGGGAAAGTGGGATGCATTTTGGCTCGAAGAACTGAGGGAGGGCAGCAAAGCGCAAGTTTGCAAAGTACAAGAGCATACATACCTGGGAAGCTGGGAGAAAACGGTAAATAATCTATTGGCACTTCTGTTAGTACTTATGGAACCACATAAAGCAGGAAACTTCTGACATATCTTTGTTAATCGGGTTCGTTGAATGTCTGCGCAAGAAAAGGTTTCCGGTTCTAACTTTGAAGTCACATCCCACTTCACACACACAGCCAGTCCGAAGCGCCGCGAAGCGGCGCTTTGGACTGGTATAGCATGTATGAGGAAGGAGCAAGGAGCTATACTGCCATAATTTCACCTGCACAGTATTGAGTTAAAGTAGCTATGAAGGCGATTCTGTAGAGACACTGTAACCTTCATTTTTTCTTTTTCTTGTAAAAAACCTTCCTCCGCTCCAATGTTATGGGTGGATTTTTTATGGAGTTTCGAAAGCATTGTTTCAAAACAATAGCAGTTCAGAGGTTTAAGCTCCCCAATAACGCAAAAAATGAACACTTGGAAAAACTTAGAACTTTGCCAATAATAGTTCGGAATTCCTCGCAAGTCAAAAAGGTCAATTTTTTGAGTGAAATGTATTTAATACCAAAAAGCTACAACGCTCTAGTTATTCAACAACGAAAAAAATTTTCAAGGTATGAAGATTTTTGACTTCAAGTGCAACAAAACCTAGGTTGAAACGTAATAAATCTGCAGCCGGCTTTCCTGTTCACGCGTACTCGAAAAATTTGCCAATCTTGGCGAAATTGCATGCACTAACAAGCCGTCACAGCAATTGTTCTTTTTATGCTAGCAATTCCAGAATTGCAAAATGCTAGAGTGCATGTATTACCGCGCTTTTCTTCAGCATGCTTGCACTTTAACATATGGAAACATGGATTGTGTGAGTACTCCATGCGAGACATAAAATTGTCCTTACGGAAAGTTCGATCTTTCGTGCCAGAATTTTTCTTCTAAAGTTGTTTTTTATATACGTTGCGTGTTCAATCGCCTTTTCGTCGAAAGAAATGTTGGAGAATTCAATATTCTTCTCAAAAATCCACATAATAATTGTCTTTGATCTCATTTAAACAAGCTTTTTATGCAAGTTTATGCAGCAAACTTCAAATGTTAGCTATCACACAGCTTTCTTCAAATGATCTCCTTGTGTGTTTTCCTTATTTATTCTAAACTCGTTCTCCTTCTATCTTAATGTGAGATGAGGAATCCATTACGAGATATTTCTGGTGGTTCCATATATTTATCGAACCTATACCGAACTTACGTCTGCTCCGGAGACATTCTGGGAGCTAATCAGGACGAACTGAGAACTTCATGGGAATTGCGTAGTCGCATTCCTCGTATCAAATTTCATTTACGGCTTCATTTTCTAGTGGTGTAGCTGATCGAAATGCTTGGAGCATGTTTTTGACTTGTTACAGTTAGAAGTAATCTTCCGCGTTTCTAGGTATTGCAAAATAAGCCATGCAGGAAGAATCGTGAGTAAACCCCCTCTTTTGACGTTTCATTACAATTTCGTTTTGTGTAAGCTTACTATACACTCATGACGATCATATTCGCAATGATAGGAATTCGGAAGTGTGATGAAGCAAATACGTGGTTATTCCATCCAAAACTATTTCCAATGCCCATGCGACTAGAGCGTCCACAAAAATTTTTCTCTTTCAAGATTTCACCTTCATTAGTGGAAATACAGTGATGGAAGTTTTAGTTGGTTAGTTAGAATGGCTGTCAGACTAAATTTCGCAGATAATTAGCTAATAATTAGTTGCCATCAGTTTCGCAGAGCCAGATCCACATGGTAGGAAATTAGTTTACACATTGCAAAACTGTAATTTTTTGAAATAGAGCAGATTTACATCATTGCGGAATCGTTACTCTGATCTATTTATCGTTACTCTGATTTATAAGTTGTATAATAGCCATTTATGCCCATTGCCCATCTTCGACGCATAATCTTACCTGGAGAACATCTCAGAACTTTCTTAGTGGATACTCGTTTACTCCAAAAAATACAAAGATTACGATCTTCCACTTATACTTTATAGCGTTGTTAACTGGTACACGCACAAGCACTAGCTTCCATCTTTCCTGTAGTTTGATAGAATATTTCTTATGGTTGTAATGAATTTGAGACCGGAAATCCCTAGTATGCTGAATTTTCTATTAGATAAAGAGTTCTCCGCCTATCAGATCATGAATATTTTCAACAAAAGCATGATAGTCTAGTTGGTATTTTACCAACCATTTCATATGATTCTCAAAACTGCTTTGTAATAGGTTGGCACATAAGTTTTGCAAATTATTTCGTAACTTTTTTCTTTTTGACTGCGAGGCAATCATTTTTGGGCACAATGTAGATTAGATACTAGGCTACAGACCTGCGCAAACAGTTTGGTTTTCGGTAGCGAAATGGAGAAAATTTACTCATTTTTCGGAAACTGGTCGAATCAGAAATTTCATGGGTAGGAAAACCATTAATGAAGCCGTTCTCAGTCTGAATCAAACAAAACAAGCCGAAACTGTGTAGATGGTCAAAGTTTCCTTTATCAATAGTCTGGGCATAGTTTCGGCTCGATATGTTTGATTCAGACTGAATACGGCTTTATTTTTGGTTTTCCGACCCTCGAAATTTCGGTTTTGACCAGCTTTCGAAAAATGAGCAAATTTTCTCCAGCTCGAAACCAAAAATCAAACTGTTTGCGCAGATTTGTGGCCTACCATCAAGTCTATGCTATTATGCTAAAAAATGAATGCGTCACAGTCAAAAAGAGAAAAGTTACAAGATGAGTTGCAAAACTTATGTGCCAACCATATAGATGTAAGAAAAGCAAATTCTATCAACCTCTGTTTCGTTCCTTTCCATAGAAGGAGTTAGAGAATCTATATGACCCCGGAACTCCTCAGCGAGGCAGAAGGTCTTATAGACTTTGAATATAGTTTATATATAATATTCGTGAAGGATGAACTTAGTTTAATTTGGTGAAATCACATTTGTATCTGTATATAGTATAAAGAATCACTACGTAATATATAACGAATTCGTTGTTTACCCATTAAGCCGCCGATAGTTGGATCATGGCAAACGAGAAGGCCGCAGACGTAAAAATTATGATGAAATACACTGATCTTTGGAATTGGATTGCTGCCAAGTGGCATGCGTTTTGGAACGCTGCCAAATTTCATAACGAGTGACCAAGCAGATTTTCGTAAAAGGGTCACACAGGTTTTCGAAAGGCAATCATGAGTGTCGCATTTTGAGAGTGGGTCGCCAGTGTCCGGGTGTTTTGTACCTGCTTTTTTTTCGAGCCTGTTATCCCAGAATGTGTCTTTCAAACATGTTCTACTCCTATTAGTTGCTTTTGAAATAATGCCAAATTGCGTGAAAGTGTGACTTGAGCTAAATCCATCTATATTCTCAAATCTTCGTAAAAATGCTCTAACTACAGTCACTTTAGGATTATCTTGCTTCCGAGTGTAGACAAGAGAGTGCGTGAATAACTTAGTTTCGCTGGTACTTTTAGAAGCGTTTATCTAACAACAGCCTTGCTTTTTTTCGTGGGTATCGGTGTGTAAGCGGCACGTAGGGCAATTCCATCGGGCAGGGAACAGATTTTTGTACGTTTGGGGCAGTTCTCAGAATTGGAAGTCCAAAGGTGGCATGCACGGCAGTTTGAGAATACGCTGTAAATACTTGATTTCGTTGTTCTCTTTCTGTAGAGTGGTAAAATTGGCTTTTTATATATACGATCTTCAAGCGGCACGTAGGGCATGAACTTTCTTTTTGAATAGTTACTGTCGGTCTGTAAGCGGCACGTAGGGCAACCCGATCGGGCAGGGAAACAGATTTTTGTATGTTTGGGGCAGTTCTTATAATTCCTAAACGATCTTCAAGCGGCACGTAGGGCATAAACTTTCTTTCTGAATAGTTTGAAACTTTGAAACTTTCATTTTGAATAGTTTGAAACTTTGAATAGTTTCTCGGTCTGTAAGCGGCACGTAGGGCAACCCGGTCGGGCAGGGAAATAGATTTTTGTAAGTTTGGGGCAGTTCTTATAATTCCTAAACGATCTTCAAGCGGCACGTAGGGCATAAACTTTCTTTCTGAATAGTTACTCTCGGTCTGTAAGCGGCACGTAGGGCAACCCGATCGAGCAGGGAAACAGAATTTTTATGTTATGGCAGTTCTTATAATTCCTAAACGATCTTCAAGCGGCACGTAGGGCATAAACTTTCATTTTGAATAGTTTCTCGGTCTGTAAGCGGCACGTAGGGCAACCCGGTCGGGCAGGGAAACAGATTTTTGTAAGTTTGGGGCAGTTCTTATAATTCCTAAACGATCTTCAAGCGGCACGTAGGGCATAAACTTTCTTTCTGAATAGTTACTCTCGGTCTGTAAGCGGCACGTAGGGCAACCCGATCGAGCAGGGAAACAGAATTTTTATGTTATGGCAGTTCTTGCAATTTTTTACCGGTCTTCAAGCGGCACGTAGGGAATAAACTTTCATTTTGAATAGTTTCTCGGTCTGTAAGCGGCACGTAGGGCAACCCGGTCGGGCAGGGAAACAGATTTTTGTAAGTTTGGGGCAGTTCTTATAATTCCTAAATGATCTTCAAGCGGCACGTAGGGCATAAACTTTCTTGTTGACTATCGGTCTGTAAGCGGATTTTTTTTTCAGATTTCTTATGTTTGGGGCAGTTCTTGTAATTTTAAACGGTCTTCAAGCGGCACGTAGGGCATAAACTTTCTTTCTGAATAGTTTGAAACTTTGAAACTTTCATTTTGAATAGTTTGAAACTTTGAATAGTTTCTCGGTCTGTAAGCGGCACGTAGGGCAACCCGGTCGGGCAGGGAAATAGATTTTTGTAAGTTTGGGGCAGTTCTTATAATTCCTAAACGATCTTCAAGCGGCACGTAGGGCATAAACTTTCTTTCTGAATAGTTACTCTCGGTCTGTAAGCGGCACGTAGGGCAACCCGATCGAGCAGGGAAACAGAATTTTTATGTTATGGCAGTTCTTATAATTCCTAAACGATCTTCAAGCGGCACGTAGGGCATAAACTTTCATTTTGAATAGTTTCTCGGTCTGTAAGCGGCACGTAGGGCAACCCGGTCGGGCAGGGAAACAGATTTTTGTAAGTTTGGGGCAGTTCTTATAATTCCTAAACGATCTTCAAGCGGCACGTAGGGCATAAACTTTCTTTCTGAATAGTTACTCTCGGTCTGTAAGCGGCACGTAGGGCAACCCGATCGAGCAGGGAAACAGAATTTTTATGTTATGGCAGTTCTTGCAATTTTTTACCGGTCTTCAAGCGGCACGTAGGGAATAAACTTTCATTTTGAATAGTTTCTCGGTCTGTAAGCGGCACGTAGGGCAACCCGGTCGGGCAGGGAAACAGATTTTTGTAAGTTTGGGGCAGTTCTTATAATTCCTAAATGATCTTCAAGCGGCACGTAGGGCATAAACTTTCTTGTTGACTATCTGTCTGTAAGCGGATTTTTTTTTCAGATTTCTTATGTTTGGGGCAGTTCTTGTAATTTTAAACGGTCTTCAAGCGGCACGTAGGGCATAAACTTTCTTTCTGAACAGTTACTCTCGGTCTGAAGCGGCACGTAGGGCAACCCGATCGAGCAGGGAAACAGAATTTTTATGTTATGGCAATTCTTGTAATTTTTTACCGGTCTTCAAGCGGCACGTAGGGCATGAACTTTCTTTTTCAATAGTTACTGTCGGTCTGTAAGCGGCACGTAGGACAACCCGATCGGGCAGGGAAACAGATTTTTGTATGTTTGGGGCAGTTCTTATAATTCCTAAACGATCTTCAAGCGGCACGTAGGGCATAAACTTTCTTGTTGACTATCGGTCTGTAAGCGGATTTTTTTCAGATTTCTTATGTTTGGGGCAGTTCTTGTAATTTTAAACGGTCTTCAAGCGGCACGTAGGGCATAAACTTTCTTTCTGAATAGTTACTCTCGGTCTGTAAGCGGCACGTAGGGCAACCCGGTCGGGCAGGGAAACAGATTTTTGTACGTTTGGGGCAGTTCTTATAATTACTGAACGGTCTTCAAGCGGCACTAAGGTATGAACTTTTTTTTGAATAGTTACTGTCGGTCTGTAAGCGGCACATAGGGCAACCCGATCGGGCAGGGAAACAGATTTTTGTATGTTATGGCAGTTCTTGTAATTTCTTACCGGTCTTCAAGCGGCACGTAGGGCATGAACTTTCTTTCAAATAGATAACTGGTTTGTAAACGGCACGTAGGGCAATTTGATGGACAGGGAAAGAAATTTTTTGTACGTTTATGCAGTTCTTATAATTGACGGTCTTTAGGTGGCTCAGTAGTGTGCTTTTCGGGGCAGGATCTACTTATGTAGTATAAAGCTTCATATTCCTTTGGCGAAAAAATTGAAGGATTCTGTGACAAAGTTCTTAGACGGCTGATTTCGTTGCTGTCGGAACTGATTCTGAGAGAAAAGTGTTTTTTATAATACACATAATTATTATGATGTATTTCTACTTCCAAAACGTATGTTCTGCTACTTACTCAACGATCTTTTATGGAACTTGCTGAGAAGAACTAAAAGAGCAAATTTTCTTTGAAAGGGTAGAAAAGTGGGGGGGGGGGGGTTTATCTGAATGTCTCTGTGAGGAGGGAAATTTGCATGAAAAGTGTGTAAACGAGATGAAAATAATTTGAGAAATGCTGAATGATTTGTGGAGATGGAGATCATCGCTTTTTCGAGCAGTTCTCCTTTTGTGGAATGCTCTTCGCAAAAATATTCTCAGGAAAGGAACAGGAAACTTATTTAGAAATATTTTTAGTCAAACCTAAGCCCTTATATGTATCTGCCCCGACCCACTTGCTAGTCATAAACTATGACTTACAGGATTTGTAAACTCTACTATTCTCTGATTCTGGTTCCACTACTGCGCTACTAATAATGCTGCCGTCACATATTTACATTCACCATGCTTTCCCCGAAAGTTTAGTACGTTCTTCATGGGGCAAAACTCAAACTGCGATTTTTTTAGACAGAAAATTGTGCTTTGAAAAAAACCCTTGGTGGCTAAAACCCGTACCATGACGTTCCCGGCAGGTTAGATAAATAAAAAATTGCCTTTCTCAATAACAGCGATGTCTAGTGCTCATGCGGGTGTAAGTGCTCATCTGACCCCTACGCATTGTTCATTGTCACTCCGCCTCCCACGTCCGAAGAGGTGCCGTATCGATCGATGAGTAGCTGAAGACGTTCCATACCCGGACCACCATTCTTTGCACTTTTTTGCATGACTTTTCGTAATCCTTGCGAATTTCACCATTTCGCGAAAGCCACGACAGATTCAGCGGGACAGAAAAAGATCGCGCAGCTGCAGCTGGATTGGCGCGGACTTGCAATTTCACACTCTTTTTCATAAAAGTCGTGTTTCTGAGGGGATGTTCTGTTTCAAGATGTGTTGACATCCTGGCTGAGTCATTCGTACGAAGCTACAGCGCTTCTGTTTCATTGCCTATTTTCTCTTTATATCAATTCGCTTCAATCTCTGCAGTAAAAAGTCTAGAAATCCACATCCTTCACAGTTCTTTTCCCCCTTCTTTCTTCTCCCCTTCTTCTTCCAATTCTCGTCAATTTCTAGCAACCAAACAATAGAATCATAGCCACTTTCCCTCTATGCTGCGGACAGCTGCCCAGCAATTAGCGTCAGAAAAAAGAACGAGAACGATCACCGTTTTATGTGTTGAACATACGCTGACGAGCGCCCCATCACTGGTCTGGCTCGTTGCCAAAACTCGTTGCGATTGCGTTTTGCGTCTAACACACGCGGTTAAATTGTATTAGATTCGTAGACGAAATCATCTAAGCGTTCAAGGTTACGGGTCATGTGTTTCGAGTCGAATAGTTTCTCATAAATCTGCTAGAATTTCTTACTGTATATACAATGAACGCAAAGTTAACTTTTTGGTTTTTGTACACGGTATTCTTCGATAATTGATAAAAATTTTTGAAATTTGTCAAAAAACATTACAAAACTTCGTTTTGTTTCCGCCCTTAGAGAGTTTGAACACTTACCGACTTACCCGGAACTTCCCATTATCACTATGGAAGGGGAGGCCTGCATACTTTATTTTTTGAATGCTTAGAAATAAGTATATCAAAATTTATAGCTTGTGAATCTAATATCCTGTAATCCCACTTCATTATTGTTGAATTTTCAATTGCGCTGATTTGAATTAGCTAAAATTGAGAATTATTTTTATTTTACTGCTGGATTCATAACTTTGACAATCTAATTGAAGATATTTTTGGCAAGAAATAGCTTAGGATCCGTATGAGTTAATCTGCTGAATCTGCTGACTATCGAAATGAATTTGATGTTTTGCCAGAGAACTTCTCAAAATTTTCGAAAATTACTAGTGATATTTCTACATAATTTGATCGATTTTTCTCAATTTTCGTTCTGTTTTTGTTCCACTGATCCTTTTTACTTTGATCATCAATTCTATTTTCATTTTCTTTGTAGTTCCCATTTTCACTCATTCTTACTTATCTTTGATTTTATCGTCTTCTACCAAGTTCTCTCCTATCATTTCTGCGCACAAAGAAGCCGAATGACCTAAGAACAGCATGAGGTCTATATGTGATGCAAGTACAAAAATTGTGCTTGCTATTTGTGTATTGACGAGTTTTCTTTTTCAGTTTAGAGCTCATAGATTTTTTGCCTTACGGTAGTTTTCTTATGTTAGCTCCATTCTCTAGTGTATAGATTATGAATTGTCCTCTTAGGAATTCTTGTCATTTTCGTCAAAAAATGGCACCCGCGTATCTTAGTATACAAATTTTTTTAGTGATGGATTTCTATTTGAGCTGTGAAGAAAAGAAAATAACCTTTTGATCATTTCTACCTTTGTCATAATTCCTTAGATAAGGGCGATTAGCCTATCTTCCGTGGTTAGTTTTTATAGTAGTTAAAGTTGATAAAAGCTTCCACTGACATGCTTGAAGATTGAAATTCTATTGCTTTGCAATTCATAACGATTTATGCGAAAATTATGGCTTACACCCTTCAACTGTCTCGCTCTTGTTTTTTGCTCCCATTTACTTTCCTTGCGAGAGATAATGAGATAATCGTCTTTCTCTTAAGATATTACTTTCATTAACGTCGCTTTTCACTTTTACTCCGCTTTTTACTGCTACCGACAGTAGTAATACCCACGAAGTTGGTTTTATGTCATCATCGGATCGTACATATGCTCGTAACCTTCTAGAATAGGTCTTGCTCCTGTTTTGCTTTTCTAAACGCCTCATTAGGTGTTCCCCTGAAGCTTCCACATACTTTGGTTTATGTAGCGTACATCCAGCCTTGTTTCTTCTTGAAGCTGACTGCATATATTTCTTCTGCAACCTTCTATTTTATCTAGTGAAGTCGCTTGGCAATAGAATTTGTGGACTGAGTGAGATGGTGCTTTACGGATCAAAAGATGTGTATCATGTTTGGGTAACATAAGTAAATAGGCGTTTTGTTGTCTCTATGTTGTGTACCAGATTTGCACCTTTACTTTATCTTCCAATCTGTTCCATGTGCTTATCAGTACATTTTAGCATCTTCTGTTCCGCGTCAAAGGTTCTGTTTTTCTTTCTTTATTTAAAGTGTACCAAATTTGTAAACATTCAATATCGTCATCCTTAGTATTTACTATTCTTGAAGATGTTTAGCGATATAACTCGTTTCTGTCTGCGCATTTCATTTCGCAATCTCCTCAAATACGTTATTGCAAATCTGATTTTTTCAGGATGTCGCCCAAACGTCCTTCGTCTTTCTACGGCTCAGTACAAGGCTGTTCGCTTAGATCATACAGATCTCTGAACTCTATCAATAAAATCAACAATGTAGAGTCTTGTCAATTAGAGGTAAGGCCAAACATCTCACAGTTTTATTTTGTGAAAACATCTGAATATAGAACTAGAAATCAATCATTATTAACTTTTTTTGGGTCAATCAAAATTCGGAAAGTGTAACTCTTTCTAAGTCTTGGCATACCAAAATTTGTGAGTATTTTTTCTATTTGGGTGCAGTTGAGGATGTGTCTATAGAATTCCTTACTAAAGAAGAAACATCCAAACTGGTCGAAGCTTATTATCACATAAGAGAGATATTTCACGTTTTTTAGCTCTTTATGTGTTGTTAGGCCACACTGACCTTCTACCTATCTGCTTGTGAATATTCCATTCTTTTAATCCCTCTGATGGCCACCATGTGGCGCTTCTGCATTTTTCATGAACCATATGGACATTTTGTATAGAACTTGCATATGATTGCACTTGCGGAGCACGAATCATTGCCCTCAAATCAGCATGAAAAATCACATTGTTTCCCATCCATTCAATTATATGACGTTATCGCTGCCATGGGTTTTAGACCACTAGTGCTTGATGGGTATTCGGTGTGTTCACACGCGATTCCGTGTGCCGAAGCTTGACCTTGGCGGATTTATTTGCCCATTATCGGACCTGGACCACTGAGCATGGAACACCTTTCTCCCATTACGCTAAGGTTGTTGGGAAGCACTTGAAGAAGTCGAAATGACTTTAGCATCAAAGAGACTTCAGATATTTGAACCTGTGGAGGTGATCGATAATGACAGCCTAGTTTTATTCTCTTTGATGAATGAGAAAAGATCGTTCACCTGATATAATGACATAACCACTCAAGACGTGAACTTACACATTCCTCGATTGTAGACAATGGTTTTGTCTGCGAAGCTCAACCGTTTGTTTAGATGGTGCACAACTTGTTCTGCAGGAGCAGGGTTCGGCACTAGGTGGCTTTCCGAAAGTGTAAAAAACGAAGTTTCCCTTGACTTCTGCAAAATTTTACGAAGTCCCCTTTGACTTTATACCCTAAACATAAAAAACAACGTCGACTAGAAAACGTAACCTAAGTTGCCTTTTTTTGCCCCCACAAAAACGATATCCCCTTTGCTTTTGGTCCAAAAAACGATATCCAGCTTGCTTATAAGTAGGCAGGGTCAAGCAAGGGGTGTGGCACACCATCGCTGGTTACGACCCTCACCCCCCCCCCCCTGATTGCTGTCTTGATAAGACCCTTCCTGAACTATACACTTAGGATAGCATTACTTTGAAGGCCCTGTCAAACATAGTGGGCAACATATCCATAATTAGCATGTCAAATAACCCTTGTAGACAAAGTGTGAGCGAATTCTGAAGATTCAAGATACTAGGCTACCTAAGTGAAATGGTCAAATTCCAACATGGTTAACTTTGTTTCAAAGGTGAACTAGCTATCCGTTTTTGCACTCAAGACAAAGCACTACTCCTTCTTTGTCCACCTCAGGAATCCCACTTCAGAAGACCTCCAAACTGTGGAATTAGAAGCCAACCAAATTCTCGCTTTTCCCATTTCTCTTTTGATCGCTGTGCTTTCACCAAATATTACTCAGAGCTAGGAAGACGAATCAGGCTCAAATCACTCCTGTGAAAACTCGGAGATCTAGGCTATCGTTCCATATAAATACGGTCCGCTAAAAATGTTTTTTGATATAGTGAATGGGGTGCGGCACACCCCCTTGAAAGCTACGGCAGCCGCAGCTTTTAAGGGGGTGTGCAGCACCCCATTAACTATGTCATAGAAACATTTTTAGCAAACCTTATTTATATGGATCGATAGCCTAGATCTCCTAGTTTTCACAGGAGTGATTTGAGCCTGATTCGTCTTCTTAGCTCTGAGTAATATTTGGTGAAAGCACAGCGATCAAAAGCGAAAAATGGGAAAAACGAGGTTTTGGTTGGCTTCTAATTCCACAGTTTGGAGGTTTTCTGAAGCGGGATTCCTGAGGTGGACAAAGAAGGAGTAGTGCTTTGTCTTGAGTGCAAAAAACGGATGGCTAATTCACCTTTGAAACAAAGCTAACCATGTTGGAATTTGACCATTTCATTCAGGTAGCCTAGTATCTTGAATCTTCAGAATCCGCTCAAACATCGTCTACAGGGGTTAATTGACATGCTAATTATGGATATGCTGCCATTATGTTTGACAGAGCCTTCAAGTAATGCTATCTTAAGTGTATAGTTCAGAGGGGGGGGGTCGTAACCAGCGATCGTGTGCCACACCCCTTGCTTGACCCTGCTTATAAGCCACCTGTGCCGAGCCTCGTGCAGGAGAAATCTCCTATTTCTCACAAATGTGACAGTGTTCATACACAGCTCGAAAGTTTTTGTTGGTAGAAACCTTTCCAATCGACAAACATAGTGTCTTAGTGTGCTTTTGTTTAAATATATAGTCACGTCCAAGTAAAACTGTATAAGAATGTGTCGCAGACCTTTTTTTGGGGGGTGGAGGAGTCGACAGTAGTTCTTTTAGATGAACACCCACCATGCCTATAAGTTCCAAGCATAATTTCCACGAAGCTAATTAAATGAGGTGCTTAATCTTGATTGTCAGTACACTTGAACAAATTTTTTTACATATTTTAACAGCTCTCTTTAAACACTTTCATAATTTCGCAATCCATAGTTCTCCTGTCCCCCTCCCTTTGCGTATGCCTACTCTAAAGTTTTTTCGTTCGGCTGCAGGTCCATTTCAACGGGATCAAGTCTTTCGGAGTTGAGATTTACCTAGTGGTTATGGTAGCTTGATAAAGTGATAAGAGTGTGAGAATCTAGATAGGGTTTATGGCCCTACATCCTTCACGGAGTAGCCACGAAGAATTAATTGTTACCTCTGTCACAAATCCGTCTAATAATCTTCCGAGGAGGAAATTAGAGCATAATTAAAGAGATAAGTGGTGGATGGAAGTAAAAGAGAGAGGTACGCTAAAAATGGAAATGGGAAATGCTCACAATCGTCACATATCATCTCAACTTTGACCATGTAACGTTCCCTTGAAAATTTCCTACATTTTGGTAAAGCAGATTGTGGGGTATAGTGGATCAAAAAATCCCTTTGCTGTAGAAAATGTCGGAGACCCCTACGATAGTACCAAATTTAGGAAGTTCAATTACCCATCAAGTCACAATTTGGATCAGAGTTCCGGCGATTCTCGATAAAAGTAGGCGCTGGCAAGCCTATTCCGTCGTACGACGAATTTGTAGCTACTATACAGGTATGTTTATTTACATTTTTTTAGAAAAAATTAGATTTATTATATTTAGGATCTTCATCGACTAAACAGAGATCAGAAATCTACAACACACATTACTTACGTAGCAAATGATGGGAGCACTTTACCGATCTCTAATGATGAGGTATGGTAACTGCTTTACCTTAACATCTACTCTATATCTGGCTCGGCACGAGGTGGCTTTTGGAAAATGCAAAAACGAAGTCTCCCTTGACTTTCGCGGATTTTTACAAAGTCCCGAACCCTAAATTCTAAACGTAAAGAGACCATCAAAGAACGAACGTCGATCAAAAAAACTTCGCAATTCTTATGACTTTTCGGCCTAAAAAAACGATACGCCCTTTGTTTTTTGTCCCAAAAACGATATTTAGCTCGCTTACAAGCCACCTGTGCCGAGCCCTGCTACTTATTACCAAAAGTTGTGAGACTACCATTTGACTGTCCGCTCCATGGTTGAAATGTTACAGATGATCAGACATTCATTTTCAGAATCTCAAGAAAGCATTGGAAACTCGAGGCCGAGTGCTTCGGCTCGTAGTTCAACATAAAGGCGAGACACTTGAAGAACAATTTGGCTACGGTGTTAAACAAGAGGCGCTGAATCGGAAAAAACGAAAATTGTCCATATCTGCACCTCAGGATTTCAGACGGGTGTGTCTTTCTTCTTCTAGATCTGCTCCAGAAAATTGCAAAAAGCTTTTCTAAGAAATCTATTGAGAGAGTTTTTCGGTCATGTAAGTATAGTTGATGGTTTTTTGTCTTGATGATCGCGGAATGCTACTTTGCCTTGCCTGAGCGACTGCAGTGTGATCGTAAACTGTTGATTTGCTATGTTTTATTGGACGTTCTATTCTAGTGGTGCTCAATAGTGTAGATTTATGTCAAGATTGAGTGTAAAAGGCTAAACAATCAGGATTTGCGATTTGATAGGTTATAATCTAATTTTATGGCCTAAATAAAAAAGTTATGCCCAGAGTTTCCTCCAAACGGCTTACTTTTGAGCCTAATGGGACAAAATGACAAGTATTGGTCCCAAAAAATTTGCCTTGTCAATTTAAAAATTGATCAATCTTCATAGCATTTCTGTTTACACTAATCTCTGCCAAATTTTAGGTCTCATCCATTCTGGACGCAGATGTTCTACCTCATGAACTTCGACGTGTACGATTATGTAAATACTACAACAACAAGCCACTAGGTTTCTTCATCAGAGATGGTGAGATAAGCCCTAGAGAAGGCAAATATTCAGTTCTCATTGCTCATTGCTCCAGGCTTCATTGAATTATAACTACGAGTAAAGAGTTGTTAGATGAGAGATCCGAAAAATGAGATGCACTTAGCAAAAAAGCATACAATTTGTTTGGGAAGAATATTTGCAGCAATTTCTTGTAACATATGGACATATGCCAATGTTACTAAGAGCTATCTTGTTGCGTTAAGTTCGCGCATTTTTTCAGAATTGAAGAGCTGATCTATTCTTTCCTTGCACAATGTTTGCAGAACAATATTTTATGTGAGAGACAATCCTCTCATATTCATCTATTTGTGGAATAGTGAAAACTACTTCATCTAACGAAAAGGACAGTAGAGAAACTAGAGAAGCAGTGAAAGAGGAATTTAATTTTTCCGTTGAATGTAGGAGAGTTGGTGAATGGAAAGTCCGTTTCTAGTGCTTTTGTATTCTTGATTTGTACTAAGTTTTTTACAGTTAAATACAATTGTGTATTCAAAGAATTTTCTTCGTGATCAAGTCCAATATTGTTGTTGCCTTCTATGTGCCTTGAGCATTTTGTAACATCGAATAAAAAAATGGGTGTTGTTAATTGATTTTCATTAGTCGCTGCTTTTTAGGATTCTCCGAACGCCTCACTCCATGGGGTTTCGCCCCTCATCCAGGGATATTTATATCTCGACTTCTGCCTAATGGTCTCGCAGCATCTACGAATCTCCTCAATGTTAATGACGAAATCATGGAAGTTAACGGCATCGATGTAATTTGCCTTTGATTTATGCAAAATGTTGGACATCCAGTGAGGAACTTTTCAGGTTTCCGGTAAAACCCTCGACCAAGTCACCGACATCATGATCGCCAACTCGGCTAACCTGATTCTGACGGTGAAACCTGCCGCAACAGCTCCATATCGTGCCATGCCCTACTATATGCCACCTCCCTGCAACATGAATCCGTATCCACCTGGATACTACAGTCCCTACGCATATCGAGACCATTTTGTTCCACCTGGTTACTGTAGTCCACAAATGACGCAGTCTATGTGTGTGCAGAGCAATTTGTATCATTATGCGCCAGAAAATCAACCGGAAATACCTCGGTAAGCTGCAAGTTGACCACGTAAATCTGCATCAAATCTTAATTTTTCAGTTTGCCCATTTCGCAACCTTTCAATGCTTCATCGTTTTCTCGAGAAAGCACTTGGAGGATTAGTGACAAGTTGGCAAAGATGTCGCTACGTTCTCGTGACTCCATCGACAAAAAGAAACGCCCCTTCAGTGTACATTGTTCTACACAAAATTCAGTACTGCTATCGCCATATACTGCTTATGGGTATTGATTAAAAAATTGTACATTTGTATAAATTTATTGCCATGCCTCTGTTGTATATATCTGAATCACTACAATGAAATGCGCAGATGTATTACAATGTCATGATGTTTAACTGTAAATTTCAAATGTATTTACTGCAACGAAGCCAACAAAGGAACCACGTTTAGTCGAAGCAGCCTTTTCAGATGAAATGTGTACTATGGAGAGTGTAAAATACTGATTCCAACTCTGCCATCCTTATCTGCGGAACGTTCTTGGACGAGGAGTTATGAGCTTTTTTATTAGAGCAAAAAATTTCATGCACAATCAGGACGAAAACTGTCTTAATATATTTCTCTAGCGCTTTAAAGGAGCAATGACGATTATCTGAGCACCTTATTCAAGAAAAACCTCATTGTCAGATACAAAAAATACATCACACTCGGTTGCTATATTCAAGGGCTAGCCAGATTATGGCAACCTATCTTATGTTAGATGCAATTTTCTTTTTTGCTTCAAAAAAGGCTCATAACTCCTCGTCCACCATGGTTCCGCAGATAATGAACGCAAATTTGGAATCAGCATTTTATCCTCTTCAGTTTAATATACATCCCAATCAGAGAGGCCACTAAACATGGTTCCTTGTATTGTAGTAAGGTGATCAAAGAACAAGATGGGACATCTAAGTTTTCACTGATATAGGAACGACTTTAGAGCTGATTTCTTTGGTTGTCGAAAAACAGATCTGTTTGAATAGCCGTAAGATCCTCATGTACGAAGAAGATGCTGCCTGTACTAGACTAGCGAATCGACCTAGTCTCGTTTACTTTTGAATCCTTTTCTCTTGCGTCTTTTTTTTTTCACAGTCTTCACAATCCTAACGAACAGAATGGAACGTGAACAGTCAACGAGCGAGATCCAAGATTGCTTTTTAAAAACCTTTTCAACAGATCAAGTGACAACTCGAATCAAATGTTTATTACCAACTGCACTGAACTAGGTTACCCATAACTGCTTGGGAGATTCTTGACCATTCTTAAGAGAAGACTTCTGCAAGTACTTGAGTTTTAGTTCCGAAAGTTTGCATTTTGAATTAGTAGTATCAAAAACACATGAGATGATTCCGTCGTATTTATCTTCATGTTCATACGTTCCACATCCTACACCCTTTGAACAAGCCACAAGCTGAAAGAAATATGATGAATTTGAATAAAGCTTGCAAAACTGCGCTGGGAAACGAACAGTTCACTAACGCTGCTCTATTTTTTTATCTCAGGTAGCGAAAGGGCAAGGATTAGATATATTAGGTTGTGACATGATTTTCTTACAAGGAATGCATGTTTGCTCGAAGTGGCCTTTTTAGACGGGATGTATACCATACTGAAGGGCATAAAATGCTGATTCCAAATCTGCCTTCCTTATCTGCAAAACGTTTGTGAACGAGGTGTTACGAGCGCTTATTGGAGCAAAAAATTGAATATGTAAGTAGGACAAAAATAGCCGTAATACTTTTTCTAGCTCTTCAATAAGGCAGTGATAATCATCAGAGCACTTTATTCAAACATATTCTAAAATAAAAAATATGTCGCACTGCACTGGGTATCACTTGAGGGGTAGTAAGATTTTAGCAACTCATTTTACTCCAAATGCATAATCAATTTTTGGCTCCAAAAACGCTCATAACTCCTCGACCATGAACGCTCTGCAGATAAGGAAGCCAGATTTGGAATCAGCGTTTTATGCCCTTTAATAGGTACACATCTTATTTGAAAAGGCCACTTTAACTAAACAAGCTTCCCGTGTTAGACTGCGATTCTTTATCACATGAATTTATACTCTTCTGACATCGCAATAGGTTCCTGTAATTTTTTGAAAGAGCAGAACTAGCTCTACGATGATATTGGGATATCAAGCTTTCGCACTAAGTTTGATCCAAGCAAAGTTCAAAGCCAAAGTTGAAAATTATGTGAATGCCTCAAAAATCGAAAAAATCTCTACGTCGGACTTTCAAATAAACGTAAGTGTATTTTTTCGTGATTAGAAAAGGTGACTGAGGATAGTATTAGCTGTTGCTAATGAAAATAGTAAAATAAAAGGGGAGTAAAATTGCAGTAAAATAAAAGTAAAATTAGAGTAAAATTTGGATCATGTCTCCATTCTTCTAACTCTCTTCAATTTGACTCGGCTACTAAGTTTAGCATTTGAAACCTTAATCCAACCTTCCTCACTAGTTTCTAATCAGAAAGAGAAACTATTACCTCATTGAATATAGCAGCCATGCTGGTGATGAAATCGCTGACAGTTTGAAATAGGGACTTGGGGTCTTCTGATGGAATACTGAAACTCGTACTGAGCAAAGTGAGAAGCGATATAAGCAGGCAGCGTACCTATATGGATAATTGAGGCTTGTAAATCCCTTCACTGATTTCCCGTAAAATGCTGAGAATTCTGCTCTTGCTTCCAAATCACATTTATATTTCTGATGTAGTAATGGATTAATTTAGCTCGCTTTTACTGGAAGAATTTTTGAACTTTGAAATTTGCTCGCAATTATTTTTTGAATCATTATTGCAAGTCGGGTATAGGTCATTCTTAAGTTCGTGACGACGGGTTTGAATGCGGTCTTTGCTGACGCAAAGGCATAAGACACCCATACAAAGAGGTATTACCTTAAGCTCAATAGGCACTTCCAGTATCTGAATACAAGCCTATGTAAGCAAAAAAAAACCATTCCAGTAGAGATAAAACCAAGAAAATGCGGTCGCTGGAAGTGCGCGCGGTCGTGCCCTCGTCACGATTTTTCGAAAGCCCTACATCCAAAGTAATGCTGCTACGATTTCGAGCTTGAAAGGTTTGGTTAGGCTAACTCAAGATTTTCTATAAATGATACACAACTTATGGAACTCAATGTTGAATTTATTTCTCGGCTCATTCTCAAAACACACAAATTTGCTGTTTCAGCGAAGTTTTGCGAAAAGTAAGAAGCACAAGCGAAAAGTTTTGGAAGAGAGCATAGTCAGCCATCAGAGCAAGTATAGCGATGCTTGCCCTAAATGCAGTGCTCGGCAGTATTTACGTGGCTGAATGTCGAAAAATTTGCAGCTTAGGTTCTGGATGTGGAGACAGCAACAGAATGGGTGCAACGAAATAAAAAACCGCTGTCGAAAAATTTAACGCAGCGATCCTCAGCTTGGAATCTCAGCACTCTATTCAATCTGCTGGTCAGCTCTCATCTTTATCAATTTTTTGCATAGACCACAAAAATATTGCTACAATTGGAAAAAACTTCTTACATTTTGCGAAAATTTGAATTTTGCATTTTATAAGTTGATCGCGGGAAAGCAGTCCGAATCCCATCTTTTCATTCAACCATCCTTTTTTGAATTCTAACCAAACGTGTCACATGTTCGCAGCGAAGTTGATAAGGTTGGGTCAGCAGGAGTATATATGAAAGCAGGTTCGAATTTCAATCAAAAAAGCCCCTCTTTTTATGTTTTGGTTTTTTTAACCTCTCTAGAAATGCAAATTAATTTTTATACTAACACACTTTGTTGCCGTACTTTCGGCTACACGTCATCGTCAGAGGCCTGAAAGGTGTCAATCACAACGATGTCCGCTCTGGGCCGCCACACCTCCCTCTCACTCGCATGATGATTCATATAGTGTGGAAGAAGGAGGTCGGGCAATGATTTTTACTCACCAGTGTAATACCGGTATTGCAGTGTGCAACTGCTTTAGACGAGTCTTAGTCTGTACTTCCTTGCTCTTCCTTTATGTGCTTACCTTGTGATGACCTGATCTATACCTGCGCTGTTGCCTTTTTGTTTTGTCTGGGTCGTACCATTGGATACCATTATATTGTCCGCCATTTTTAGTGATTCCTGCTTCTCAATCCCACCGCTACTGCTGTTCGCTGCCGTTTTCAACATATTGCGAATTATAGCACGTTTAACGGCTGGCCACGAAAGTGCGGACTATGACATAAGGTGACAATACTAGCCTCTGAAAACCGAATAGCTGCGCGAAAAGTCTTGCGAGCATTTTACATTCATAGGCGTGATCCCATAATGAACAGCAAGAATGAACAGTTATCCACTACCGCTGACCCAAGCCGTATCTTCCACTTTGGTAATAGATGCAGAGTGGAAGTTATGGCCCGACTTCCTTCCCCACTAGTTGAATCGATTATACAAGTAGGAAGAGGTGTTTGGCGGTCAAGAGCGGACATCATTCTGACTGACACTTTCAGGCCTCTGACGTTGTGTAGCTGAAACGTAACGCAATAAAGTGTATAACTATAGAAGCCTGTACGGCACGGAACAGACTGAAGTTGTCTTTTGTATGCCCGGTTTTAAAGATAAAAGGACTTTCAAGATAAGAATAGTCACTTTTTGGCTTTCTTTTTGCACATTTCGTGGAATGAACATAGGTTTTACACCTCCATAAACCATTATCCAGCTATCATACCCGTTTAAAAGAGATATTGCTATATTGTAAACCGTCGCCTTCATTGTATGGAAACGTGTAAGGAAATTAAGCCACAAGACGGTTACTCGAGCTTTGGCAAAACCGGCATCATTACATAGTTTCATGACCTCTCTCCATACGTGCCTCAGAAATTTTTTTCGTAGTCTTGAGGATATTCACAATATATGATTTCTTGTGGCACATTTTATTAGTCATACATATTGCCAAAAACTTTTCGACAAGATGCATATAAAAATGATCATAAAGCTTATGTTGAACAGTGCGCTTCAATTTTTCGCTGCGATTCCTAATAGAGAGCATTCGAAAGTGGCACATAGCGCAAAAATTTTTCTGTCAAAATTGCAAACAAGCAGACAACAGTAATAGAAAAAGAGTCCTCACTGACTGCAACAGATCCTGGGACCGCCAAACTAATACTTTAAGAAGCGAATTCAGCGACAATGCATCTTGCTCTTTCAAAATGAAAAATCTGCTGCTATCACCTGCAATAATCTCACATCTTAACGCACCTTGAAGAAATCCGGATTTTTTATCACTTGTCTAAAAGGATCTTTCCATTTTTTGCCTAGTCGATGGCAGTCTTCGAAAACATCGCCAAACACCGGTGAGAACTAAATATTCAGAGCGAAAGAATTCAAATATGTATATCTAGACTCACCAAGAGTAGCATCCAGTGAATCATGAGTGGGCTGTACTCGAGCAGATTGCAAGACCATTCATGCACGCACTCATGCAATGTCACGATTGATGGGCAAGTGGTCGTTATTTTCCTAAGGGCAACAAGGTTTATTGCAAAATAGACTACTTTTGAATCCAAAATGGACAGGAGCTGATGCAGCGACTATTCAGTTTTACGAGAAAAATTGATGTTGACAATTTATGAATGGAAATGTCCTAGGAGAATGGAGTTTTCAAGTTTTGACAGATGACGGTTTAGCCCGACATAACTGTGTTGCGAGGCTTAGCGCCCGCACTGCTTATATTGAATTTTTTTATGAGTCCCGTTTTATAGTTGGTGCATTTGAGCACATCACTGCTTTTAGAGCTTTTCTACATTCAGTGCAGATGAGCTTATCACAAGTTCTTCCAAACATCATTGTGCACGCATTTGATTCAAATAGAGAGGAATGTAGACCATCAATTATTCTTGCTCTTCACCTTCATGCTCATAAAGGCTCAGTAACACGGAACATGAAACTGCATCAGCAAATGCGTTTACGATCCTGTTTGTTTGGTAAGTCGTGCACATATAGGAAGTAGATCGCAATATGCAAACACTTTTAAGTTGAGCTTATGAAAATACCAAATATCAGGTTTGATCGAGCTGTAACATGGCTCTATAGGGTAGGGATATAACAGGCATAACTAGCTCTTGAATTTTAAAATCTAGTTAACTTCCACCAATAAGCCAATTGACGTTGATTATAATCCAACTTTGTCAGCAGTGATGCTTCTAGCTATCCCTCATTCACCTATGTCTTGTGTTCACGTCATAAGAATTAACCAGAGAAGCATGTTCAGTCGAAATGGCCTTTTTTAATGGAATGTGCACCATATTGGAGAGCATAAATTGCTAATTTCAAATCTGCTTTCCTTATCTGCGGATCGCTTGTGCACGAGGAGTTATGAGCGTTTAAAGGAGCAAAAAATTAGTTGCACATCGATGGTAAGATGAGCTGCTAAAATCTATCTTGTTCTTAAATAAAGCATCCAAGTGCAAGTTTTTGTCTAATAGAATTTTATGAATAAAGTATTCATTTAATAGATAAATAAGTACATAACTATCGCTGATCCATCAAATCACTTAAGAGAATATTACGACTATCTTTGCCGTACTTGATTCAAATTTCTTCTCATTTAATTTGATTTCTATCAACACTCATAACCAGGGCCCGGCACAAGTTGGGCAAACGGGGTTTTCCAAAACGAACACCCCTTTGATCCCAGTAAGTTTTACGAATACTCTCTTGAGCCCAAAAATGACGTTTTGTGCTTGTGCGACGAGATTACCGGCCACACTTCGCCTAAAAGCGCTCAAAAGCGCCCAAATTGCTCAAATTCCTCATATTACTCAAATTGTTGTACCAAGATAGGAAACAGGAAGAAAAATAAGCAGTAAAAAGGATTAGGGAATGAGAAAATATCAAAGAAACGCAGTCATAGGAATGAGAGACGCCGTTCCCGCGCGTATCGATTGACTGGGGCGCGCTTTCTATCTTAGAAAGCTAGGCTGCTGATGCGATTTTGGGCTCTAACAAGGACAAGAAGAGGAGTTTCGGAACCAAAATTTCACCATGTAGTAAACTTTAGGTGTACAACAGATTTATGTAAAAATTTTGAGAAAATTATGTGAATTGAGAGTTTTGCCGACCTCAGGTGGGAATTAGGTCGGCAAATGCCGACCTAATTTGGAAATAAGTTAAGGAAACTCTTCATTCACATAAGTTTTTCATCATATTTCATACTTTATTACTTAGTCCTATTGCGCATATACTCACCGAAGAACGCGCGATTTCGTTACCGCTGCGTTGCAAACGAGCCATTTTTCCATTTCTTTGGTAGCGCAAAATTTCCAGAAAAAAGTTTGCCACAACCTTCAGTCACATAATTTCTCATGAAACTCCTCAGTTAAGTCCTGCAAGCCCGTGTGCATGTACTTACCAAGTTTCATACCGTATCGTTCATCTGCGCTTTCCAAACGAGCCGTTTAAATTCACATTTTCGTTTACCAGTTTTGCGAAATTCTCGGAAAAAATGCTAATTACTCGTTCCGTTCACATAAGTTTTTCATAATTTTTCATACTATGTTTCCACTAGCCTCTGTCCGTTCGCACACAAAATTTGGTGCCATATCGTTACACACACATTGAGAACTAGTCATGTATGCAGTTACAAATAGCATCGCTTGGGCGACGTCGCGCGTGCGGCACTTGGCGACGGCGCGGTTTGACGCGCGCGAACTCCAGTGTTCGCCTGTTGAGGCACATAACATGTCAAGATAAGTAGCGAGCATGAACTACCAATTTTTTTCCGGGGCTCTGCCCCGGACCCCGCAAAAACGATTTCCCCTTTGCTTTTTGGCCCCAGAACGATTTCCAGCTTGTCATTTGCCGACCTCGTGCCGGGCCCTGCTCATAACTCCTCGTCCACAAACGCTCCGCAGATAAGACAGGCAGATATAGAATAAGCGTTTTATGCTCTCCAATAATGTATACATCCCATCTATAAAGGCACTTCGATTAAACATGCTCCTTCGTAAGATCCTTCCGCAATTGTGCTACACATGACAACGCATGGAAGTTCTCCACATTTGCTTATATTCACATTTCAGGAAGACGAGAGAGTGGGAGGCAGCGGCATGGACGAAGAGGAGAGGATTGAGGAAAGAAGAGAGAGAAAAGACGCATTCTCTCCAGGGCTTCGCTTGTAAATACTAAAAGTACGACAAAACAGAAATTTTCTTGCGATTTTATCGTAAGCCTATTTTTGATGTTCATATTGGTCAATCTAGCACATTGGATGAATAAAAGAGGACCAATACTATAAACTTTGATCTTCTTTAGGAGGTAACAACGCATCAGCGTTGTTCCATATGGCACTGTCATGCGATCTTGCAAAGAAATTTTTCTCTGTGTCTGGCTTTCCTCAAGTTAGAGGCCTTTATACTGAACGTGTCGATTCTGTGTTACAAAATGAGATTGAAGCACCTTTGTCTTGGAGCAGACTACTCGCCCAAACAATTTTTGTTATTTCGAATCATCCCGCTAAAAAATGTATTCATGTCTTATTCATTAAATGTTACATCAACCTAAGCTTTACGAAGCGGTCCACATCCAGAACAAGAGCATTATATCCTTTCCAATGCATGGAACACCTACATCAAAGATTTGAATTAAAGGGCCAATTTGTGAACCGTCGCATTTCTATTGCCTTGCAAAAGTTCCCGTTCACTTCCGTAGTAGTGCGTAAAATGGTGTACAGCACATTACTGCTGTAAAACAATACCGCTCGTGATTTGTAGAATAAGGACGCACAGTCGCTCGATGTATGTGACATCACCGTAGCGTGGCCATATTTCGTTTCAGAGTGGACAAATTTTTTCTTTTGATGCATAGAATTACCTTGGACACAGTAGGAGGTCGAATTCCACGAATCGTTTCAGATTTTGCTCATGGTAGGTTGCCCAATGAGTGCAGTGAATAAGCACATTGAGTAACCTAAAGTAACAAGCGACTCGTGGAATCTAGCCTCCTACTGTGTCCAAGCTTCTACACATCAGAAAATGCACTGCACCGAGAGTGGTGCACTTTGGATTAACACAATGACGACAACGTGACCCACATAGTAGGCCATGCAGTAACTGCCTGGGACAATGTGACCCACATGGTGAGTGAACACTTGAATTGTGTTAAAATGAGTGCATATTCGGGATGAATTCGTCATAGAAGCTCGCTTGTGCTCTGGGCTTAGTTATTACTTCTGCGTTTTTGTCTGCTTCTCAGTACTGTAGATATATTGTAGAGAGGATCTGCGTGATTTTTTTGACTTATTCATGGAAGGCATTGTCCCGCAAGGTAGACAGCTGAAACTACGCGCTGGTGCGCTCGTATTTATGTGCGTTCCTCTTGCTCCGCAGTCAAAACTTAACTCCTGTGCATCCTTTCAGTCCGAGTACATAAGCAGAACAATTTTCTGCCGTGGACTGCCAAAGGAAACAGCTCTCATTGTTAGTGTAAGATCTTTAAGGTTTTTGAGCTCAGTGTTTTACCTGGCTTTTTCTACATTATATTCTGTTTATGTACTGTGTTTCATCTATCGTCTCGTATCACTTGAGCTTTTCGCCAGCATTTTTGATATCTCTACAATTATCGTCAAGACATTCGTAACTTAATATGTGTAATGCACATTATACACGCTAACTGACTAACTGCAAAACTAGAATCTACTCAGTTCCAGTGATTTTTCCTTGTTTCCTTGTTTATTTTGTTTTTGTTGGTCATACGTTAGTCAACAGAACATATTTCTACACTTTGTTAGACTAGAAAATGTTTTACTGCAAAGTTAATAGTAGGAGTGCCGTCGCTAATTGTACATAGTGTGCAATCTCACACATTAAGTTACAAATGACTCGAAGTTATGTAGCATTTCAGAAAATGAGTCTCTTTTGCAATAAACTCATATGCTCTAGGGCATACCTCATGCGATTTCGGTCGCGTCGCGATTTGGCAGTACTCTAATTGTTTATAACTCTTGTAAGGGTTTTCTTAACGTATGGAAGATAGAGCATTTTATCAACTTAAGAAAGGCTATACATGCCATTCATTTGGGTTCTGTTGAATTCGAAGACGTCTGGCAAATTATCAGATCGATGGCGTTTGCAATTGCGCAAGGTATGCCCACGGCCAAACAGGGGAGGTCCGATCAGAGCGGCCAAATGTGTTTTATATCACTTTGAAGAACATCAAACGGGATACCAAATCTGATTTCACTATCTGTCGAGCGCCTCTGCATGCCGAGTTATGAATAATTTCTTGATGCGAAATACGGACGCATAATCTTGGTAAAATTAAATTTTACGATCTTTTCAGCGCTCAAATGGAGCAGTTTGAGTATGGGTTTTTGAACAGAAGGTATTCTTCAAGTGGAGTGCTTTGATAATCAACATCAGACCATTTGAGCAATTCTTACGAATTTTGTACTAACTGTGCGTTCAATGTTTTAACTTAAAGACGCTCATGACTCGACGTCCAGAGGCGCTCGGCAGATGGCCAGTACAGATTTGAATAGCGTTCGATCTCTTTACAGTCGTATCAATTTCGTGTGTAAAAAAGGCCACTTCGGACGGATCCCCTTGCCACATAATTTTTGAATTGCGTTTTGATGCCATGTGTTGTGTCTTCATGAAGTTTCATGGCCTGTATGTTATGGCCCATCCATCGCATGCTCATGTTAATTTATGTTGTTTATGTCAATCTTCAAAGCAAATGATTTTGCAATAGTTAGAAATTATTCAGCAAGGAGTCGTTGCAGATAAGGTGCTAAAAATATCAAACTAGGAGGTTTAACTTCTTTTCCTCCGATTTGTGCAAGCTGAACCAAGAATTCGAAGAAGTTTTCAGTCAGGAAGAGACAATCAATCTCCATCACTTTCCCGTTGGTGAAGCTGCACCCGAATGGTAGCACCGCAAATTCATTGATAACCATAGGTACAAACTAAAAGTAATTTTCAACTCTGCATTCTTGATAATCATATATATGCAGCAAATAGATCTATTATGAGCTCAACTTACCGCTGAAATTTTTCCCTCAAATTGTGTTCTAAATCCTTCCAGGAGTTGACCCATATCTGGTTTTGCGTTACCTCTACTAAAAAAGATGAAAAAGATGAGATCAAGACCATGTCATATGTTCAATAGCTGAACGTACTTTTTCACTCTGTAATTGAAAGCCTCCACTCCAGAAAGACGTCCTTGGTATTTTTGAACTATCTTTGCCACTTCCGCAAGCCAGCAATATTTCATCTAAAAACTCGATCGTTTTTGATGCCTTTACCAATGCTGATTCTATAAAATTTTCAAAGACTATTGAGAGCGTTAACAGCTCAATTCTACTTAACACATTCACGACAAATTCAATTTTTCGATCACTGTCGTTTACGATCAGAGCCTTTTTCGCTTTGCCAAACTTACGGCCCACTCGTGAGTCGTTTTGTCCGATATAGTAGTCTTTTTGAAAGAAATTCAAAACAAGTCTCCAAGAATTTTCCCGCATGGGATATCAAAGGCGCTGATTGCCAAAATGTGATATTTCAGTTTTTGGCAGTATACGTTAAGATTACGGTAGTCATTGTGTACGAACACGTCATCATGGATGTTCATGAAAAAGTGTGTTTTGGGGTTATTTCACGTGCTGATCACGATTATAGTGCCCACTTTGTTCACTACTTCCCCACAGTGGGACTACGGTAGCAGTACGGTAGAATTTTCTTAAGAATCAAGAAACTGATGTAAGAAGACGGTATTAGAACTTGAGAATACCATTTTTGTAATCAGCATGCTAAAAAATCTATATATACAGTCGAATAGATTTAGCGGTAAATATAGTGTGCTTGCACAGAAGGTGAAATGCGGTAAAATTGGCGCGTGAAGAAATAGTTTCGACTGTGGCGCCGGTCAATTGCGCGCGCAAGATACCCGCGGCACTGACGTGGCTACTTGTTCACGCGCAAATTTCACCGCATTTCACCTTCTGTGCAAGCGCACTATATTTACCGCTAAATCTACTCGACTAAAGGTTTGAGTTTTCTGGGGTGAACAATGCGAAAAATCAATAAATTCAATAAAATCGATATTTTGATGGGCTGACATCAGTCTCGTGCCCTTCCTGTATTTCTCATGCATGTAAACTTGAATTTTCAAAGACAGCACCACTTCGCGAAAAATTTGAGCTATGGTTTGTGCCTTACCTCTATCCGGTATACCTACCGTAACATTACAATACATATCCCGAACCCGAACCACTCTGTCTAGAGCTTCGCCAAGGTATCCCCATCATGTATTAGAACCCCGTAGAATTCCAATCATGTATTAGAACACCATAGAATTCCATCGTATACTAGAAAAGTTAGAATTTCAGGAATCTTACAACCCACAGATGGATCGTATTGTCGTGAATGTGTTAATACTGCAAATACTTGCAATACTTTGTCAAACTATCATAGGAAAATGCTCTAAACGAACCACTTTGAATTCAAGCCATGGTCTGTTGTAACGGCTTCCCCATATTCCTTCCAATTTTGCTTGAATGTGCTGTTGTAGCACATTGTTTATGAATTCACTCTCTGGCGAGATACATCCTGTAAACGGCGGCGGTGGCGCAGGCGCAGGATTCTTCTTTGGTTTGTTGTTTTTCTTGTGAACATTCTTCTTCTTCCCAAGTCCCGGTTTCTTTCCCTTTTTCTTTGCTGTCGGTTTCTTGGGATTCTTGGCAGCCTCCGCAAACACCGCTAGAGCAATTAGAATCTAAATAAATGCGAATGCATGCGGATAATCAAATTTGAGCGAATGTTCGAAAAACTTACTACAAAAAGTAAGGCGATCTTCATTGGAAACACTACTTCGATCAACTTAAAACTGCTGAATAGAGAATTACAATTAGGTTGACAATATTATGTTAGTTGCCATTTGCGTGGAGGTGAAACAGCTGGTATGACTATGCACGCACTCGTTGTAAACTCTGTAAAGTTCATATACGTTATTTGCATTATCTTACAATGATAAATGCTTATACATTTTGCTTAATTGAATTTTCAGGAACTCCACTGCTCTAAGTTTTTGAATACCTACGCTAGCTAGAATGATTTACTGTATTGCCATCAGTAATAGTGTGCATCATTGGCGGATCGAAGGGGGATCCGGAAAGTCGTTAAATTTTAAAAAATGGCCCACACGGGGCTATGAAATTCTGCTAGTAACTTGTTTTTATTTGAAAACAATCAAATTAATCGAAATCTTTGAAAATTTTTTTAGCTTCGTTAGCTGCCGCCTTGTCTCTCTTTTTTTTTTAAAATTCGAAGTTATGGGCTAAAAAATTTAGGAAGTTGTGAGGTGCTATGATTGACTCTATGCACTCATTTAATAAAGGTTCTTCCCCCCTTTTCTCCACCGGGAACTCTCGGTCACTGATATGACCCATGCTCTTTACATTTCTTAGCCTATCTCGATGTAGACATATTTTCAAGAATTTTCTAATCAGCTTCACAGAGTATTCATATATTCGACGGTTACGTAGCTTCTACTAGATTAGTCAATGGCTAATCTAAGATGAATTTACACTGAACTCTAATCTTTCGTGCGATAGATCTTGCAAAGCTGATAGCTGCCTTGCGATGTAGATGCAAGTGTCCGAACCAAATATACTCATTGAAATCTTCAAGATTTCGAAGAAAATGGTTGAGGTATTTAAATGGTGTACTTCTTTACATGCACAGACCCTCTACCTCTTGAAGTCAACAAATGAAGTGAGTTCAAACTTTAGTTTCCAAGCGCTTCCCTCATTATTTCCATGCAAGATGCAAAGCATCTTGAATTTCGACACTATAAGTTCCGCAGACTTTTTTGTAGGAGTAATTTTGCTGTTCCAAGAATGAAACAATTACTAGCTATCCGCACTTCCGCAATAAAAATCAAGTGATGCTCACAACTAGCTCATTTTAAGTCATAGGAGGATTCAGGAGAAAAACTACAAGAAGGAACTCTGCTGTTCGAAACGAATAGTCCAATAGTGCTATGAGTACTGCTCAATCACCTTTTCTCGACAATTTTGATTTTGAAAAGAGTCTGGCTGTGTGCATATTTATTGTTGAGCTTTTTAGCCTAAATTTACAGAAATTCCGCTTTTGCTTGTGTATAACTATATTTTGCGCTCCTTTGTTCGCATACTACATTCGAAGCATATATGAATTACCAAACAGTTATCGCTGCGCAATCATGAATGCTATTTTGCAAGATGTTATGATTTAATGATAAATTTTCAGGGTGCGCTGCTACCAGAATTTTATTCTGTTTGAAATGTCTGTTAATTCTTGTTCAGTTTTGCGAAAGAGCTTGACGGATTTTTAGTACATATTAACGAATAGGTTTTGAAGCTGAGGCATTACTTAAAAAGTATGTGCTTCATATAAGCCTAAATACATTTGAAATTGTCTCGCTGAGCAAACGTGAAACATAGACGTATAGTTGTTGCATTGGTTGCATTCTACAATAAAAATTTTCACTCTGTTCATAATATTGAATCTCAATGAGGCACCAGAATACATTTTGAATCTCAAGCATGACGTCGCCCAACAGGTCATAGAACAAGATGGAAGATATTGTCAGTGACAACTTGTAGTAAATAACTGCGTTGAAGTCGAAAATTACTTACAAGCAAGAAACATTTTTTGTCCCGTGCAACACAACGTGCGTTGTTTGTAAGAAAAGGAAAATTCAATGTTAATATACTATTGCTTCTCTGCAATCACTCGAATTTTATATTTTCAACAAGTTTGTAATCATTTACTCTGTATTTATATAACCTAGACAAAAGTATTGTAATTATGCTAAATCGCCTATTAATTTGAGCAGTTCTGACGAAAATATCTCGTTTGGTTTCTTTAGTGGTCTATTTCCAAGCTGCGCAAGCTGAAGCACGAAACTGAAGAAGTTTTCGGTCACAAAAACACAGTGGACTTCTGCACGATTCCAATTGCAGCCGAAAGGCAACACAAAAGTTCCATTACCAGCATCCAAAGTGGGAAACTGAAAATGACACGATGAGATATGCATTGGAGAGTGTGTGATAATGAACCACCTTTAGTATCTTTTCTTGGTACTGCGTAATAAAACTAGTGAAGAACTGTACTGGATCTGGATTCACTTCCCTACTGAAAAGAGCTGCATGGCCAAAGGGCTTTAATATATGTAATGCCATATAATGCGATTTCCACACTTACACTCTGTAGCCGTATCTGAAAGACTCTATTCCAGGGAATAGGCCTTGGTAAGTGAGAGCTATTTTCGCCATCTCTGCAAGCCAGCACATATTCAACTAAAAGAATTACACTTTTACTGAAAATTGCAGAAATTAAGCTTAATCAAGTTTCAAGGATTTGTAGGAGCACTCATTCTCATTCAATGCTTGTAAACTTCTTGTCATCCTACCTTTCTTTTTTGTTATTTTCTTAATTATAAGACTTCTTGACTAACCGCTTTCACTTTCTTTGTATCGTTAAATCGCATTCTCACTTCTGCTTCAATATGCTCTTTCAGCAGCCAATTTAGAGTTTCGCTTTCTTGTGATATGCATCCTTTGAATGGTGGTGGTGGTGGTCTCGGTCTTGGTGGTGGTGGTGGTGGTGGTGGCCTCGGCAGAGGTTTCTTCTTATGGATCTTCTTTGATTTCTTGGGATTAACTTTCCCCTTTTTTCCTTTTTGTTTTTTTCCTGCACTCTCTACAAGCAGCGCTAATGCGAGTAGGGCCTAAAGTTGATCGTATTGCGAAGAACTTCTGAGAAGAAGATATAAGACTTACGAGGAGTATGAATGCAAACCTCATTGTAGAATGAAGTGCATTATCAAACAGAGTTTTTATATTGCATATCGTGATGGCTATTAGAACAACTATAGATTACACTGCCACTAGTTTACTTACCGTCTGCATTGAACAGCTGCGCATCATTAAGTGCAGTGTTCTTCGTAAACTCGACCATTCAGAACAATACCTATGATAGCGATGTTCAAATATGAAAACAATACTTTTAGCTAGTTATCATGCCGATACACCAGGTCATTCTGCCTAGAAGTTATTGCTAAGTCTGCATGCTGGCATGCTCATATCCATTCTGTTTCAAAACAGCTTTAGACGAATCCCCTTATTTCTACAATACATGCGCGAATATCGCGTGAATACACACATGTGACTCAATGACTCAACAGCTTAATACAAAGAACATAGAAACATTTCTCAGATCTGTTATAAGTAAGGACTGCGTCTCGTTTATGATAACCTCTTGCTTCAGAGCTTTGCTTTCGAGGAAGTGGTATTATGTTGAACTGGTCTCTCAAAAGAGACATACATAGAATTGGACTCAGCTTGAGACGCTGAAGCAAGTTGTTGGTTTTTTCATGTGCGAAATTTGACTCATACGTACTACGGTATCGCCTTTAGGCTGCTTTAAGTTCCTTAGGCCTAAAGCATACCTGACGCGATTTCAGTCTTTGCGCGATTTGATACCGGAACGACTGTTCATAGTGGTTCGTCAGAGCGCTTTGTTAAGGCATTACTTGATCCGTTGCAATCAGAGAAGCTAGGCATTCATGTATTGAAGAGCCGCGCACGATAAATTTGGAGACATCTGGCAAACTGCCAGGTCGCGTGAACGTCACGATTTAGCCGAATCGCGCGAGGTACGCCTTAGGCCTTGGGCTGCTTTCATACTGAGTTCGGGAAGAGTTCCAGCACCGCGCGCAGTTTGAGCGCTGTGCTAGAACTGTTTCCAAACTTTCAGATCAGTATGAACGCAGTCTCGTAGAGGTGTCTTGCGTGGAGAAACTTTTCACATATTCTCGACTCCAGGAGATTGTTTACTAATTTTTTTCTAGTTGTGGACCACTCAAAACTTCGCCTTCCACGGTTTTGTCATTCTGGGGCCTTTCCGTGGCCCTGGTTACAGCTATGAAGTACAAAATGTGCAAAACTCCAAAATAAAACGATCCCTTTTATGTAGCTAGGCATGCGATAGACTGTCAGTACTGCACGCAGCTAACATTAGAAAATAGATTTGACTGAATCATTACAAATGTAAATCATCAATCTTCAGTACATAGTTTCTTTAAGAGTTTGCATAATCATTTTAAAGAAATCTGTGCAAAGCTCAGCTCGGTGTACAAAAGATTCAGAGATATCTAGGTTAACATTGAAGCTATCATGCAGTGGTCATGCATATGCGAGATTTGATGTAATCGTTTGAATTGCCAAGATCAAAGCTCCTCCAAATACTCAAATATCATGTCAATGTGTCTTGTAAGACAAAGAAAAATACTTCTGCAGCTTGCTGCTTTAGAGGTTTGAAGGTGAGCGGTTGTGAATAAAAAAACAAAGAGCCATAAATTACGAGGTAAAAGACCTTGCTTTTGTTCTCCTCTCAGAATGGGTGCCGTCAGCTCTGGCTGATAGTAAGAAAGTATTGGGTTGCTTAATAAATATTAGGTTGTCCCAAAAAAACTGTATAATTTATTTTCAAACAAAATGAGCTGTTTTTGTTTTCCTGACAGATCTAGGGTACCGTTCGATAGAGCGGATTAAACTCTTCAAAAAGGCCACCAAGGATCCACCTAAGTCGCGATTCAGGTAAAATTTGCACTCGAAAATCAAAATTTCTCAACTACCTTAAAAATCGGACCCATTCCAGAAAATTTTTACAAACTTCTAACTTGGTTTTTGTATAAAAGACACAAAGTAGTATTCAAAAATGTATTTGGTGGATTTTTTCGGCGCTCAAAACTGAGAAAAAAGGACGGTCCGAAAATGCCAAAATGCTACCTTTCTCGTCTTTTTCATGTGGAACTTGGTATTTCTTGATCATGAGAGCACATGTCGAGGTAAAGTTTCAAAATTATATTTAGTAAGGCTGTTGGTGTACAATGACATACACGGGGGGCGCTGAGAGCAGAGTTTGCCATTTTTGAGCTGTCTTTTTTTTTGCTTTCTAAAAATCCACTAAGGCATATTTGAGTTCTACTATTGCCTATCGCATAATGACCAAGAAGATCCGTAGGGTTTTTCTTTTTCCTTCAAAAATTCAATTTGAGGTGTCAGATTTTTTCTGATTTTGGCTTCAAACTTTATCTGGAATGCGAATTAGGCGAATCCTTGATGGTTATTTTGTAGAGCTTAATCTGCTCTATCGAATGATACCCTAAGTATACTAGAAAAACAAAAACAGCTTGAATTATCTAAAAAAGGAGTATATATTTGGGACAACCTAATAATGTTCTTCTGACAAGCAGCTTCAAAGCTCTATAACAATTCGAATAACAGTTATTTTATCAAGATTCTTTGTGATGAGGTAGCCTTATATCTCTGCTCTTATATGACAGATGTTCAGAATTTTCCGTCATCAATAAATGACGATAATGCCCTCATATGACTAGCCTTTTAGAAAATCACTGTTTTAACTTTCTAATCGTAAGTTCCGTTTCAGTTGTCGTAGTTGCACAGGCGAGTAAATTGGTGTTTAGATACATAGAACCTTTGGCTACATGTCGAACCACAATGGATATTATGATCAGCTGTCTTTGAGTTTCTGCAGCCAAAAATGTGGGAATTTAAAGATACTTGCACTGGAAGTTAGCTTTAATGAAATTTAGAACGATTGCATTTGGCCATCTATGACTATGCAAATGGTGGAAAATTTGATGATTTGTTGTGTTGATGCCAAGTGTACACACCCAAATTTAGTTCGTTTTTTGAACTATGATATAATATTTGATGGAAAAATCTGACTATTCTTTCCTTTTAAACGATTTATCAAAAAAATTCTCAAACAAGCGGAGTTGAACATCCGACTCCCCTCGATTTTGTTCTTTCCGAACTATAAATCATGCAAAAATCGATTTGTGACATGTTCACAAACCTTTTTTCGCCATATGAGTATACATTTTCGCAAAACCCAAGCCTTATTGCAGCGCAACACGGAAAATTATGAAACAATGTTCAAATCATCTAAACCATGTAGATCTTTCTTAAACTCCAAGCAGGGCCCGGGACGCCACAAACGGTCTGAGGTCTAATTGAGCTCTGTTTCTGAGACGAAAAGCAAAGAAAATCATCTTTGCGAAATGTCCAGGAGCTCGAAAAAAATCTGCAAACATATCAGGTTCTACGCGATGAACGTGTTCGTTTACAGACACGCGAATCTTCAATAAAATATAAATTCTGTTTTTCGATTTTCTGTTATATTGAATGCCTCAAAATATGCTTCTTTGTATTGTTATGCTAATTGAGCAAAGGGTTTTCCTACTGACAAGAGAAGGTATATGACTGGCAGGATAGTTCCCTTAAGACGTATATCAGTCGACAGGCTTTGAGCGCTGATTTCAAAACAAGCCTTTATATCTGCTTATCGGTTTCCTGAAGAAAGTTGGAGGCATTTTCCGCTTTTAATTTGCATGATCAGGTACTGTGTAAATGACCTTACTTAATAAATGCGAATTTACTCCAAAGTTGCATGCCCAAATGTGTGGGATATATCTATTGTACACAAAAAAAAATTGGTGGGAGTAGTTCTGATGCTCCTCTGCCGCCTTGCCGCCTTGATTGTGCAATAAGCAGCAAAATCAGTGTCATTTAAGGCCAAAAAGAGCCAGCAATTTTATTCAGCAAACCAAAAAGCAAACGACCATTTAAAATCAGTGATCAAAGGCCTTTCGATTGATATACATCTCATAGGGAAACTCCACTGCGAGTACATATACCTTCCCCTGTGAGACATAAAACGGATTTTGTAACATCGAAGTCATGGGGGACTTCGTTCTAAAAAATGCTCTAAGGCAACGCGCTGGGCCCTGATTCCAAGTCTTTCTCGTAGAGAGCGATTATGCATGCGATTGACATGAAACAGCATTTTCTAGTTACTATTTGAAATTAAAACCGCAATAAAACGAAGAAGTTTCACCTGCAAAGTTTCACCTCTACAAGTTTCACCTCTACTATCTAGCTAATCTCGTACGTAAAGCTTAGTGTTTGTCTGTGTGGGTCTGTTACAATAGAGCTAAAGCCTAAGGCATGCCTGACGCGATTCGACCAGATCGCCGCTTTCAAGCGACTTGGCGATTTGCCAGATTTCTACAAATTTATCGTGCGCGCTTTTCGAACGCATAGGCGGGTAGCATGCGTAAGTTGTCGCAAATGGGTCAAGTCCTGACCAAAGGAAATGCATTAACTACGAATTAGAAAGCGCTGTGATGCCAAATCGCGGAGTGACCGGAATCGCGCGAGGTATGCCTTAGGCATAAGGGTTTCGTAATTACGAAGGTGTAAGCAAAGCTGATTAAGGAAATACAGGGAGAGGGCAGAAACACAGTGAAAAATCCGGAAGTTGAATTCTGCTTAGGTACTCCTTGCTGTGTCGTGTCCATGGATTTAGACATGTCGCAGGGCTTGACTCTCTCTTTCTTCGTCTTCTTATGCTCACTCCATTCTTTTTTGCTCAAGACAATTGTTTATTCCTTTAACATTTTCTTGAGTTCTTCTATCCGGTTTTGAACAATATTTGGAGCGATTTCTATCAAATTTCTTTCAAATTTTCTAGTTATTGATGGCTACCGACCTAATGTCTACCTCGCGCATTCGGATTAAATTTGCAGTAAATTGCAACTAGATTACCACGAAGTAAAAATGATGACAAGCTTCTGCAATCTTCCACTGGAAACTTCTAAAGCTTAAATGGATTACAACGACTTTTATTGTCTACGAGATCATCTAGTCTATACTCGACAGAAACTCAATCCAATTATAGAAAATATGGGATGGTCATCCCTTACGAAGCAAGTCGAAGGAGGCCGAAATAGAAAAAAAGAAATAAGCATTTTGTGGGTTCGCTCAAAGCTGCTCCAAAAATCTGACAGTGCTGGAACGAAAGGACTTGGACAAAAGCATGGCTCGTGTTTTGGAAGTCATAAAAATCGATAGTTGGTCGTCAGAAATCTACAGATGGGTAACTGGAATGAGGCTAAACTTTGACAAGTAAAAGTCGTTCCTCTGTTTCGCTCGAGCTGGAGGCAGGTACTCGCGAACAACTCCTATTTACTACGGAATCCTCACTTACCTACGGTGTTCATTCAAAAGAGTATGACTTTGGCAAAAAGAGCACCGAATGATGGGTTGAGAAAGCGGGCTTGTACGCTTCCCTTCTGCTCAAACTCTAAGGGCCGCATGCACTAATCTCCCCGCTGGGAAGGGGATCGCAGCTTAAAAGAAAGCTTTATATTTCGAAACTCCAGATACCTGGCTTTCATGTTGTAAACCTATCCGTAAGTATTCCTACCACCCTTCACTATGAATATGTCGAAGAGGAGCGAGAAGCTGTACGAACCGCATTTTCCAGCTTTTGTATGATCCCTGATGATCCCCGGCGCTTTTCTTTAAAGTCGTTTTTCTTTCTCCGAAGTTAACGAGAACCTTCCAAAGCTGTACTGAACATTTAACACAACAGAGCTAAGCATGTTGCTGATGAGAACAAATGAGTTTTTGAAAAGTCGAATTCTTCGGTTAAACCTCAAATTTCGACTTGTGGATCATCGAAAATTTCATGACTTCAGAACATCATTTGTTCTTATCAGCAACACGCTTAGCACTGTCGGATTAGATAATCTGCACAACTTTAGAGGTTTTTCGTTAACTTCGGAGAAAGAAAAATGACTTTAAAGAAAAGCGCCGGGGATCATCGGGGATCATACAAATGCTGGAAACTGCGGCTTGTACAGCTTCTCGCTGCTGTTTAATGTGTTCATAGTGAAGGGTAGTAGGAATACTTACGGATAGGTACACAACGTGAAATCCAGGTATCTGGAGTTTCGAAATATAAAGCTTTCTTTTAAGCTGCGATCCCCTCCCCGCGGGGATGTTAGTGCACGCGGCCCTAAGAATATTAACCGAGAAAAGACAATGAAAGAGTGGGTGGTCAATAAGGGAGAAACTAAAAATGTTGCTGAAGGTGTCAGGTTCCTTCGGGTACATCTCATGCCTTTTATTTAACGCTCGACACAGACTGCATCTCTCTCGCGCGCGTGCTCTCTGATCATTACGTACCTAATTAGGGCACGAAGCCCCGCCTTCCATGCGCCAAGCCAGTTGAGTCAAAGGCTAAGCATAGTGCCTAATACCTCAGAAATCAAGTGAGTATAGGATCTGTTACCTCAGATACATTTCAGCAAAATAAAAAAGTGCATTTTCAGCTTTTTTTATGCTAAAAAATGTTTTTGTAAAGATTGCCTTAGACAAGACAACTTTCTCGCTCAACCTCTTTAGACCACGAAGTTTCAGAAGTCCGCGAAAGCTCTCAGAGTTTCTTTAAAAGCGAAATCGTGCTTAGATCTTACGCAAAGAATCGCACACGCAAATGCTGGCTTTTTTCGTCAATGAGTGGTTTTCAACGCTTACGACGTTGTCACTGCTCGTAGCCGTGTCATGGGGATCAAATGATGTGAAGAGTGTTCCAAAAAATGGCAAACGGTTTGATCGTTAGTAACTCGCTTGCTTCGATGTCTTTCGCCAATCTTTAGGTACCATTCTGTAGAGCTCGTTTCAACTAAAATTTCGAAGAGGGGTTTGAGCCGCGTTTCGCTCGGAAAGGAAACCAAACAAGCCAAAAACTTTTATGTTAAGCTAATTAAAGTCGCTATTTACAAATATGCAATTTGCACACCACGATCATGCTTCCTTCATAAGTTATTTCCGGAAAACAGCAAAAGCTGCTCTTCCAATGTTTCTTGAAATGTGACTAAGATGTGAAAAGGCTCAGAATTTGTTGCATAATGAAATCAGCATGCTTAAAAACCCTGCTACACAAATTTTTAGAGTTCTTCGGTTTGCGTTGAGCGGCCTAATTCTCAATGGCGCTGCGTGCTGGAAAATCATACCGTATCCTACAGGAACAAAAAGAGATCAGAGTTCCGCTTTATAGGGATTCGGTGTGGTCATTCGTGCCTGTGTGGTCACCCGGAGTTGTCGTCTTTGCGGTTTCTCTGGCAGTTAACTTTTTCATTTTGCTGTCTTGATTCCTTTTGCATTCTTGCACTCGATTTCGTTCTCTTTTATATCTGTGTTTCTTCGCTTGCTTGCTGCCATTTTTTGATCCGATTCTCGCTTTGTCGGAGTTTCTTTTCGTCATTCGACTTGTCCGTTGCTGATCGATTTTTTTCTATCAGTGCCTTTTTTGAATTGATTGATTAAAAACAAATCATGGCACCTAGAACTAGTAAGAGCGCATCTGGAACCCAGTCAGCCTATAGGTCTGTCGATGCTGGGAGTCAGACCTGTGATTCTGAGTTTTCAAGTCTGTCCCGTTGCTCGATACTGCTGGAAGCTTGCACTGTCTAATGCTCGGCTGCTTAGAAATAGTAGCTACTATAACATTTACGTTAGACGGAGCATGACGACAGAAGGGAGGGCTCGAGACTACGCTCTCAGCCAACAAGCCCGAGAGTGTAATAAGGGCATGGCCATCCGTGAGTGGGTGGTATACCGCAATGAGTTGGTTCACGTATCCAAGCTTCCTCGTAGAAGCTCGTAAAACTTCTGAAATGGCATGGTATAACTGACTCTCTGCAGATATCACTTATGAACTCCTGTAGTCTTGTAAACAAACTGAACCTTCATTTATGAACATAAACCAGATTTGATTTATGTTAGCGAATCATAGCTCAGTGCAAAAATACTTGACTCTGAAATTGTGGCTGGTATGCCTTACGTTTTGCATAGAAGTGATCGAAAGAATCGCAGAGGTGGAGACGTCTGTTGCCTTGTAAAAGATAACATGATATCAAGATGCACCAACATTGAGTTGAATTTGCTGTCAGATGTGCTGGTGTTACTATTGTGAACCAACAGTCCTTACGTGTACGATTTATTGCGATATGTCGCCCATCCCCCTCTGGTAGAGATGATGATGATAAGTTGATGGATGTGATAAGCTCCTACGCTTCTTCCGATCATGATGAAACTATAATTCTCGGTGATTTCAATCTACAAATAGATTGGGTGACAATGAAAGTTGAAAAATAGTACTTCTTCGTCCCTTTTGAACTACTTTCAAATCAACGGCTTTGAGCAATTCGTTCCTTATCCTAAGTACGGTGACCATGTATGTCCTTGATTTGGTTCTCTCTCCTGCCGCCCAGATTGCTAATATAAACGTTCCCCACCACTTGGCTCTTCGGATCATGGGATAGTTCAGTTTGAAATCATGGGGCTAGGGCCGTGGGTTTGCCATCTCTTCCATTACCAGATTTTTCTAGATTGGATTACAAGGCACTGATCGAATTCTTTCAAGTATTGATTGGCTTGCACAATCCAATCAATATGAGACATCTTCGGAAGTTTACCGTAGATTTTGCAAAATGATCTATTCCGCTCTTGGCATGTTTATTACGATGAGATATTTACATGAAACGGTTATGAATTTACCGTCTCATATATTTGCATTGAATATGCAAAAATGTCGCCTTTTTAAAGATTGCATGATCCATTGCACCATCCTTTGTATAAGAAAGTGCGCCAAGGTATTGAATTTCATATGGAAAAAAATTCTTGCTAATCGTGAGCGACGTCTCGCAACAAAAGCATCGGCTCGAAAACTGTATCGGTATATCAGTTCCAAAATCAAAGCCAGTGCCACACTTCCTACTCTTGAAGATCTGTCGGGAATTTCTCATTTCAATGATGCTGGTAAAACCAGAATCCTAGGCACTTACTTTGAAAGTGTTTTTACTAATAATGATGGTTATGAATTCCCTGCACCTGGCAATACTGCAATGCCAAAGACCCATTGTAGTTGTGTATATTTTGAGCCATCTGAAGTCTTCAAGTTTCTGAGGAAGCTAAAGTCGTCCACCACGAAACTTATCATGGCATCCCTCCCACTGTTTAAAGAATGTGCAGCTTCTCTGTCGATCCCACTGGCACACATTTTCAACATCTCTATGCTATTAAGTGAGGTGCCGGACTTATGGAAGCATGCCCTGGTGGCTGCTATCCCAAAGATCCAAAGAGCTAAGTTGATTAGTGATTTTCGACCAATTAGCCTTCTACCAGGGTCATCTGAAGTCATGGAAAGAATTATAAGAGATAAGCTGTTGTCATGGCTTAACAAAATGCATTTGATCTCAGCTAAGCAGCATAGCTTCATTAGCGGTGCCTCCATTACGACTAATTTTGTCGATGGTACCTACGATTGGATGCTAGCTTTGGATCACCGAAAGTCTGTAGATGTGCTTTATATTGATCTGTCTAAAGCATTTGACAGAGTTAGCCACAGTAAACTACTCAAGTTGAAGGCACTAGGCATAGACGGCTCTTTGCTCTACTTGTTTGTCTCATATCAGCACAACCGCTTCATGACAGTAGGGGTCGTAATGGATTTTCGCATGCATATATAATATAATAGTTGTGCAAATGGCGTTCCGCAAGGGGCAGTGTTGTCCCCTCTACTTTTTCTGATATATACACTCGATCTACCTCGAAGATTTCAAACCTCCTCTAATATAAAAGTGCAGATGTATGTTGATGATATCAAAATATACGGTATATATAGTCTTGAAGATCAATCGCAGGCTCAATCAGCACTGCAACAGTCGCTTGCACAGTTGATCACTTGGGCTGATCAATGAAATTTATCACTCAATCTTATCGTTTGTTCTGCATATGGGTGACCTGGTTGTAGGCACTTATGTAATTGGTGGCACTGCTTTGAGAATGGTTGGTCAGCTAGAGACTTATGAGTGATCACTAATTAAAGATTTATTTACTGAGCAGATGGACGCTATTGAGAGAGCTTACTCTTTTTTGTTCTTACTTTTCCGAAGTGTGAAGACTAACTCTCCTGTTCTTTTGACGCGTCTTTATAAGACGTTTATTCGTCCACACCTGGAATATTGTTGGAATCAAGTATGAAACGCTACTAGAAGGAAGGACATTTGTAAGCTTGAAAAAGTACAAAAAACCTTTACACGTCTTTTGTATCAACGCATTTCTCCCAATAGTGTCCCACCTGCTTATAGTATACGCTTAAAAAAAACTTACTCTCCTGAGTCTTTCTTATCACCGTAATATTTCTGATCATGTTTTCGGTTTCCAAGTGCTTAGAGGGGAGATCAGACTAAAAGCTAGCAAGTACTGGATATTTATGCCAGCTAGTCAAAGGTTGGGAGGTTTCAACTTACACTGTGCCAAGATCATGAAACACAATAGGGAGAACATGTACAACAACATATTTTATAGATCTGCTCGTTGGTTTCAGCTACTACTTAGAGGCAGTGTCCGGGCAAAGACTCGATTTTGAGATTTTGTACTTTCCTGGGCCTATTCGCTACGCTGAATCCGAAAATGCACATTGGAGAGCGCGATAACGGCGAAAAACAGCTCTAACACAGGGGGGGGGGAATCAGCAGGTGAGCGGGGTCCTTCCCAATGTGAATTCACGCTCCCAGCTTCCGGAGCAGTCTTCTCGATTCCGCTAGCCGTCCTAACATCGCTACCGGCCAAGTGCAAATGACTGACTTGAAACCGAAAGCGAGAAGATCGCTCTGGAGGCTGGGGGCGTGAATTCACAGTGGGGAGGGCCCCGCCCACTTGCTGATTTCCCTCCTGTGTTAAAGCCGTTTTTCGCCGTTTTCGCGCTTTCAAATGTGCATTTTCGGATTCAGCATAGCGGATAGGCCCAGGTAAGCACAAAATCTCAAAATCGAGTATTTGCCCGGACACTGCCTTTAAGGACATAGTTGGTTCATCCAATGTGCGATCCTTTAGGTACAAGTTAACAGAGTTAACTGTCATCTTCTACCTTTCTAATTAAAGTTTTCATTAATCTAGTGTGTTTTTCAGATTCGTTCTTGTCGTTTTTTAATGGTCATGGCTACGTTCTTCTGCTCTTCTGGACTAACGCTCGATGCTTTGGCTTTGTAGTGTCGGACGGATATAGCAGATTCTCTTATTCGTGATAGATTATGGCGGTGTTTTGCTATTGTGTTGCGTTTCTTTTGTTACTAATTGCTTATTTGTGGAGGGGTCACTTCGTTCTATATTGATTTTTTGAATTGAGAATCTTTTTCCATCAGAGACATTTCTACTTAAAATTTGTCAGGTTTGTTCAAGGCTTGGGGAGTTCGGTTGGTGGATACCTAGCTAAGGCTGCGTTCATACTGATCCCGAAGTCCGGGAACAGTCCCAGCACAACGCTCAGTTTGAGCACTATGCTGGAACTGTTCCCGGATTTGGTAATCAGTATGAACGCAGCCTAAACCAATACCCTCGCTTGAACCGCTCCAATCATCCTTGAGCGATGTCCCCACTGCTATTCACCTGGCATTCCAGTTTATATATAGCCGTATAATTTGCTCGCATTTGAATGCATCTTTTTTTCGTTGTTGTGGGTACATTATCCCGTACTTTCTTTTGCTTAACTCATCGAAGTACGAGCTTTCTTTGTTGTTCTTTCAATGTATAGAACGACTGGCCCCACGCTAACGTTTTTCCATAGTGCAAATGGTACACCTTAAGTATAAAGATAAAGATAATGATAGCGTAAATCTAAGTTGAATCGAGCTTCACGGAATGATACTTAAAGATCTGCGAGAGTCATCGAAGCAAGCGAGTTATCAACGATCAAACAATGTGCACATTTCGGGACACTGTATAATATTGCAGGGTTTCGTTGAGACCTCGCAGAAATCTGTGACCAGAGCCAATTGTCCTTCGGCTCTGGTCTTTCTCCACTGCTCGTCTGCGCCTCCGCGCGTTCCGCGCTGCCTCCTACAAACGTGAGGGACGGGGCATTTGGCTTTGATGCCCTTTTCTTCACTGTTTTGAACCCACTTCTAGATATATATATTAGGTTGTTTTGTCTCAAAAGTTCTTGCATCGGATTTTCAAAAAATCATAACTTTTGTATGAAAGAGGAAGCCTTTTTCTTTATAGCGGTGTCTTTGGCATGATTAGCGTTGATAAAATCGAGAGTTAAAAGCAGTTGGAGGAAATTAGTCAAGATCGACATTTTTCAAGCTGGATCACGAAAAATTCTGGAAGTATTTTTGTTTGATAGAGAAAATTTTGCACATTACTGGGTACCTTTTTCATGAATTAAAACGAAGTAGATTGAGAGTTAGAAGCAATTGAATAGAATTCCTTCACAAGGGAATCGTGTCGAGTCGAAGTGGCCTTTCCAGATGAGACCCATACTGCTTTGAAGAGCATTAATCGATGATTCCCAAATCTGCTTTTCAAATCTGCCAAGCGCCTCTGGACGCCGAGTTATGCTCGTTTTTCAGGTCAAAAAATTGAACGCAAAACTGAAGCAAAATCGCCCAAATTTGCTCAAATGATCCAGTGTCGAGTATCAGAGCTGTTTATGCAATGGATCATTTTATTTTATATGCTAATACTTAACATTGCTTTATCTGAGCGCTGGAAAGATTGTAACAATTGATTTTACCTAAATTCTGCATTCATTTTTCGTTCCGAAAAACGGTCACAACTCGGCGTCCAGAGGCGCTTGGCAGATTTGGAAAGCAGATTTGGAATCACCGCTTAATACTCTTCAAAGCAGTGTGGGTCTCATCTGGAAAGGCCACTTCGACTCGACACGGTTCCCTTGTCAGTTTTGCAATTGTTGAGCATATTCAAAAAAGCCTAGAAATGTCACGGAAAATGCGGGGAAGCCATAAACACGTTGTGTTTGGCTAAGCCATGTTATGGCTTCCCCGCATTTTCTGTGACATTTCTGGGCTTTTTTGAGTACGTTCAAAACATACCCTCGATACATAGAGCCACGCACTCTGGTAACCTTCACTTTGAGGGCTATGGGGGACACAACCTTAACTTGGAAAAAAACAGAAGTCATTTGGGGGCTTCGCCCGGATGTTATTATCCTGACTATATCGGAACGAATGTTAATGAAGCAAATATAGAAAATAATATCTTTAGCTTATCTCAGCGAAACCGAGAATTTGCGTTTTCATAGCCTTTTTTACCTTAAAAAGAAGGTTCTGTGGAACCTTCGCCAGAATTCAAGACAAAATTTCTCAGTTCCTCTTATTTGAATAAAATCGAGTTTCAGAAGTTTAGGAAAGCTATTGGAGTCAGATAGAAACGAGAAACTGTGCTTAAATCTTGCACAGAGAGTCGCGCACAAAAATGCTGGTATATCTCGTTGATGAGTGATTTTCAAAGCTTGGGACGTTGTTAGTTCTCCTCGTGGTGTCATGACGGTCAGAATGATATATAATGTTGCAGGGTTTCATTGAGACCCCGCGGAGATCTACTACCAGAGCATGCCCCGTCGGCTCTGGTCTGTCTCCGCTGCTCGTCTGCGTCTCCGCGCGCTGCGCGCCAACTCGCTACCCCAAACGCGGGGCGCGGGGCATTTGGCTCTGGTACCCTTTTCTTCGCTGTTTCGAACCCAATTTTAGCAAACTATATATCATTTTGAAGCTCTTGAACTCTATTTTCACGCTGACAACGTCTCAGAATCACATTTTTTGATTTGATCGAGAAATCCGGCAAAAACCTCCTTTTCGAAAATCTCTTGTTTTTCTCTTTTAGTTTAACTATATTCACGCGGTTTTTTCGTGCATTCTATAGATCCTGCTTCTGTTCATAATGCAGACAACCACCCAGCCTTTACTTCTTCGATCATGGTGGAATTTTTTGCGAAAAATGCTAAAAAGTGCGTTTTTCTTTATCCTGTTCTGTTTCAGTGCTTTCGCAGCGATTTTATCCAGCTTGCGCGGCAATCCAGACAAAGTCTCTCGAAAACAGGAACAACAATGCGGGGTAATTTTCAAAGGACGCCTTAAAAACTAGATCGGGCAGTTCAACTTAAGATTAGTAAACCAAGCTTCATTTTCATAACAAATTCTTCTATCGTCCATTTCCTTCTCGATAATCACCACGTCCAAAATATGGTCGTTTTTGAAACAATCTCAAAGGGGAAGCTTTGCCTCTTTCCCTCCCCCCCCCCCTCCCTTGTTGTGGATTGCCTGGTACTTGAGCGAAAACCTGCAATTCGAAATATCGCTAAATGAAAAATTTCAGACTTTTTCCAGCGGATTTTTAAGAGTTCCTTTTGCTGATGCTACTTGTTTTGCATTGTTTTTTTCTTCTCTGATTTCCCTAAACAACCTTCACTTTTTATGAGAGATATTATTCAAACACCATTATTTTTGAAGACCTATCTTTAGACTGCCGAAAGTATCCACTGAAATTTCATGCTCACCTAGACTTTGTAAGAAGTCATCGGCATTGCCCTTCATTGTTTGTGGAAGCATCCACAGAATCCACACATTCATCCAAAAGTTTTGTAAATTTACATAAAAGCTTTGTATCACCTCATTTGGAGTACGCATCATTTGAGGCTTTTACAGAAAAACACTGAAATGTTAGAGGAGACTTGAAAGATTTGAACTTTACAAAATCGGCTTCTATGGATACTTCCCAGATTGAGCTATCGGCAGTTATTACTATTATATCGTTTTGGACCAAAAACCTCAAAACTTCAAAGCCTGAAACACGGTCGGTCGTATTGCAAATGATATGTGTTTTGCTTTCCTATTCTGCGTCTCCGACCAAGATGTTAGCAGCAAGCACTTTGAAGGACTTCATTAAAGGACTTCGTGAACATATCTAACCATCGCCTCGTCCTCCTCGTTCGCGTTTGACGTCCAGTGGTATCCATTCTGTTATAGCTCTCGTCTACCGGTTGTTGTCGAAGCACATTACGTGCCTGGCCCATTTTATCTTGTTCTGCTTGGCGTATGCGGCAGCTCTCTGATCTAATCGTTAAAGTAGGGTAGAACTTCGTAATCCTTGTCCCAATTGCGTGAGAGTGTTTACTCCCAGCATCACTCTTTCAACAGCACGTTCGATGACGCTGATTGTGCGTTCATCCTTTTCCTCATTGTCCATGTTTCTGACAGGAAGGACCGTCGAGTTGAAAAGGTGGGCGCGGAGCCGGGTGTTCTTGGTTTCTTCACTACGTCCTCAATTGTCTATATGCTTCCCATGCAGCACGTTTCTTCCTGTTTAGTTTCGGAGCTAGATCGTTCATCATATCGAGCTCGGCCTAGGTAGGTGTAGAAGCATTCGGTGATGTTTGTATAGTTAAGCATGGAAAAATCATCAGGCATTCTTCCGCTCCTCATAAACGTCGTTTTCCTTAAATTTAGCCGTGGACCGATCCACACACTTCGTCGAACCGGGCCAGCATTTTTCCGCCTGCGTGATGTGGTGTTATCAATACGATGTCATCAACAAAGCGAAGGTGGTATAGTTGTCGGCCGTCGACTTTCATCCCATGTCGTCCCATTCAAAACTTATGCATGACGCTCTCGAGGGCGGCGCTGAATAGTTTCGGCGATATAGTATCGCCCTGTCGTACGCCTTTCCTCACGTCGATGATGATGTCCTTGTAGAATGATGTGATGCTGGTTGTAAAGTCGTTATACTGCTCACGAATTATCTTGACGTACTGAGTAGGGATGCCTTGATTGCTCAAGGCATCGATGACAGCTCATTCTCAATCGAGTCAAAGGCCTTTTTTAGGTCGATGAAGATGAGACAGGGCGGCAACTTATACTCTCATGACTCTTCAGGTCTTGACACCGTGTACATGTGGTCTATCGTGCTGAATTCTATTTCAAAACGAGCTTGCTCGCACGGTTATCATTCATCTAATCCTATTCCGATCCTGATGAAAATAACTCGAGTAAAAAGTTTGTAAACTATAGACAGCAGGCATATAGGGCGATAATTACCAATGTAGCATGGATCTTCCTACTTATACAGCAACATTGTCGTGCTGGTCTTCCACTGACTTCGAACCTTGCCTTCCATTCAGGTACCGCATGATGCCAAGGTCTGATGAGGGCTGTTGAAAGATTTTTTTCCACATTCCGTTTTTTTTCCGGTTTTTCTTGTCGGAACTGGGTGCTGCACAATTCTTCATCGACGTGATAGCATGAACAGACGATGCGACATACTCGTCCTCCCTGAGGTGACTTGAAGGAAGATAGAGAGCGTTAAAGAGGTCTTAGTAGAGGTTGTGGATGACCTTCTCCATTGATTTTCGGGAAGCAGTTATGGTCCATCAGAACGACGAAGTGCGGTCATCTTTGCCTTGAAGTTGACGAACTTTCGGCAGGCGTTACTCGTATACTTCATCCAGCCTCTGCGGCGTCAACCATCACTGCTACTCCTCTCTCCTTGAGGTCTTCTTTTATCGCTTCCCTGCATCGCTTCGCAAGATCGGACGTCAACCTGTAGTTGCCTGTGGCTCGCATGTCCACGTTGACGTACAGCTTCAAAGTCTCCGTAGTGAGACTCATTTTCGTAGGTCTCAGATTCTGAGCTTCCTTAGCACAATCATGGAGATGTTGACCGAACCGTTCGTATCCTCCGTCGATGTTTTCGATTACTGTATCTTCTCGCCATGAGCAGGGTATCGAGAAATATGGGACGATGTTTCCTAAAGTTGACGGCTCTTTCTTCATTTCGTGGAAAATAGAACTTGGCATGTAGGTTGCGATGGTCTGATCCCGTATAGAAATTCGCAACAGCAGCGACATCCGTCACGCGATACCTTCTGTTGATAATGTGGTCCTTCTTGTTTTGGTACTCTTCAACGGGCGATGTCCAAGTTCAGCGTCGAGAAGGGGAACTTTAAAACTGAGAGTTTTCGTGGATAGTGCTCGTTGTCATGATAAACTTGGACACTCTTCCCCCTTGTTCGTTCTTCCACTGTAAGCTATGGGTTCCGATGCAAAGCTCCGAAGCAACCTTTTGAGTCCGTTCTTCGAATGAATCACCTACGATGATCTGGCAGAGGGTGTGATCTTCTTTGTGGAACATAACAAGTCAGGTAACACATACCTGATCTTCCCTGCTTGCAGCATAAGGTTTTCAGTAAATGCCTCCGTTGCCAGGACAGTTAAAGTTGTCTGATTCGTTTTGGCAGCTTAGATCGAACTTCAAACCTTGTCCTGACTGGAGCTGCCTTACCAGTGGATTTTCCAAGATCAAAGGAAAACTCCATACTCTTACTGTGTCAGTTATTTTACTCGCAGAGATAGCTTGTTGGGCTCAAAACCTCCTCGAGGACGATCCGAGATTTTTTGATGGAGACTCCGAATCCACCTACCCAAACACCTACTCGTGAAATTAGAATGGAAGCTTTTAGTGGAGGCAGAAAGTTCACTTGCTTATCAAAGCAGGCGCGGGGTCGCTTTTGGTCTGCGATTAATGCCCTATCCGCCACCTGGAGACGCCCCAACTAGCATCGCAACTAACCGGCTGTGAACCCTTTATGAGGAGTTTCGCAGTAGGAAATTTAGTAGCGGAAATTCCTGCAGATTTTGGAAGAATTTAGAAACATAAATATGCTGAATGCGATTGAAGTCGATGATTTTTAGAACTTTCAACTAACAAGCCCTTTCCTTTCTGCGATTAATGGTGTTCCTCTTTCCAAACGCGCTCTATCAAGGAATTTTTCAACTACTTCAATGCCATTTCGTCTAATTCTACACTCTAAAATGTGATATTTTCCATTGCAAGTGTTAGCTGCCGTTAGTAAGGATTGTCCGCAATTTTTTCTTACTTTCATTTGATGTTACTAAACGGTATTGCATTACTAACGATTGAGTCTCATCTTATTCGACCGAGAAACACGGCGTATTCGGCGTATATGTAAAATCATTGTGAGTATGAACTCTGGCTTTCTTACCGCACATTACCAGTAAATCCTACTGTCCCTTCAAAAATACCTTTAGTAACCTTCATAGGTGTTCCGTCAGCTAGTTTCCGCCTGTAAGCTCACTGACACTCAAATAAGAGTGCCTTGTTTTTTTTTGTAGGCCAGGGTTTATAGACGCATAGACCAGAGCTGACACATTTTCATTTTTTGGATACTTCCGTTTTTAAACACGAGCGCTTATATGGGATTGCTTATCTTCATCCACTAGTAACCTATTAGTGCTTGGACCGTCAGTTCTTCATATCTGTCTCTGCCTACGTTGTGCTGATGTTATGTTTATTTGTTCGCTTTACCTTCTCGGTACTCACTGAGTGTGATACAAATAAGCAAATAAACAAAATACTACCTGCGAGGGATTGCTAGCTACATGCTTGTTTACATTTCATAAACAAAAAATTTATTCAAAAATCTAGACTAAATCCAGCTTGATGAAGTCTTTGCAAAAAGGGCATCACTTGTGCAAAATTCAATGGTTGCACATTCCCAAGCTTTGCTAGCAAGCGTAAAAATCTGAAAAATTTTTCGGTCACAAAGACACAGTTGACTTCCTTGTAATCCCAGCTGCAACCATAGGGTAGTATCCTAACGCCTATTGCAGTAACAAGCAGAGTGGGATACTGAAAATACGTATGTAAGCCATGCAACATTTTCATTATATTGTATAAAATGCAAATGAAATGGATAGAAAGAGCAGCATGGTAGTATTATACCGCATACGAATGTTCCACAAAGGTACACTACCTCAATGATAACAGGTCCGTATTTTCTTTCAAATTCGTTATAGTAATGCGATTTGTATCGGTACGTTCTAAAATTGTATGGTAAACGCAGAGACCGTAACGACTAATGTGGTGGCCACTGCACGTACTTTTTGAATTTGTAACGGAACACCTTCCCTCCAGGGAAAAATTCGCCGTATTTTTGACCTGGTTTCGCCACTTCTGCTAGCGGGCATAAAAACAACTGTAAAATTTCTGTATCCTCAGTGAGAAGATTGGGTGATGTACATCAGTTAATGCTGCTAAGCACATACCGGATAAGACTTGGGTAGGACAAGAGTTATATTAGTAGAAACTTCCTTCTGTTGCATCTTTGTTTGTAGATATTTCCGAAGTTTCTTGTTCATGTAGTCACTTGTGGGCGAGATACACTCCGCGAATAGTCCCTTGGAAGGCTTTTTGACAGGTTTTTTCGCACTTTTCCCGCTTTTCGCGGTTTTTCCGCTTGTTATTGCGGCACTTGTACATAGCACTAGACCAAAGAATACCTAAATTCATATATTTGAGGTTTTCAGAAGCTAGAAGAAGAAATTACAAAGCTCACACAGAAACTCAGAGCGCTCCTCATTTTCTTCTTGACTACTGCTTCTCTCTTTCTTTTATAGTCTGAATAGACATACCGAATGTTCAGTAATTACAATTCACCAATTCAATCATTACTTGCAGTGGGCTCATTTCTGTGGATGTACTATAGTTCAGACTCTCCTCGCTTTTGCTCTGAGAAAATGCTTTCGCGGAAAATACTTGCCTATTCACAAAGGATTGATGGTTTCATGGGGTTAATAACGCAATTCTTGTGATTGTTAAGCGTTAGCAATCCGTTGTCGATAGACTGCATTTATGATTGCTTTGTAATGCCACTGTGGCGCTGTAGGGCCGGTACAAGACCACGCGGTACCACCTTGCACCGCATGCGCTGGCATCTGCTCTAATTTCGTCCGTGCTTTTCAATTTGCTCATGAAATCCCAGGATCGCAACATTCAGAGGCGCACAAGGGCAATCAGGTTGCACTTAAAATGTAATCATTTCAGGTCCTTTTTGTTTTCCTCTTATTGTTCTTCAAAGAGTTCCCCTTTTCAATATGGTTCAATATAAATGAATTTTACCACCCGTGTTACAGATGGGCGCCATGGGTCGTATTGTCCGAAATGCTAGTCTTTTTGGAAGAAATTCAAAACAAGTCTTCGAGAATTTTTCCCATGGGATATCGAAGGCGCTGATTGCCGAAATGTGATATTTCAGTCTTGGCAGTTTACGGTAGGGTTACGGTAGTCATTGTGTACGAACACAACATCATGGATGTTCATGAAAGACTGTGTTTTGGGGTTATTTCACGTGCTGATCACAATTACAGCGCCCACTTTGTTCACTACATCCCCACATTGGGACTACGGTAGCAGTACGGTAGAATTTTCGTAAGAATCAAGAAACTGGCGTAAGAAGGCGGTATTAGAACTTGAAAAGACTATCGTTTTCATAATCAGCATGCTATAAAACCTATATATGTAAGGCTTGAGCTTCCTGAGATAAACAATGCGAAAAATCAATAAAATCAACAAAATCGATAATTTTTGTAGGGCTGGCATCAGTCTCGTGCCCTCCCTGTATTTCTCATGCATGTAAACTTGAATTTTCAAAAACAGCACCACTCTGCGAAATTGAGCTAAGGTCTGTGCCTTACCTCTATCTAAGGTATACCTACCGTAACATTATATACAGTATCCCGAACCTGAACCAGTCTGGCTGGAGCTTCGCCAAGGTGTCCTCAGTCATGTGCCAGAACCCCGTAGAATTCCATCATATACCGGCAAAGCTAGAGCTTCAGAAATCTTACGACGCACCAGTGGGTCGTATAGTTTGAGATGGCAGAACACGTGCGACCCACCGATTAGTCTTACTGTCGTGAACGTGTTAAGTGCCGCAAGGTGGAGTTTGTCAACCAGCTTTCAAAATGGATAAAATAGAGTACTGGCCTATGATGATATTTCATAATTAAGAAGGTACAATAAAGCAACCAAGGCGTTAATTCAAACCATTTTGACCCTATAGCTACATCTGCAAAAAAGTAGCAAACAGATCTGCGTATACAGTCATTTGGCGGAAGCGCAAATTTGGGGCCTATCTTTCTGAAGCAAGGCTTGAATTTCAAAATTTTTGTTTGCTAAAATTTCCTTTGACCGTGAAGTTTGTGGGATCAAATTGAATACACACTTTTTATAACCATAGAACGATTGATTGGAGAAGCAAACGGCATTTCAGAGTGCTGCAGATTCGTTAAATAGTATTTTCACAGAACTGTGTGCCGATAAAGTCAACAGTCCAGTTATACGATACTAGAAACTGAGTTTCTGAATTGACTGAGTGCCGGAAACACAAACTCTTTTCATGTCCATTACAAGGGATTTTACATCAGTTTGCCATAAAATTAGCCGATATGCACTTCCATTTACTCCATTGATCAAACATGACTTGCAAATTTTATTCTTAAGTTTGGAAAAAACTCAAAAATCTCCGGGTTTTTTTTTCGAGATGAAATGCGCTGAAAGTTTTATCTTTAAACAACTATTCTGAATGAATTTTATAGCTACTATGCGCGTCTTCTATCATTGTAGATGCTTACTAACATAATGGAAAGCATTTACTGCATTGTTTTTTGTATGCTTCCTGCATTAAATTTTATTTCTTATCTCTGAATTTGTGTTGAATTTAAATTTTATTCAATTCGCATAAACAAATGCAACAAGTTCACCTTTTTCAAAAAAGGGAATAGTTCTGCGGTATCCATCGGTTCCATTTCTCCAAGTCGTGCTAACAGGAGTATAAATTGGAAGAATTTCTTTGTGACAAAAATACAGTTGACCTCTAGGTCATCCCAGGCACAGCCAAAAGGTAAGACTCTGACGTTTCCAGCAACCAAAGGAGGATACTGAAATTTGTTTTACGCATTACATTGTAACGAAAAAAATGAGAAATATGAAGGAACTGATTTCAAAATGGAAAGCAACAACGCACGCATGGAGACTTGAATTTTAGCTCTTTACCTTTGCAATTCTTTTGCCGTGTGCATATTCAAATTCAAGATAGTTATTTCTCAGCCTCCTCTTCGGGCTGAAATACAATGGGGCTCAAAACAAAGTATTTATCTCATGTAGCAGCTACCTGCGTTTCTTGAATTTGTACCTAGCAGTCTTTACTCCAGGAAAGAACCCTTCGTATTTTTGCGCTGTTCGTGCAATTTCAGCGAGCGGACATAAGTGCAGCTAAATCATAATTGTTTTGCACGAAAGATCACGATTCACCATCAATGCCGTGATGCAGAAGTATCAATGATTTTACTTGACGAACCGCTACAAACTTTTGCATTTCATGTTCTTCAACTTCATTGAACTCGCTGCTTGCTTTCATGCTATTTTCAAGAAATTGTCGAAGCAGCTTGTTTTGAAAATCGTTCCATTTTGAGATGCACTCAAATTTAACGAATTTTTTGGGCCGCTTCCAGACTGAAGGCACATTTTTCTTTCCTTTCACTTTGTCTAAACTCTTCGGGACACTTGTGCACAATGAAAGAACAGTCAGTACCTGAATATTGCAAATGATAGAATGAGCAAATGAAGAGAAACTTGAAGGGACGTCTACGAAACTCACGCTCAGGATGAAAGCGCCTTTCATTTTCCATGAAGTCCATTCTCACTTGTCTTTTATACTGCTAACAAGCTAATACAAAAAGCTTACTTTGCTTGCTGGACCCTAGATAAATGCGCCTATCTGCGTCTGGCTTTGTAGATCTGAGTGCCAAAAGAGCTGAAATATCATGAATTATCGAAAGCTTTGGATGAGAAGGATTGTCTTTCGATGTTATTGTTATTCTCTCGTAAAAGCATTTGCAGAATTATTGCAATACTTTCAACGATAAAACGTTTGAAACACTGTCGCATCCGTAGTGCACAATACAAAAGCATCATAGCATGGAACACTTACAGACAGAGTCAAACATTCAAGATAGGGAGGAGCGCTTGATGCCTGCAGTAAGTAACAATCAGTTCAACTTCTTGTAGGAAATGAATGGAGTATCGATATCGATTCATAACGAGGGCTCGGCACAGGTGGCTTATAAGCAAGGAGGATATCATTTTTGGGACAAAAAGCAAATGGGGTTTTGTTTTTGGCCGAAAAGGCGCAAAATTTGCGACTTTTTTGGCCGACGTTTCGTTTTTCGAAAATTTTTTAGGGATTGTGGTCTAGGGTCAAAGAGGACTTTGCAAAATTCGCATAAGTCAAAGGAAACTTCGTTTTTTGCATTTTCAATTAGCTACCTCGTGCCCAGCCCTGTTCATAACAAAAAGTAGCCTGCAACATGCATGAAATGTACAATGGCTTTTCTGATCCGCAAAATATCTACGAATTCAGATCAGGGGCAGAATAAGCTGTACGCATTGAAGTAATGTTTTTGACGGTCTGCCAAACAGCTTTAGAAACAGAAGTATCTAACATCATCTTCCTGAATAATCAGAAGCGGTATGTCTGGCGCAAGCGAAAGTAGTGGCAGACGAAGAAAGCTACTCAACATATAACTGTAAAAAAAGTAAAGATCTTATTCAATTGGTTAAGAAGTTTTACCAGAGTTTTGTACTGCCTACCTACCAACGTGAGTTCACTCTGTTTTTTAATTTGAATTCATCCTCCAATTCAACAACTTCAGAAACAAACACTAACATTACATCTATGTCATGCTGTGTAAGCGTAAGTTGTCCTCAACAAATCTACTTGAAAAAAGCTTCTACTTTTAAGGTAATTTCTGAGGAGTCTTCGAAGAATTGTCCGAACAGCGGAAGAGTACCGATTCTCGTATTGTCATAGAGCAAATATTTGAACTAGACTATTAAACCAGCAATCTAAAGGTATTTGGAAGAGCGTTCGCTTCGGAATCGCCGCGCAGTTTCCCGCTATTTGCAGATTTTTGAAATCAGTCAACGATTTTTTATATATTAGACTAGACATAATTGTAAGTTTTATCAAGACACCAACAGCAAACTACAATACCGCTCACAGAATGTGCAAAATTTCCGTGAATGTCGCAGAATTCCAGGAATTCCGCGAAGGTTCGCGAAATTTCGGGAATTTTGCGACATTCCTGGAATTCCGCGAAAATCCGGAAATTTCGCGAACCTTCGCGGAATTCCTTGAATTCTGCGACATTCACGGAAATTTTGCACATTCTGTGAGCGGTATTGTATTATCTGATTTTTTTGAAATGAACGTTGATGTAAAGCCCAGTGCAGTCTCCTTTAAAGCAGAAACCTTAGTGGATTGTTTACGACGTTCAAAGATATTAAGCTAAAGATGGAAAAGACCATGTTCGTATCGAGTTAGAAATGAGAAGAGCTTGAATTATGAAAATTTTAACGATGCGCCGTTCTCAGTGGTGGATATAAATTTTGAATAACGTCAACACATCTCTATCTCTCCTTTCCTTCCACCCACATACCGCCTCGATTTTTCTTTTTTGGATATTTAAGTGTGTTTCAAACATGAGACTTGGTTCTTGATTTAGGTAGGATGATGTGGTCTTCTCGCTATACTATATCTATTTTTGTGGCGCGCGATGTGCCAAGATCTGCATTCATCAGGTCTGGAATGCACCTCGAGTTTCATTTTTTGATAGAGTAGCCCTTTAAACAAATTTACTCAAGTTGTCTAATTTATAGGAACTTGATGGACGAAGAATTCCAAGAGTACCAATGCTTTGCTGGGATAGAGTCTGAAGAGCACTTCCTATAATTCTCCGAAGTTTTTTTGTCGGAAAGCAGTGTGCTGTTTCTCAGTGGTTCAAAGAATGCCTTACAGTACACCTTCCCAGGGATGTCTCTCAACTAAAGCTTTGCGATATCGAGACAACGAAGTGAACAGACAATGTAGCCATTTCAGCCTACAATCTCTGTGAATTATGGAGAGGTTCACATAAACACTCTTGTTTGTTATTCGCTTTGCAATTCAACCTTTTCAAAAATCGGAATCAAACTGAGACGAAACAAAGAATGTTATTGAGCTAGATTCATAAAGTATGCCCAGTTCGCTTGGAAAAAAACAGTTTGGATTTTGTTTTTTCGATAGCATATACTACTGCGTTCCTAGTAATTTTGAAGATAAAACCTCAATCAAGCCTGTTTTTAAAACATCACCGCATATGCATCACTTCGAGTGGAAGGGTTTCAAAAACTTTATGTTCGATGTTATTGAGCTTAAAATGATATTTGGAGGTTCTGAGTTGAGACAAAGCAGTGCAGCAGAACTTAACTCCCCAATTAAACATCATTAATCAGTTTAATGAAAAGTGCGTGCTGTGAGAAAGCAATATTGTCGAATCTGTCGGTGAACTAAGTAGGTGTTGCTGACATGCGAAATCGATTTTTCTGATTGCGAAGGATGATATTACACATTTTGACATACCTCACGCGATTTCAATCGCCATGCGATCTGGCAATTTGCCAGATGTCTTCAAATTCAATACTGGTAGACCCCAAATGCACAGCATGTATAGCTTTCGTAGGTTGATAAAATGCCCCACCTCCCGTACATTCAGAAACCCGTATGATGAGTTATGAACATTTGGAGTATTGCCAAATCGCGTGGCGACTGAAATCGCGTAAGGTATGCCCGAGGCCTTATTCCCTGGACAGACTTCACGCGATTTGATCGTCGCGACTCAATCGCCGACTTTTCCATTCATTTTCATTTCACATTCAAAAATTTCGGGCTGGAAAAGTATCACAACCGAAATGCAAGTTGATCGGCATGGAATGATGTTGTAACCGTTGTCTCGTCGCGGTTCAGTCGCGACGATCAAATCGCGTGAAGTCTGCCCGGGGCCTTACACGACTTCTTCTAGAGCGTAACATTAACTTTGCGAGAGATAATTATATCCTCCATAAATGGTAGTGTTTATTTTGAAGCATTTTCGCTTTGCTGGATTTCTAACGGGCTTGCCTCAAATCATTAAACTTGAAAAGGTCTCCGTCCCAGAGTGCACTTCCGACGAAAGTATTTTCGCAGAAGTTCTCTCCAGATAAAATCTGCAGCAATTTGAAGCACTGAATACAGTTACACAATCTGTTTTTGGTAGCAACTGGACAACAAAACTAGACTCAGATATGCCAGCGTTGGATACGGACTGCAGTGGACACCTCCTGCTGAACATATTTATACTTAGCACCGCTGTCAACGGACTACGAACGCTTGAGACTAGGTCGGCGTGTGCATATTGAAATCAGAAGAGACTATGCTTCTCAAATGGTATGGTATTCTTCTGAAAGCACCACTGGGACTGAAAAATGATTAATTTGTTAGTGACGTTGCATTAGTCACTCCACTATACGGTAGTGCTTAGGCAAGTGTATTTTGATAAGTAAATAGAAGAATGAATTGAGAGAATTTCTCATTCATGTGTGCGTTACAAAATCTTTCTTAGACTGTTACTGCGATTGTTGATAGGGTATTGTTGTCTCAAGGTTAATGCTTGCTTTAGTTTGTTTCAAGAATGTAAGCATATCGGCCAAAACAATTTTTGAGAAGGCGTGCCCCTGACTTTACAAAGGTGGGTATATAAAACTAGTTCTCCTGTCTTAGGCGACGTGCCTACTTTGCTCTTCTCTTCTTATCTTTCGAGCATGCTCAACGGACTACGAAAAAGAGTATAACTTCAGCACGATAAAGCACACAAAAGAGTGCTTCCTCCGATATGCTCAACAAATTAGTCCTGGCGGGTGAACAGAAAAGAAAACAACCGGAAGTCATCACCAAAGGAAAGTCTAAAATGTAACTTACTAGTAATTTTGGGCAAACAAGTTTCATCAGGTTTTTTCCAGGATTTGTAAATCACTGGTCGGGTTGTGCACATGTAGAGGAAGAATTGTGAAAATACTGGGTTTTAGTTCACCAAAAATTTTTGTTTCACAGGAGATCGCCAAGTAATTCAACGGAATGATGTAACATTAAGTATCATTTCGTACGTAAGACAACTAGAAACGCTGACAGTCGTAAAGTCCAAGAAAGTTTTTTGTAACGCAAAAATTTTGTCTGCAGCCTTCCACGTATTTATTCATGCATGCCTTTATGTTTTCATGTACTTAATCAATTTTCATTGACACTTGATACTCATCCCTAAAACCCATTTTACCTTCCTATCCTTGGTTGAAACCATCTGGTTTAGAGTAAGGTTTGTATTCACCACTTCGCTTGAGATACATTTTTTAATAAGGAAAGCAGCTGGCAGTTTTGAAAGGTTTCGAGCATTATGACTGGAGGACAAGACACGGAGAAAAAACAGCGTTCGTCTCAATGATATTATAGAATAGTACAATTTGGAGACAAGTAATGAAAAGTTTGACAAATCACGACTCTAGGTCAGAAAAACCTTTCTGTTTGACCCCCTAATACGGTTGAACCATGGTCAACAATTCTATTTATTCGCTCAGTAATTTGGGGCGGGGGGTCTAGTTTTGCTACGGCTAGCTCTTCGCAACTCCCGCGCTTTCTCTTCTGCGCACTGCTCCCCCACGTCCACCTCTTTAATACTTTAGTGAAACGCAACGGCCTTTCTTGTTCCCACTAAAGTTCTGCAGATTGATGATTGCCATTCAACACTACAGTGTTTTTCCAGGGCTCGTTTTTTATGAAAGTCTCTGCAGCAGGGTCAAGCGTGTTGATGCGATCCGGGACCCTCATTTACGACCCCCCCCCTTGAAGGTACCCATCCGCACAACCCCCCCCCCCCAACCTCCCCATCTATACCCTCCCCTACCCACATTCCTTGAGGTAACCTGCATAAATGAATGTCAATCTCAAAAAACACCTGCGTGAGAACTTCATTGAGGTTTCGGAAACAGAATTCCTAGGCCAATGGGTGCGCCCAGCATCTGTAGCACACATACACACCTTCAATAATGTTTGACATTCTGCAAGTTTTTTTTGGATTTTCAGGCATACTTCAGACCAGCAAATTCGATTTCCGTATGCGACACAAATTTTTACACGGAGTATAAAATGACATTCTCAAACTATAAAAGATGTTTTCGAATAAGAAGCTCAGTTCTTACCTCTTCCACGTTTTTCCTGCGAAAAAAACCGCTTTAGCGCCGTCCAGAACGACGTCAAAAACATGCATGAGCACGGTAGTTTGAAAATTCGTAACTAAGGCCAAGAAAAGACTGAGAGGCTGCAAAGAACAGGTTCTGTAGCATTGTGCCCAGACTATTCACAGAAAAAGTTCCAGCTTTTGAGGAGCATAGAGCTCGAAAAAATTTAGATCAGGCTCTCGCGAATTTAGATGCGATCCTAAAAAGCAAAAACTGGGATTTTTGAGCTTAAAATTTTGTAACTTACCAAAGAAGTTATAAAACAGCCTGAAATTCTTATGATAAAAACTAGAGGGATGGCCTCGTATTACAGCAAGTTTGCAGCTAACGAGCTTCAATAGCTCCGGAGAAATTTAGATCAGGCGCAGATACGACCCCCCTTTTCTCATTTTTTGCTACCATATATAAAATCATAAAAAAGTCCACAGTTAACAAAATGACACCAAATTTTGCACTGATATAGTAAAGAATCTCCAAAGTATAGATAAATCATATGGGTCCTTGAAAAACATTACAAAAGATTTAGAAATTCATGATGGTCACAGCTGGTAAAAATATTCGCTTTTGTTGAGTGTGTGAGACTTCAGGAAGGCTTCAGAGGCAAGATTTTTAGGGCAATCGGTACATTTAGCTTTTCTATCAACTCATACATCTTTCAAAAGTGTTTTGAGCTCTTGTAAATGTTTTTTTTGAGAATTTCTACAGGATTTTTATCTTTTTATTCTGATTTCCACTTTTCTGTAGATTTATTGTAAAGAACATAACTAATTATCTGCTTTTTGATTCCCTTTCAAGCTTAGGGTATTTTAGCCTAACTACCTCCTCTTACGACCCCCCCCCTCCACCTTAGCTAACCTCTTTACGACCCCCCGTTGCGACAGTCGCATCACAAGCTTGACCCTGCTCTGCAGGTATAATTGATTCAACTGGCTGAGCTTCGGCAAAGGCGGGCTTCGTGACCTAATTAAGGCTAGGTAATGACCAGAGAGCACTCGCGCGCGAGAGACGCAGGTGCGTCGCGGGCGCGAGCGGCCTGGCCTGACGGAGCTAAACCAGTTGAATCAAAGATAAGTGAGCAGCGTCGCCTAGCTGTCAGCTGGGACGCAAGCGAACACCTCCGCAATCTTCTACAATCAGGGTGTCGCTCCCTCGCTGCGGGTAAGTTGATGCATATGCCCTTAGGTAAAGTGGCTTCCATGATTTTGAGTCGAGGACGTCGGTCTTGTATTGCTCTGTCGCTGGCGCCAGTCGGCTCACACTTCACTCGTGAAAAATTGCAATATCACTTGTTAAAAGGCTGAGCCATCTCGATATTCGGAAAACAAAGGATGAATGTTGTGAAAAATTTTTGTACTTTTCGGCTATTTATAGCACATATTGAGCGCCTACTTGACTGCTACAATGTGCAAAAACCCAGATACTTTCTGGGTCTTGACCTCGTTTCTGGCGGAATAACTCTGAAGCAGAATACTAAGTCGTTTAAGATCCTTCAGTATTTCAACTTCTTCAAATCACGATGGTAAAGAGGGTCATAAGGAAAAAGGCTACAGGGATGGTGATCTCTATCATAGTGTTTTCGCAAAGCCGGGCGGAGCCGGGTATTCCAGCTAGTATTCTATATGTTCTCGCCGGCAATTTACAAAGGAATGGTCAGGAATCAAAGCGGCCAATTCAGACAGGCTGCACACCATTAGATGTACCAAACACTGACTTCGAATCTGTAATTCATATCTGCTTAGCGCCTATGTGAGCGAAGTTATAAGCCGTTGAAGGCAGTTATTTCGTTAAAAATATTGCATGCAAAACGCAAATTTGGCAGTACAGAACCAGATTCGGCTTGATGCTGAGCCAAAACAGCTAAATCACTTTGAATTCTTGAAGCTCAAAGGTGAGCTTAAAGTGCAACAATGTGCTCAATTTCTCAATTTTTAAGTACGATTTTCTTCGCAATTAAACTGCCCATAGCTTCGTACACAAACGCGCTAAGCAAATATGGAATACAGATCCTTCAGTATTTCAAACTCTTCAAAGCGTTGCTGATTTCGAATCTGTATTCCATATCTGCTGCAATGAATTCTATATGTGCTGCAATCAATGCTGCATCTAATGGTAGGCAGCTTGCTTGGATTGACCATTTCGACTTCTGAACATTCCTTGTTAGGATCAATAAATGAAATGCTTCGCAGAAAAGTTAAAAGCTCTTTTTGGAAATTGAACCATAGTGTTGGGTGGAATTAAGCTGCTTATCGACTAGACCGAGATCCTTCGTCAGGTTGCAAGATCTAGGCTCGATAGCGTCACATTTGTAAGACGGGCATTGCATATCACGAAGGTGTATTATTTTAGATTTTAGCGCATTCACTGGCAGGGACCATTTTTCGGAAGCAACTATCCGTTGAATGACAACTGGATTGCTATATTTCGCCTATTGTTTTCGTAGCAGAAATAGATTTTAATAACGTTGACAAGCATTTTTACTCTAATGTCAGGATGTGTCTTCAAAAAGTCAGGTGAATATGCAATATATGCAAGGGAAAAGGAAGCGGCAGTATGCTCTCTTGAAGTACTTCATTATTGAAGCAGTAGGGTTTCGAAAATTGATTACCGACTTGTACCGTCATGCCTCTTTCACGTAAGTAAGAAACGATCCACACTAGTAATTGGCTTCGAAGAACCTAGTTTCTAAGCTTTGGCAGTAACTTGCTACGGTCTACTCTATCAAAAGCTTTCGAAAACTCAATAAATACGATATCGGTTTACCCAATATTATTGTTATAGAATGCAGCTCTGCTATGTAATCCATTTAAAGACTAAATCACATATCAGGGCCAGTTGATTCAAAGAAAACGAGATCGCACTGCTCATTTGGGAGGATATTGTTCCTTTCTCAAGCCAATCGAGAAACTTTTAGTTGATCGTTTTCGAGCAAGCAATACAGAAGGGCAAATTTGATTTATTTTGGCATTTTTCTCAAAAATCATAACATTTCATAGAAAACTCAGCAGAAACTTTGCACTGTTAGAAAGTGCTGGCGAAAGAGGCTATAATACTGACCGCTCCGATTTTTAATACGGTTTTCAGATTTTTTATGACCCAACACAGAATATCGAGAATTTGAGTAATTTTTTTCTACCGCTTATATCTATGCAGTGTATGCTCATTAGAACACCGCTAAGACAAAGCTATGAAGAGAATGAATTGCTCTTTTAAATAAAAATAAAAACACAAATGCGTTTTGAAAACCGGAAGCTGTGAATTTTTGAATTTGGTGCGAACGAACTTTTGGTCCAATCTAATATTTTATTTTGTTTTTTAAACTTTAATCTGTATTTTTTCTGATTTCGAAATGGAAGCTTTTGGGTTGTACGTGCTCCAAGGTTTTTCCTTTCAGTAAGGAATCTTAGCGTTTTTACAGTGCAATTATAGCAAAAATTTGCTTTCTGCGGTTTCGCAGTCTACAACTTGGTTTAGGGCAAATTCATAAAAGAAGTCTCGAAAAGCAAATGTACATTTTATAAGATGTAAAGGGATGGAGGAAATAGAATATTTACGACTGAGGTCGTGATAATTGTCAATATCGGCTAGTATGGTTGGAATGAGTTTACAAGGATGAGTAAGGTGGTCGAAACAAGTAAAAATGGGTTTGCTAAAGCATTGTTGTATGGAATGAATAAATTCGCGAGCGCGATATCTTAACCGCACGGACTAAGCCCATTTTATTCGCGTTTCATTCGCGAAAAGCTCATTCTCAAGTGTACTATCGTGGATATCATTTCAGGTTTCGTTCATGCATAAGAGATCAAGAAAATGAAATGATTGGCAAAAAGCCATGAAGGAGGCTTTTTGTTGGTCAAACTACATCTATCAAAGAAAATGAAAACTTCGGAGAAAGTTATATTTCAAAGAGGACCAGCAGGTAAACAAGGCATGCTCAGGGGTTTCCTGGATCCCGTCTTTTCGGAAGCTCAGAATATCTGCCGCAATCTTCTTCGTTCAGCACCCACTCCTGTATACTTTTTGCCCTTGCTTCTCTCTCGCGTCTCTTTCCTTAGTTCATGCTCCTGTTCCTGTTCGCCGGCTGTCATACTGCGAATTATAGACGTTTGATAAATTCGAGTTCGAGCGATAAGCGTTAGCGAGGGCTTTGGGACTTTTAAAATAAGCTATGAACTGGAAACTGGATCGCAAAAGCGACGGAAAGACTGTTTTCACTAATCTTGTTTTCGCACCGTCCGATTTACCCTCTTATACATTTCGGTGGGTTAGCAGTCGACGTTTAAAATATTTAAAGTTGGCCACACCTTTCTCGAGGTCGCCTTTTCTTTCTAGTAGAGATTTAGCCGGATGTTTTTTCAGACCTGCTGCAGCGATGTTTCTGTGCGCTAGATCTTTTTTCTAAATCACGACGATGCTCCTGCCCTTTTCTCAGTTTCCGCATTGGGCGGAACTTTCTTTCCCGAAAGCCAGTAACTCTTTGGAAAATAATGTTTAAAGAATATTTCTACTCACAAGGGAGTTCTTTTGGGTCGAAGTGGCCTTTTGACATGAAAATGATACGACTATAAAGAGCATCAAACGCTGATTCCAAATCTGTCTTCGTTATATGCCGAGAGCCTCTGGACGTCGAGTTGAGCGTTTTTTGAGTTGAGAAATTGAATGCATAATCAGGACAAAATTCGTGAGAATTGCCCCAATGGTCCAATGTTTATTATCAAAGCACTTGATCTGATTAATACCTTCTGTTTAAAGCACTCATATTTAACACTGCTCTATTTGAGCGCTGAAAAGACCGTAAAATTTCATTTTACTCAAATATGCGTTCATTTTTCGCACCAAGAAAATATTCATAATTCGGCATGCAGAAGGCTCGGCAGGTAATGAAATCAAATTTGGGATCAGCGTTTGATGCTCTTCAAAGTGGTATAAGACTCATTTGGAGAGGCCACTTCGACTAATTGGACCTCCCGCGTCAAGTTACTTTTTTCGAGGTCGAAAAAGCTGAGCAATCAAAAAAGATTCATTTTTATCGGACAACTGAATTTGTCCAATGAGCGAAAAAATTTAAAAATAAAAAAAATTATACACGACTATGTAACTTTTGTTATGATGTTGACGTCAACAGATTGAAAACATTTACTGCAGCTTCAAGACCATACATACTTTCATTCTTTACGAATAGAGTTCACCTTATGAAAAGGGAAAGATCAAGGAGTTCAGGCTTTTTCAGGAATGGGATCAGCTCTTGCAATTGCATCGGTTCCACAGATTCCGATATTAGGACTATGAATCTGAAGAAGTCTTTGGTCACGAAGATGCAGTTCACCTCATATTTATCCCAAATGCAGCCGAAGGGTAGCACAGCGAATCCTGCCGGAAGGATTGGCAGGGGGCGATACTGAAATTATTGGTCATTCAGTATTGAAATAGCAAATGCCGTAGTTCATAAGTTTTCCATGGGACCAAAGTTACGATTAAAAACAAAGACCAAAAACAGAAACTAGATTTACCTTCAAAATCTTAGGTCCGTATATCTTCTCAAACTCGCGGTATTTCTGCTTTGAGGTTTGCCTCCGCCAGCTAGGTCGATCAATAGAAAAGTTGAGAAACTAAGATTTGATTTATTGCTTACTTCTTAAACTTGTGTCTGAACGCTTTTACGCCGGGAAAAAAGCCTCTGTACTTTCTACCCACTTCTGCTACTTCTGCGAGCGGGCACAAATGTAACTGAAATTTTCGACGTTGTCTCCAGGGGGTTTCGCTACCTGTACTAAAATTTGGGCAAACAAACATGACCAACCGATTTCATCAAGAGTGCCTCTAGCCGTTCACTGGTGACGTTGTCTATCTTCATTTTGCTTTCAATAAAACTTTGGAGACGGTGATTCATCCAATCATTTTTCTTCGAGATACATGACGGTTTTGTCACGGGCTTCGGTCTGTAAAAGCGGATGCTCCCCTGAACTTTTCCTTTGTGCGATCGTCCACTTGCGCATAGCGCTAGACTAAGCAGAACCTGAATTCACAAGTAGGTTGGCCATATGCAGATACAAATGATAGGGGAAACTGACAATGAAATTGAGAGCGCGCCTCATTTCAAGGTAACACAATCAGCCAGCCTTTTTATATTGCTTAGAATGGACTTTAGAATGGCAGTCAATTAATTTAGTCCCGGATAATGAGCAACTACTCCCAAGCGCGCTCTCCATCTCTGTATCTCTATGGAGTTGTATGCTAAGCTAAGTTGCCAATTCGTTTGGAGGTTGGAATTACATACCAACCATCATCCTTTACGCTGACATACCTTCAGTAAAGTGCTGATAGAAAATAGATGTTTGTTTATGAGCCCTATTCCCATATGGAACCTCGCAATTTCTTCACTGCAGTCCTTATTTGCACTCACATACCCTCATCACCTGAGAGTACACAGAAGGCTCGACTGGTACTGGATGACACTCTTATTTGATTGAATCGGAGATTTTTCATGATGTGAACGTTCGTAGAAAGTCATCTATGTGGACTATCAAACGTAACATTGCAGAACTCATATCTGCAAGGCTCTGCATGTTGCCCAGATAAAAAAGACTACTCTATCTTTACGATTCAATCTATTAGATTGTCCAAAAGTAATGGAACAGCTTTTGTCACATCTTTGAAGAGTTTCCTGCTGATTAATGATAGACGACCGGCAATGTGAACGCTTTGGTACAAACTGAGCTTCGCACATTATTTTGGCAGCAATCTGCTACTTCATTCCTACAGCCCTTCGAATAATCAAACAGATATTTTTGAACGCTAAATATGTCTCCTAATACTTGATGCTATAAATTCTGTTGTGAAGCGTTGGGACGTTAGGAAATAAGAAGGGCATACAAATATGCAAAAGGAAGCTAAATTTTATATTTTGTAAAGGCGAGCTTTTGTAGAGGGCCAAATCTTCTAAGTTCTTGTCAACAAAAACGGCCCAGTCTGCTTTAGCAAAAACCCAAGAATTCTTGTTCTTGGCTTTTAGCAGAGTACAATCACGGCAACTGCATATGTGGATGTTTGATGTGGGTTGTATACAAGCATGAGCAATTCAGACTTTTACTTTGATTGTTCACCTGGGTTCCAACTTTTTTTCAATTTTCAAGATGTTTGCATCTATCAAGTTTCTTCCCTGAAACTTCGCAAGGAGCAAAGGGTGCAAACTCTGAACACCATCGTGGAGGGCTTACCTCTATGGAATGGTACATTGGAACTAAGGTGGAATGCAAGAGGAATGAGACTTACTGCAATTTGAGCTATTTTGGTTAAAGACTTATGTTCCAACCTGTTGAAAAGATTGTGAAGGAGATGCTGGATAGTTTGCATTGCGAAAAAAGGATATACTCAAGGTCGCCTGGTTTAATGGTCGCGGTTTGTAAACAAAAAAACAGTTATTATTAGGATGATGGGCAAAAAATGGGGCAGCTTGATTTTTATTGAATTTTGAGATTTTTTGTCTCGATCAACAATAAGCAGGCTGCAACGTCAACGTCGCTTATATAAGCGACCTTCGCCCATTATTCTGGCAAAGCGTCAACGCTCCTCTCCCAAAACCTTACACGTGGCGCCTTGAAGAACTCGAACAGGTTTTTTTGAACATCGCTCATTCTTGCGCTGCCATACTGTAAAGTTATAGAGCATCTGATATGTTGTTCGAAAGAGCTCTTCATGCTCTTTCGAACAATGTATTGAACATACAGGATTTCTATCTATTTCTGGGTAAAAAAAGCGAAATACCTGAAAAATCGCGATTTCTTGGCGCAACAAAAACCGATAAATCAAGTTTCAATTTGTATTTTCCGAAGATAGATAAAATGTGAGTTAAACTGCATATGGATGGATAGAGCGTAAAAGGCTCTTTCAAATAACATCTATAAAGCATGCGTTCACCTGCAAAGAATTGAATAGCACGTATCTATGTTCTCAAAGCTGCTAATGGCCATATCTCCTGAATTAAAGTTGAGGCCAGCAACCTATCGTGAATCTGGTGACTGTACCTTCACGCATTGCAGCAGTAGTACTTTGGATGGTTTCGCATGTTTCACTGCGCAGATACTGCCCGAAGTTTATAATTTGTCAAAGTGACTAATTTTGCATTTCAGCCACTATAAAAATTATTAGGTATGTAAATGACCTTATGTAGGTATTTTCTGAAAGAGAATAATTCAGTCTAACATCTATCAAAATTAAGAAGTTCAATCACTTTTCTTTGAGAAATCTACAGTTATTTTCTAGGTGCCCCATTTTTTACCGATCACCCTAACATTTTGGCGCTTCACACGCTTTTCCACATTTTTCATTCCCTTTAGCCTCTGTTGCGATTCCACCCTATTTTTTGGCTTACAAATTTCTGTGCGCTGTTGACAAGCTGGTTGCTTTATTGCGCATAACGGCTTCGTGAAGCAGCACCTCTGTAATTGCAGTTTTGGCACGTCCTCTTCAAGATCTTGGCCGTCATTAGAATGGAAATGCCAGCAAGAGAAAACAGATGTTGCCTACATATGTTTGTACGATATAGTGTTTGATGATTGTATGGGCTTGTAATTTGGCGCCAAAGACATCGTCCAGACAAGATCACAGTGGGCAGATTTTAATGTACAATAGCGAGGCCTTAACAGAGTGACTGCTTAAAGGCAATGGTCGGTAGAATGAGACCAGTGGCAAAACAAGATCACAGGGTAGGAGCCCCCATAATGGAACCTATGGGCCAAAGTTCGGTCTTTCTCTTCCACTTCTAACCCCCGAAATTTCAAAGCGAAAGCAGCGCTCATCTCCTGTCCTCTCCGAACCCGCCCACCCCATGGACGAGTGACTTCCACGGTCAGAGCGCGCAGCCGTAATGGTGTAAGCATGAGGTCTCGCAACGACTCTGTATCTTCGCCATGGCGGACTTCCGTCACTCGTCCGTGGGGTGGGCGGGGTCGGAGAGTAAAGGAGATGAGCGCTGCTTTCGCGTTGAAATTTCGGGGGTTAGGAGTGGCAGAGAAAGATCGAACTTTGGCCTATAGGTCCCATCATGGGGGCTCCTACCCCTGTGACCTTGTTTTGCCACGGGTCTCATTCTGCCGACCCACTGCCTTTAAGTCCCGCTTCAAAACGTTAATTCGAATTGAGGAAGTTGTTCAAAACTTACTTACAAAGGAAAGCACCTAATTTAGCTTCGCCTTTCAACAGGAAACAACATTGTGAAAAAGCATTGAACGCTGATCTCAAATATGCTATTCCTAGCTGCGGCTCATCAATCTGGATAAAGCTATTGGCTTTTTCTATGCAGATTTTGCATGGTCATCGACCCGTCTGAATGCTAATACACTTGCGTTAAGTTTTTTGTTAGTGAGAACAGATTCGATTTGATGTTGTACCGATAACTCGGCACATTTTCGGGAGAATTTTTCTCTACAGACAGTCCCAAGTAGTCTGCCAGTTCCGCACAGTAGAAAGCTCATAACCAGGGTCACACACAGCGTGTGGCATGGTTGTGGAGGTGAAACTCAGGTTAGCGATAACATGATAATCGTTAGCAATGTCAGATAAGCCCATTAGGCGATGCAAGCACATCTTATCTTTAGATGCGATAGGTAGAGAAATTTCTTTGACCCCCTTCACTTTAAAACCGGCATCTGGATAACCCCTTTCACCTGAGGTTGAAACTAGAATCAAGGCGTAACGGCAGAATTAAACAGCTGTTACAACGGCACTCTTGTTTGAAATGGAAACGCCAGCCGCTCTCCTCCTCAGACTTCAAGACTGCAGGAGAGCATCGAAGCAACAGCGTCTTGTTAAAAAACGCATGCTTGAGACCTTCTGTCGCACTCAAAGAGGAGTTGATAACGAAACATAATCATAAAAAAGGATGTCTAATTCTTTGGATAATTAACTTTGTATTAATGAATACACACTGTCGCAAAAAAGAGTTGAGCACGATTAAAACTGGACTAGCTAGTGATGGATGCATGTTTATTGACAAGAATCGTACCATTTCTCCCTTCACTAGAAAGAATAATAACAAGTAAAAGAGGAGTTAGATTGTTCGTTCTGAAGCTTTTAAATCATGTATAAAACTTCGAAGAAGACATTCTTGGTTTCAAAAATAAAGCATGAAATAGTCACCCAGAACTGGCTGATAGTGGAGCTAGATAAATGGTCGTATCTCGCAAAGAAAAGCAAGAAAAACAGACGGTCTATAATGAAACAAATGAGAAGTTAGAATACAATTGCCACGATACAAGATTTCATGACAATCATTGCATTTGGTTTTACACTATCGGTTTTCTATGTTGTTTCCTCATGTTCTTAGCTATCGAATGGTATACAAAGCGTTGGTGCACAACGCTTTCCCAGTCCAAAAAGTCTTGCTCCGTCGACACATGAAAGCCAAGAGCGAGGTGGAGTGATAGTAAATATCTTCATTCTTTGTTGAAAAGCCACAAGTTTATTTTACTCAACACTAGCTCCCTCTACTTAGAGATACATGGCATTTTGGCTAAAAACATGTGCGTTTTTGTTAAGAAATCTCTGCTACAGAGTGAAGAAATATGCCTGATTGTCTGCACGTATCACAGGGCACATTGAATCTAAAACGTCTCTTTTTTCTAGCTTTCCTCTCCCTTTCAAAAATGGTGCGCAAATTGAACGCATAAAATCAGCTGATGCTGCAGCTAGATAAAAAATTTTATTTGTGAATTCACCAGAGAGCTGGAGAAAAAGAGACGGTCTACGTTTATCCGACATGTTTCAAGCTCTTGAATAGTACGTTGACTGATGAGACGTAAAGCTATCCTGAATCAAATTTCTGTTTGATGACCTTTCAAAACCAAAGCATTGAGAAATTCATCATATTCCTCTGTTCCACTCATTTTCTCTGCACATCCCAGTCCCACTCGGCATGTAAATTTACTTCACCATCTCAGGGCTCAGTTATCTCCTTCACTTTTCTAGGTCTGAAATAGCCGAAACCCATTTACCTGGAGGGTCCTGCTCCCCCTATCGCACTTATGAAGCACATTGATGCTTTAGCCTACCATCGTCTACAATAAGCAAGAGCTCTAAAAGTATAAGAGCAACATTATCGTAGCTAGCTTGTTAAAACAACCCCTGTGGGTCAAGTTTCAGCGTATTCTGAGCTTTCCAAATGTTCGGGCACCCAAGTGAGATGGTCATTTTCGAACACATTAATTTTGTATTAAAGGTGAGATAAATACATCTTTTCCAATAAACAAAGAACTACTACTTCTTTACTGGCATAGGAATCCCTCTAAAATAACCTCCAGATTGTGGAATTAAGAGCAAGCCAAATTCTTGTCGTTCCATTTTACGCTCTCTAAATACCTCAAACTAGAGAAGACCGGCCGGACTTAAATCACTTTTATAAAAATTGTGAGTTTCACTATCGAACAATTTATTCTTGCCGTTTTTCCTCGCGATTCACGCACTAGCGCAGTTAGCATGCTACCGTAACCCAATATTTTTGTAGTATCCTCCATTTGCCTAGGTAAGGAAAAACCACTAAATCTTTCCCTAGAAGAAACGATGTTTTCGAGGAAATTCCTATTGTGTAAAGAAGAAAGTCTAGTAGTGGCAGCGAAATAAAGACATAGATATTTGAATGCTTTGAAGGCAGGTTGATGGAGTTAGCACAACGCCTAAAAAGGTTTAGACACAGCTTTTCTGGGTTTGCGCCACACCAGCCAGCTTACCTCTCTCTTCGGTCAATAAGCACCAAAACACGGTTTTAGTGTTTAACCCCATTGATAATGTCCTGAAAATTTCAGCGCCGCATCTATCTCAGAACTAGAGTTGTAGAAAATCCAGGAATCGTAGAGTCAAAAATCTATAATAGATTTCAAGATTAGGGTATGAAGTGAACCGATGAAGTCCAAATGACTATGGATAGTATACTTGGGTAATTCGATAATTTTTCATCGAATGAATGAATATCGAATAAACTCGAAAAGGAGAAATTTCGAATAAACGAATATCGAATAAATTCGAAAATAAAAAATCTCGAATAAACGAATATCGAATAATTTCGGAAAATCAAAAATATCGAATGAATGAATTTCGAATAAATTCGGAAAATCAAAAATATCGAATGAATGAATTTCGAATAAATTCGGAAAATCAAAAATATCGAATGAATGAATACCGAATATATTCGAACATTGGAAGTCGAATTTCGAATAAATATTCGAATGATTTATCGAATAACTAAAGCAATCACATCTCAAACTTGCCGACATATCTGGCTAAAGCCGATCCAATCATAATCAGCCCCTTAGTATCCCCTATACCAATTCCTAGCTCAAAATTTTCCAAAAATTGCTGAAATCAATAAAATAGATTTCGGTTTCAATCAGCACCCTCACTTACCCCTTTGTACCAACTCCCAACCTCGTAGCTCAAGATTTTTCAAAAATTGATAGAATCTATAAAGTAAATTTTTATCCATAATCAGTAGGTGACTAGTGCTAGGTGTGCGATCTTTTGAAGCAATAAGGTGGCCACATATGTATTTAAATTCCACAAATGCTACGATACATTGCCTGTTCTCTTTCGTCTTGTGTGGTATAAGCTAGTCGTGGACGAAGGCATGTGGTTTTCTCCGCGAAGCGAGCACGAATGCCCCTATAACCCCGGGCATACTGCAGGCATTTCAGTGGCGACGTGGTATGGCAATACTCAAATTGTCCAAAATTTATTTCGAAAGTACAGAATACAGGGCATTTTTTTGGTGAGTTGTAGGCGCTAAACTTTTTTGGTAAGCTGGCGTTACATTTGAAGACATCTCGTAACTGGCAAATCGCGTACGGCGATCTAAACCGTCTAATCCTGCACTACAACTGCGATGTCCTTTACTCGATATACACCAATTCGTAAAACTCCAAGGTAACGAATAGGCAGTTTTGCAATAATTTATGCGAGCAAGAGTGCTCACTAGTGTGGGCTTTGCGTACCGCAAGCATGAGCAATGCAAAGAAAGGAGAACAGCCATTTCAATTCAGTATGAACTCAGAACATGAGCTTGAATTTGATATCTTCTTTGCTGATTTGGTGCCAGTAGCAGTGCGAACAATCTCATTGATCGAAAAAGCATCAATTAAAATCCACATATGATTTTTCTACTGTCGCAAGCACTCGGAAGAATGCGACTCTCCATACAATTCAAAGGTATACCGGTTGCAAAAGATGCATTACCGAGTTTTACAAAAAAAACGCGGACGAAGTGAGCATGATACTCAGCAGTTGGCTCAGCAACAAAGTCGGATAATCTGAATACGGAGTACATTCGAATACGAATTCGAATAAACATTCGAATAAAACATTCGAATAAAATCTATTCGAAACCCCGTTTTTTGATTATTCGAGTTTTCAAATAATATTCGAAACCTCGTTTTTTGATTATTCGAGTTTTCGAATAATATTCGAAACCTCGTTTTTTGATTATTCGAGTTTCGACTTTTATTCGAAACCCCGTTCTCTCAATTATTCGAGTTTCGAATATTATTCGAAAATGGAAGAACTCCGAATATCGAATTTCGAGTACGAATGTATTCGAATGTTTTATTCGAATGATCGAATTTCTATTCGATTCGGACCCAAGTATAATGGATAGTGAATAGTTAGGACAGAAGCATACCTGCAAAATTTGAGACTTAGCTTCATTTTGGGCAGAGTTATAAATTTGCGAAGTTTCGTGCAAAATATTGCGCAGTCACTTCCCTCGAAGACAACAGAAAGGATGAGCCAATGATTTGATGGTGATCTAATCAAAAAAAAATTTAGTCTGGACTACTGTAACGGCTAGAGAACCGACTGGCCGGATGTAAGAAGGTTCCTCAATCTGAGAGCATTTTGCGGATTCAAAAGCCCAAATTTCGATGAGAAAATTTGCGCGCTGATTGCCAAGAAGTACTGAAAAGCCAACAAATGTTTTCCTTCCACAAGCGTCGGTGACAGCATCACGTTTCGAAGCAGAACAACGCATTGGACATGCACGCGGGTCACTTACCGCCGTTCTCCACCAGTATCGCAAGCAGCTTCTGTAAAGGTGACCACACTGTGTGTTGAATTCTACACGAAATTTCTGGAGAATACTGGCACAGCGTTCCTGAGCAGATACAAACAGTACGAGTCATTGAAAAAGTTGAAGCAGTTTGTAATGGACCATGTGACAACACTGAACCGAAGACATGCATTTTGTCAGAAGCATTTCTAATAGTGAACAGGATGAAGCGGTAAAAATTTCCGGTGGCCCGACAAATAATGAAAATTCTGTTTTGAGTTTTATTTTTCTTGGAAAACTATCTTGCTCGAATCTGTCATATAGTCATGAGACAGTTCAAAAATAGACAGTCTTTACATGTAGAAAAGCAAGTGACTAGACATATTGATTAAGTGTAAGCTTATTCAGTATTATATGTATATCACAAAGGCATTGTTATTAATACGCAATTCAGTTTTGTTATTAGAAAAGAGTTGAACCACTGCCTGTCTTAGCGATCTGTGAGCGGTAGCCTGCCCATATATAAGTGTGGATCGTTGGACAAGACTCAATGCAGTCTGTCTCTTTGTTGCGGTTGAGTACTGATTCTACGCTCTCATGAACACCACAGCGTATAAAGTCCATTTTCTCATTAACATGCTCAGTAATCCGAGTGCAGGAAGTGGTCAAGACTCGGCAGTGCGGAAAGGCGCTGGTCCCACAGATAATTCTGCAATCTGCTTCCAAGCCTATGACGGAGACGATTTTGTCGAAACCTAAAACTATAAAGAATTCCACCGTATAAACTGAAAGTGGCATAATATCATATAACACCTACCAAATCATTTCTAAATGCTCAGATTCAGAGAAGAAAGAGCATTCAAATTCTTGTGGAAGTGATTGGAGCTGAATTTGTCTTTTCTCGTTTGAGCAATAGTTGCTGAAGCACAATCATTGCAAAAGAAATCAAGCAAATGAGACTTTGGCTGGTTCATGATTACATAGGTTTCGGTTGTTTGAAGCACAGGATTCAAGCTATGGACAAATAGAGCAGAGTGCTTTGTATTGAGTACAAAAAGAGGTAGCCAAATTGCTTTTGAAATATTTTGGCCATGTTTGAAATTGACCACTTCATTTGGTTGGCCCAGTATCGCGAACCCCAGAATTCACTAAAACTTGCCCTTAAGTAATTATTTGACATGATAATTACAAATATGTTACTAACTAGGCTTGGTAGAACCTTCATGTCATAGGTAGGAAGCGATAATGCTGGGGAAGGGTGTATCCGGCGGTCGTGTGCCACATCTCTTGCTCGACCTACTCGTGTTTCAAAATGGTCAGCTGAATTAGGAAAAGCGTTGGAATATTTAGAATCACCGTTGCAAGCTGATTCAGAATATACAGGGGTCCCAGAAAATGTGCCACTGTTTGATCGTTAGTAACTTCCTTGCTTTGATGTCTTTCGCCGACCTTTAGGTACCATTCTTTAGGGCGAGGTTCAACTCAGATTTACAGATTGGAGCGAATCATTGGTCGCTCTTCGTTACTGTGGGATTATGGTAAGAACATCCAGCATGTGGAGCCATTGTAAAAAATGCCATCTAACAAAATTTTCTCAAAAAATTTGAAAAATCATGTACTAGGGTTTTCGCGCCGGCTGTTTCCACTACACGACCTTTTACGAGTGTTTTCAGCGTTTTCGACGGTGTAATCACATTTCTGGCAAATGTTGGGGATTCAGCTAATTACGGTTCAGCTGAGATAATTTAGGAAAGAAAAATCACAGTAAAGTGGAAGTTTCATATTCGAAATCAGCGGCTTTCATTACTATAGTAAATTAGTTGTCAACTTGTTTGATTTTGTTTCGAGGCAGAATATGGCCTTCAATGGCCTAAAATCTTTGTCGAAGTTCCCCTGTAGTACAGTAACGGAGAGCGGCCGATGTTTCGCTCCATGTTGTAAATCTAAGTTGACCCTCATCTACAAAATGCTACCTAATGGTCGGCTGAAGACATCAGTGCAAGGAAGTTATTAACGATCAAACAGTGTGCACATTTTTTGGGACGCCCTGCATATTATGTTTCTTACGAAGAGGCCGAGCTATGTTAGGTGCCTGCTCTTATTAGATATGTCCCCGCGCTCATCAGTTTGGGTAGTTTGAAGGTGATGGGCCCTAAATTAAGTTCTCAGTAGCTAGAAATGTCGAAAATTTGTTTTCCAAGATCAATTTCCGCCATTTCCATTCACTTTGAAGCTTAGTTTGGAATACATCGTCGTCAGACTACCCCCTTTGATGGGCGGGAAGACACATATCTATCTTGTGTTGCGATTCAGAATCCAAATTTTGCTGTAGGATTGAGCAATTTTAGTTGGGACCTCGCGTTGTGCCACCTCCCTATTTTTGGGTGGAGGGTGCCTACAATGTAGCGTCTTGCGGGTCGACATTTGCCGATAATATCTGCGCTTGAACAAATGCAGGCGTAAAAATCGAATGTGAGCTCCTCCCATGTTGCAGCAGAAGCTGCCGGCTTTAGAGGCACAGCGAATTGTTTCCGCGTGAATGTTGGTCGTTGTTGGCACCGGAGGGACACTACATCAAGCATCAGATCTGCAAGTCTATGGGTTCATGTAGCTGCATCACATTCACGAATGCAATGTCTGCCATTCACTCATTCTCTTTTCCAAACTTTTCAAAAAACATTCGAAAGTTTCTCATATGGCCTCACCAGATTGCCAAGAACGTTTACTCAACAAAAGCATCTGCAAGCTTTTCATCGAAATAAAATAATCACTCTGCACAAAGCTGCCTCCCCATTCGGAAAATTACTCTTGATTTTTTGTGTAGCCAAGAGTTCGTTTTGTAGCCTTTCGCAAAGCTACTTATAAGAAAATTTTAAATCTTAAACAAATTTTAAACTTTCATGTTTTCGTTATTCTCAAACCTCTTCATGACCTTCATTCCAGATCCAAATTCCAAACTCCGTAAAAACCTCGGGAAACCCTTGTTTTGGGAATATTTTGATGAGCGCGGACAAGTATTTCGATGGTAATATATTGCGGTGCAACGTGAAAAACACGTATCACATACAGGTACACCTTGCAGGTGCAACAGGAAAGTAGAGCGCGGATTCTGTGAGCTCGTCCACGCAGAGTGTGTAAGGAGCACAAAGGGTAGAGGAACGAGCACCTCAATTAGGCACCGCCTTCGTGGGCTGCTGCTCCTTTCGTCCTACTGTTGTGCATCGTGTCACGACCAGTAGTCTGCGGAGGCCGTGCCTAATTGAGGTGAGCTTTCCTCCATCCTCTTGAGGTCTTCGTTCCTCTCTTCCAGAAAGAGTTAAAGGAGTGGCCGTATTTGGAGCTGTAGAATCACTTTTTCCGAGCAAACCTGACGATTTGCTTCAGTTGAGGGGGACCTATTGAATGTTAAAACTGGGATAAACCTATTTTGCTCGAATGCTGCGTTTAATGGAGTAAAAGTCAACCAGTGCAAACTTTTTGCAGGATGAAAACGTGACTGATGCTAGCATGTAAGCTGACCAGCGTCCTCACTATGTTTTACCAACTTCAGGTAACTAACTGCTTCCACCTTTCGTGTTCAATTTTTCAAAAAGGTGGGGTTCTCCTAACTCATGTTCTTTCTACACTAATAATGGCAAACCCAAACAGGGCCTGCATGGGTAGAAACGTTCCCAAAGTTTGTGCATGGTTCGACGTATCTTAAAAAAAGGAAAGCAGACACCGACATGCATTTTAAACAGCTCTTCGTTTTTCCAGCAATCATATTCATGGGTCGATAAATACTCTCGAATGATTACCAAGATTTCAAAACATCGTTTTTACCATGTTTTGCATTTTCTTCTTTATTGGTTGCATTAGTTCAGGCTTAGAGGTGGTTTGATAACAGGTGAAGAGAGCAATGTTTTCGTAATACTCTCTTGGGCTCATTAAACTTTCTTTGGAAAATTTTCCAGATAAATTTCCCAAAAGTATTGATTTTTTAAAGTGTAAGCATCAAACGCGAAAGATCTTCAATTTGAAAGTTTGAAACTCAGCTGTCATTAAGGGCTACCTTGAACACAATGAAAGATAGCTTCAAATTCCTGAAATTTTGACATCTCTGCTATAGCACTCGTGAAATTGGAAATTGTCGTAACATCTGTTAAGCTTCAAATTACGAGAAAAACAGCTGTCAACTAGTGGAGAATAAGCTGCATCGAATGATACCTGACTTGATTATCGCTAGATATTTTCCAGAAATTTTCTGTTTTTCAAGATCTTTCTCAAAAAGACCATTCTGTGCACTTTGTGATTTAAGCCTCGACCCGGCATTGGTAACAATTTATTAGCTGACGTTTCGGCAAGTTGCGTTCTTCGTAGCATGAGCTGTGCAGAACGACTTGCAAACTATTCGACCAAACGTCTTTGCAGCTACTCAATAAAACTTCAAGGCTTTGGTGGCTAATAGTTAACTGCCTGATCAAACACTTTTTGAGACGACGATGAGATATGCCAGAGCGAGCGCTGTTTGAGTGAACGCCTATGGCATCGAGACACATTACTAATTCCACTGTCAGCATTCTTTTACTAGGAGAACCACTCTCTTGATTCAGGTGTTATTATTCTCGCAAGGAGGTGAAGCAGTGCTCTTCACCAGTGGAGCTTGTTAGGGTACGCATTCGATTGTTATCAGTTTCAGAACCGGAAGATACAAAAATCATGCCGCCTTATCAGGTAAGTTCTCGAGGAATCTCCACTTTCAGCAAGCAACGAGTTTGAGCAACTCTTCTTTTTTCAAAGCACGTCTTAGCGGCATTTCACTTTAGCTTTCCCAAGTTTTGATTCATAGATTGTATCGAGTGTTTCAAATAAGAATTGGTCAAGATCGTGCTAAAAAATGACTTGAACATAGTGATTAGGATTATCGAGTCAGTTATCTTCAGACTCTAGTACATTATAGGATGCTGCTCCTAGCACTGCTCCCACTTGTGGCTGCTATGCCATTTGACCTGCCATCTGAGCTCGCTTCCTCTGTCACTTACGATGAAGGCTTTGCACGCAACAAAATGTTGCCGTTGGCTGCTGCTGCCTATTCCTCCTCTCCGCAGCAGTGTCTCACAAAGCTCTATAAAAACGCTCAGGTATTGCTTTTCGATTTTTTCGATTTTTCCTGAATGATAAAGAACCATATTTCAATATTTAAGCTCAAGCGGCTCACATCTGTCATTTGCGACATCACTTTGGTTGACCGATGCACAGCATTCACAGCTGTTAACAACGATGATAAAGCTATCATTCTGTCATACAGGTAAGAAAATAATGCAAAATCATATTTGAAATTCTGAAAACTGACTGAAAATTCTGTCTGCGCTTTTGTGCACATAGTAGAAACTAAAGATGCTGATGGTGTGGTGGAGAATTGGGAGTGATTGTATGCTACACAGCAAACTTTTACGATTTCTATGTGTGATGCTAAATCCAGATACAGTGCAGAAATAATATAGCGTATAAGATCGAAACAATTATTTCTCCCTTTGTGTGTAACTCTCGAAATTCTTGCATCTGCAAAGCGATTTGAAGAATATAGATTCTTTTGGAAAAGCTTTCTCGGTAGTGATTTGAGCCAACAGACAAATTTTTGTGGCGGCAGAAGAATGATAATTTGCAGGGGAACTGACAGAAACACCGAATTGATCATGGAAGGTGATGAGACAATCTTCCAAAACCACGTAAGCACAAACCAAATCAAAATTCAATCTGTACGATAGCAGCAGATGTTCAGACTACATGGAGTGCTGGTGGTACCGTGTCGAAGTATTTTGCTGATGCTTTCAAGCGGCTTTGGATGGAGGGAATCAAGGATGATCTTGCTACACTTCAATCTCAAAACCCTACTTATGAACTTTGGGTGAGCATTTTACAGTTATAAAACACTCCTCACGTTTTGTACAGGTTACCGGTCACTCTCTTGGAGGAGCGCTAGCATCTCTCGCTGCATCTTACATCTCTGATAGTAAAATCTTTTCAGCAAATAAGGTCTGTTCGTTTTACTAAGCTTTTTAGAATTAGTCACTACTGGAATTTTGCTAAATTTTGTCTAAATATTTTAGATCAAACTTGTCACATTCGGACAACCAAGAACTGGCGACAGGAACTATGCTGCGAGCGTAGAGAAGAAAGTAAGTTTTTACCAACTGAGCCTAAAATTATTAAGCATTGTTTTTAGTGGGAAAGTTAGTTAACCGCAGTCATAATTATTTAGGTCCCATACACCTTCCGTATTACACATGCTCATGATCTTGTCCCTCACCTTCCGCTCATAGACCAGCAGGGATTTTATCACCATAAGACTGAGGTAAATCAGAATTGGGCTAGCTCAACGAATGAAGACAGTACTGACAAATAATACATGAGTCGCAATTATGCAAATTGATGACAATGATCGTTTCAGGCTTACTACGACAAAGGCATGGGCACTGGTGCACACTACAATGTGTGCTACGACATGGGCGAGAGCACGTTCTGCTCCGATGGAAATTTCATCGACAAATCTGTGCAAGATCATTTACATTATTTCGAAAAGGACGTCAGCGATTATGGAATTAAAGGTTGCAAATAAGTTAGGTATATATTGACTGGGTAGTCAATAAATAATCAATCCATATTATGTGCCTATAGAAAACTTCTAATTCTCCTTAAATGCTGAAAGTACAACCAATACATATGCTAAAATCAGGTGACAGGTAATTATTCGAACAATGATTATGTCACATTCAGGCATGTGAGATGTTTTTGTTTCTACCTATCAAGGAATTAGTCGGCAACACCGAATAATTACCTCATGGCCGATTGAGTGTTGATTTGTAGAAAGAATTGCATAACATTTTGCTTGTATATCCCGAAATCTTCGCCGCTGAGCGGTGAACAAATCTGATTTCTCTACTGATATTATACTTGGAAGAAATCTGTTGCATTTCTTTCAAATTCTTCTTGTCTTTCTAAGTTACTTTCTTTTACACGCACCGGCTTCTGCATGCAAAGCTTCTTATTTGACTGAGTACATCATTACAAATTAGTTTGTATTATGCATAATATCAACAAGAAAGGGATCTTTGTGCATTACTTATCATCACTTGTATGCATATCTAATTCTTGCATACGTTGTAAACCTTTCGCAAGACTCGGTATATTGGAGGCACAATGAATATCGCCGCAACGACGAAATGGTATCCAGAGTAGACCACAAACTGAAAAAAAAGTCTACTTCTCTAAGTCTGCTTGATGGGCAATTTTACCTGTGGCCGTATGCTGAGCGCAAGGCCAAAGGAGGATGTTACGACCAACGTTAGAATTGACTGAAGAACGAGGGCTGCAAAAGTGTTCAACCCGAATACAAGTCCATATGAAGCCGTCTCGAGACTATCGGCTAGATTGAACCTGACACAAGTCGTTTACATAATAGGCTAGGCACTCTATACACACTCACTGTGTCACTGTTATCATTGCTTGATACAGTACTCTATACACTACGTATCCTATATACATGACGAGGAGACTGTCCGTCTGTGAAAGTAGAAACAAGATGAAGCCGTCCAGCAATGAGCAGAGAGCGAGGCACAGCTCTCCCCATCTCGACCAATCAACACGAAGATACTGGACGAGGAAGACGACGGGTAAACCTGAGATAGTTACAGGGTGGAGCGAGACAACAACTGTAAAAAAAATGCGACCAGACAAAACTATGTTAACCGATAAGCCAATTCGGTACTTTTCCGTTATCCGGACCCATTTTTTTCAAAAAAAGATGTTGCTTCTCCTTGTACCATATTTTGTTCCAGCTTCACAGGGACGAGGTTCAACCTTCTGCCACGTGTCAAAAAAATTTGACATGTCATCTGTGTGTTTAACACATTTACGACCATGCATATTTTTGGTTGTCTGCCTTCTAGGACCAAGGCCTTTTACGAACCAGCCCGCATTTTTCAACTATATTTACGCATGCTGCCATCTACAGTACACCTACAGTAGGTCTGAAGGGCTGATAATAACGGTAGAGGTCATCCCTAGACTCAGTGCAGAAGAAAACTCGTGGAATTTGTTTATCAAATTATAGTAGTTATTCGAACAAAATTCAAGCCTTGACACACATGGTGTGTCAAGCGGTCCCACGCGGTAGTCATTGCCTGACACACCATGTGTGTCAAGCGGTCGTCAATGTGTTAACAGGTTCTACAAAGAGTTTGTGTTACCCTACCTAGCGATGCAAGTTCAATCTGTTTTTTAGTTGATTTTGACTTCATTTTGATCAAACTTTGAAAGTGAACATTTTCATTAACAATGACATACTATCATCAAAGAACAGGTCAGACTTGCTCAGGATTGAGAAGTGCGCTAAGATTCCGTCACTGAAGAGGCAAAGTAAGCAGCCGCAAGGTACTTCATGCTATCATTCATAGTCTTTTCGGCTATTCGCATGGCGGAAAGGGTTTGAAGAGAAGTGCACTTTTGATTCACTGCTGAAAGCAAGCAATATGTTCTAGCATAAGTTCCTGACTGTTTTGCGCTTATGCTGTTGAGGAATGATGTGCTAAATGATATGATATTATATCGTATTTGTTTATGTAAATAAGCCATATATAGTCGTGACAGTCGTACACTTCTCATTCTTCTGGCTTGCTCTCTCTCGGATAAAGGCTTCTCTGCATCCGCTCTGATACATAACAGTGGCGATCAGGGACGAAGCTCACTATGCCGAGAACAGCCGAACGCTCAACACGGACGGCCGAACGCTCCAGATCAAAGATGGCAAAACACTCGCTGGATGGCAGCCTCATCACTGCTCTAATCGAGCAGATGAGGATTCAACAAGAACAGACAAGGATTCAACAAGAGGAGATGGAGGCTCGATACGAAGCACAAACGAGGATGCTGCAAGAACAAATGAAGATCCAGCAAGAAGCGATGTGTGCGCAGCATGAGGAAACTATGTTGCTGTTCAAGACCGTCCAGAACAAGCAGGATCCGGATAGAAGAAAAGAAACCTGCGACCAGCTTGCCAGAGACGTGGCGAACTTCGTGCCCTACGAAGAATCAGGCACGACATTTTCTTACTGGTTTAGCAGGTACGGCCCCATATCAGGCAGGCCGAAATGCCCGATGACTGAAAGAGAGACCTCATTTTGACGAAGATGAGCGAAAAAGCATACCGCAGATATGCAGACGATCTCCTCCCATCGAAACCACATGAAGTGGATTTCGAAACGACAGTCGCTAAGTTGGCGACCCTGTTCGCGTCCAAGAAGACACTCGTACGAAGAAGGTACGAATGCCTTAAAATAGATTGTCCGCCGCTCACGGCAGGACACACTCCTTTTCGCGAATACGCGAATCGGATCAAACGCATGGATGAGGAGGCACAGATGAAAGAGTTGGACTACACTGGTCTGAAGACGTTGCAGTAGGTCGTAGGACTCCAAGGCCCGTAGTAAACCCCTCGTGGTTGTCACAACATAGAGGGATTATGTCGTGATAGCTCGGAGTATCTCGCAAGACTATAGCGAGCTATCCGCAGGGCGCCGCAAAACGAGCGCCTCCGCGCGTCATTGAACCGCTGATGACCGCGATAACAGCGGTCACACGCGCTGCGCTATGAGTACAGATATGCCGTGGGGTATTTGCTTAGCAAGGCAAGAATGTAGTATACTATGCTTGCCAGAGCAGGTAAATCAATCAAAGGAAATCCAATAACTAACTATCCTCGCGTGTGCGCGCCTCTTTCTCCATATTTTGACTCATTATCTCATGTTCATCAATATTGATATGAAAACGCAGTTGATCTATGTCTGTTGCAGAATTATGCTTATCTTGGTACACCATGCTGTAAGAAGCGCCATTATCCGCTATGGCAGGACCATATTTGACTGTTGCCCTCAATAAAAATTGAGCGTGTCAGCCCGTGCCAGATTCGTGCCAGCTCCGTGCCAAGACACAGATGGTCTAGCAGCGCGCACATTCGCTGCGCTGTATGCTACTACGCCGTGCTTTGCTAGGGAGAGGATACATGTAGCAAATAGAGCAGTTGCAACGAATCAGTATGGGAAAACGATATGCATGCCTTATCCGTAAGTATTGTTGAAGGGTTAGCTACTACTTTTGCAATTATTGTGAAACAGCTCAACACTCAACATAGCTTGTAGTTAGCGCAGTGCCAGTGTGAGAGGCCGGTGTGCTAGACGTTGGGGGTACAAGTTCCAGGTGACACTATCTTTTTTTGCTGGCAAACTGAATTTTGCAAAGGAACGTGAATTAGAATTTTCTTTTTGAAAGAAAATGGAATTTAAAGTAGAATACATATTGAAAGTGTACAAGAAAAATCAAAATATTATCATCAGCATTCAGTCCGTTCAAAAATGGGCTATTCCATTGGCCATAACGCCAGACGGTCCTTTCTCATAAACACGAAAGGAAACGAGAGGTGCACGGCTAACGAACAGCGACCAGCAAAGATATGTGGTCGAAACTGCCAAGAATGATGAAAAGATCAAGAATTTGCGAAAGTTTGGCACAAAGAAGGGACTTTTTGCTCAAACAAGGCGCATAGCAAAAATAAAGAAGAAAAACTGCATAAGTACGAAAAATATGGCTAAGTATGAGTCTAACATACTTTTTAGTTAAAATAAACTCACCTTTTTTCAAATACTAAAGCGGCAGGAGCAGAAGTACTTGGAGAATAGGGAGAGGTGCATTGCTCGAACAGTTAGGCGCTTATCAGCTGTTGATATTGATTGCGGTTGACGTGCGTTATAGAGAACTGTGTGCATGTGCGACCTATTGCGAGGTTGGCGTAGTCGAGCTCTAGTCTTGCGCCATGTCTCTGCGTCTCTATGACGGACAAAGTATTTCGCCGTCTTGTTCGTCACGGCATGTCGCAATATGTCGCTATATGTCGCGATATGTCGCGACATATCGCGACAAAGTGCGACTACCCTGACGCTACGCATCGATTGCATCCGCCGGCAATGATAAAGGATAGCCGCTTTGCCAGCCTCGCTCCATGATAGTCAGCACATGTCACAGCATACTCCGAGCTATACATCACGACGTCCGGGGGGTTTACTACAGGCCCAAGATCCTTCTCTGAGGGAAATTCGCTTGAAGATGCTCCAGCGGCTAGACTCGCACAAGAATGGACCGTTGACTATTGAAGAACTAGTCAATGAATGCGAGAATCTCACAGCGTTGAACAACAACAACGCAGACATGGGAAGACAGTACGCAGTACAAGTAGTACGAAAAGCGAGCTCACGAAACCCAAAAAGTGGAGAGCCAAGCCTAAAAAGATACCCATACCCGCCTTCCGAAGCTGAACAAGCAGATCATAATGTACAAAAGAAAAGGACTTACTGCAGCAAGAACCGCAAGAACAAGAACTCCATTAGCTCCATAGCACAGGCCGCTCGTACATACGTCACTATCAATATAATAAAAGAAAAAGAAAAAACAGAGTACATCTAATTTCCGTTTCAAAATAAAAGATCGTTTTCTACCCTTCCAGACACTGGTTCTGATATCACAATGATACCCGACGGCGATGGAAGATGCTCGGATCGCCTAAGTTGGAACCTGGTTCTTTGCTGGTGAGAACGGCAGATGGTTCACCGATGAAAACTATTGGAAGATTTTATACAGAATTTGCCGTGACGGATCGAAGGTCAAACAAACCTATCCATGATGAAGGATACTGCTACGTTGCCAATACAAACCTACTCGGTCTAGAGTGGTGCATTCAACTACCTGCATACAAGAAGTTGAAAGATAAATACCACTGTCCTTCAGTAAAGAAAGAAGATTTCAAAGTGGCACAAATTGTCTTGGATTCAAAGAAATACTCAAGAAAGTTTGACTGCATATTGCAACGACGTTCAAAAGCCAAAGCGAAGTCATTCTTAGAAGAAGCTGTTCCGATTGCCAAGAAGAATCGGCCAACTTCAAATGCTTTGCCATCTGTAAGCCGGTCTCCAGATAAATCGTTCTTGAGACGACCATTCAGAATGAAGCCTACGCCATTAACTGAACAATAACGGAAGAAGTAAAACTTCTATACGATGCGGAGACGGAAGATAAGCTTCTTTGGAGAAGACTTGCTAATCAGATGAGCAGTGAAAATCTGACGTGCAGTGAAGACCAAAGAAGAAACAACCCCACACCTAAAAGGAAAGCAAGAAGCCGATACTTTGTTACAGATATGCCGAGTCAAAAGCCTGTATCATCTACGCTGTCACCAACACCGAAGAAGCTATCAACTTCTATGAAATATCCAGTTCGACACCGAAAGCAACCCGATCAACTACAAGTCGATCCTAAGAAGAAGACATATAGATAATTTTTGTCTTAGGAGGGAGGTGTTGAGAACTGATGTGCTAAATGATATGATATGATATCGTATTTGTTTATGTAAGTAAGCCAGCCATAGTCGTGACAGTCGTACACTTCTCATTCTTCCGGCTTGCTCTCTCTCGGATAAAGGCTTCTCTGCATCCGCTCTGGTACATAACACATGCAAAACAGTTAAACAGCTTCAAAATAAGCTTAGATTCTCCTTCATCTTACCGGAAATGATCTCGAAAAAAAACATGTCAAAATGAACCAAAACGTGTCAATTTTTTTTGTGACACGTGGCAAGGAGGCAGTCCTCGTAGAACCTGGAGAAAATTATTCTTATACTGAAGAATGTATAATATGAGAGCTTTTTGGAAAAATGGGTCCGGATAACGGAAAAGTAGAGCCAATTCACCTAACGCTAGTAGCTTTTAGGTTGATGAATTTATGCACTACCATTGAGTTTGAGCAAAGCGGAGTTAACCGTTGTGTTCGCTGAAGCGCGTACTATATAATTTAGATTACAAGTAAATTTGAATCATGATGAGCATGTGTATGAACATTTTGAAGAGATTGCAGCACAAAACGATGGAAAATATTTTGGAAATGCGAACAGAGATACTAATTATTTCGAAAAAATTTGAAGTTGAATCGATGTATGGAGCTAGTGAAGTACATAAAAGAGAAAAGAAGCACACATTTCCGATCAAAGAAGGCTGTTGATGTTTTCTACATTATATATAGTGAAATATTCATATAGTGGCATAGCGGAAAGCGCCATCAGCGGAAATCTTGACTGGTAATCACCAGGGCTCCAAATGTGGCACTTAAAAAGTGGGATTTTTGCGAAAACCATCTTTTTGGGGCTATCTTGTGAGAATCCGGACGAATGCTTCTGAAGTTATCCTTGTCGAAAGCAAGCAGTTAAACGCTATGTGTGCGCTCGACTGTGTTTGCCAGTGTAAACACGTTCAGGGCAGAGGAAATTTCGTTCAAAAGGGGAGAGGGTTGGCCGTGCGAGGATGTGGGCGGGGTCCTCGAGGCGAGGACGTTTGCCGGGACGCAGCCTTTGGGAAAAAGCAAAAGGGATATCGTGAATATACGTTTGTGTAATTACTTACACTCTCTCGACAAGTTGCTAAACGACATGCAAAAAAAGGTCTTTCTTGCGCGTCATATTCAAAGAATTTTTTCATTGATTGTGTGAACTTATGTGAACAAAGAGCGTGCTCAAATTTTCCTTGATTTAGGTGTAACATTTTGGTTTCAAAATTTCTCCTCTCCTTTTTGCTACCAATCGCCAATCAAAATAGCAACGACGCCGCTTCCCTTAAGGAAGAAAACGCGATTCAAGAACAATCCACGCAGCTGGCGCTCAAAGAGGGAATCGTACAATCGAGGGGTAAAGACGAGTTTGAGTGTCCATTTGCCACCCTTGTGCCGAGCCCTGGTATATTCACAGAACCCCACAGTATTCTTAACAATCTAATGCGCGAAAAATATAAAAAAGGTTTTTTTATCTTACCTATCAACGGGCACAAAGCTTCGGTTACACCATTGTAAATTTCGCTATTTTGCACATCAATAATCGAGCCCCACAGCGTTTGTGTGTAGTTGGTTATCTGGAAGCTGTTGGTGTTACACTAGTAGCGACTTATTATAAAAAAATTGTCTTAAGATAACACATGACCACAACCTGGAACAGTGCACAGCTGGTCAGTGCCCACCATAAAGACCATCTGAGCATAAAGACATCTCCATATATCTTCTTCGTATCCCCTATGATTGTTTTGAAGTGTAGTTTTGCAAACTCCTTATAAGTCGCTCGATCATTTATTTGCCTTTTTATTCCTGTGCAGAAACTCCTCTAGTACATCTTTATACTGTTCAACAGTATTAGGAAATGGTCGAATGCTTACCAGCAGATAGTAGTTTCTTTTCGTATGCCCTTTTCCAAGAGACCGAAGGCAAAACTATAGCGAAAAAGAACGAGATGCAGAGCATTACCAATGAAATGATGTTCAACGTTTGGTAAGTCCCCCACTTCATCAGTATGATCAGCTGAGCGACTGCATAGCCCAGAAAACGACCGAGCAGTAAGGCACCGCGTGTATAAGAGGTTACTCTAAATTAACTTAGAAATTTTTTCAGTCTAGTTCTACCAAGTTTTTCATTAATTTACTCTTTTTGTAATATTGTTGTACTTCGTTTTCAGACTTTTTTAGAAAGTCTCGAGTCATGAGGGAACTATATTGCAGGCTATTGATTTGATATAAATTGTGCGAAGAAATAAAAGAAGAAATTCTCGATGCGTTTTTTCCGCTCCAATATGTAATATGCCTTCTGCCATTATTCTTTGGATAACAAATTCGCTTACTCAAGAACATAAAAACCACTGCTCAAATTTTACCAATAAAATTGTAGAGTTTGATTAAAGAAAGTACACTATTCCCTATTCTGAGGTGAAGGACAGCGCAAAGATTTGCCACTGTATTTTCAGTTTACCAAGAAAAAACTCAGCCTTTATGTGCAATTTTTAGGTGACCGAATTCAATTTCATTTTTTCTAACGCTAAAAACCATTGCTATGAAATGAAATACTATTTTTAGCTTCCATTCCAAAACTTTTTGCATTATTTGCTCTTCTTTTTTATCAAGAAAAAATGCAGAAAAAAGTACTCAATGGCTGTGTGTTGACGACTGTGGTATCTTTTCTTATTTGAGTAGTGAACAACAAGTAATATGTACAAACATACCTTTTGAACTTTTCTTTCGATACATTTACATAGATGTAAGCAAAGTATGCTATCTCAGTTGCTGTAGCCCAACCATAGAAGAACTCGAGAATCTGAATCTTGCAAGAATGCGTCGCAGATGTGAATTGAAATTTTGCAGTTTTTGTTAGAGAAGCAGTACAAGCAGTGAAATGTTCATTGGTCACTAGTAGATTAGTGAATATAAATTGAATGATTGAATAGAAGGAATCACAACACTTTTCGACTTTTAAGTTGCTTGTGGAGTAGCGTACATGCTTACCAAAATTGCAAAACATGATTCCCTTCATTTTCGAGGATCATTAGAAAGATTGTAAAAAATTTTTACCTGCGAGCTAAGTACAATTTGAATGGTATAGTAAAGAAAATTGGACACACGTGCTTCGAGAATTTGATAATGGTAGTAGAGATTCGATACGAATTTCAAATAAAACTAAGCTTATAGCTAGAAAAGCGAGCTACCTAAATCACTACGTAATATATAACGAATTCGTTGATTACGCAATAGTCCTCTGATAGTTGGATTATGGCAAACGAGGAGGCCGCAGACGTAAAAATTATGATGAAATACACTGATCTTTGGATTTGGATTGCTGCCAAATGGCATGCGTTTTGGAACGCTGCCAAATTTCATAACGAGTGACCAAGCATTTTCGTAAAAGGGTCACACATATTTCGAAAGGCAATCATGAGTATCGCAATGATTTTGAGAAGGGTCGCCAGTGTCCGGATGTATTATTTGTAGCTGCTTTTTCGAGCTTGTTATCCCAGAATGTGTCTTTCAAATATGTTGTACTCTTATTAGTTGCTTTTGAAATGACGCCAATTTGCGTAACAGCGTGAATTGAGCTAAATTCATCTAAGTTCCCAACTCTTGGTAAATGCTCTAACTAAGAACAGTCACTTTAGGATTATCTTGCTTCCACGTGTAGACAAGAGAGTGCGTGAGTAACTTAGTCTCGCTGATACTTTTGGAAGCGTTTATCTAATAACGGCCTTGCTTTTGCTTGTGTATTGGGTTCCGCTGGCGCTTTCAACTAGGTATCGGTGTGTAAGCGGCACATAGGGCAATCATCGGGCAGGGAAACAGATTTTTGTACGTTTGGGGCAGTCCTTATAATTTTTAAACGGTCTTCAAGCGGCACATAGGGCATAAGTTTTTGGATAGTTACTATCGGTCTGTAAGCGGCACGTAGGGCAACTCGATCGGGCAGGGAAACAGATTTTTGTACGTTTGGGGCAGTTCTTATAATTTTTAAATGGTCTGTAAGCGGCACGTAGGGCAACTCGATCGGGCAGGGAAACAGATTTTTGTACGTTTGGGGCAGTTCTTATAATTTTTAAACGGTCTGTAAGCGGCACGTAGGGCAACTTGATCGGGCAGGGGAACAGATTTTTGTACGTTTGGAGCAGTCTTTAAAATTTTTAAACGGTCTGTAAGCGGCACGTAGGGCAACTTGATCGGGCAGGGGAACAATTTTTAAATGGTCTGTAAGCCACGTAGGGCAACTCGATCGGGCAGGGGAACAATTTTTAAATGGTCTGTAAGCGGCACGTAGGGCAATCATCGGGCAGGGAAACAGATTTTTGTACGTTTGGGGCAGTTCCTATAATTTTTAACGGTCTGTAAGCGGCACGTAGGGCAACTTGATCGGGCAGGGGAACAATTTTTAAATGGTCTGTAAGCGGCACGTAGGGCAACTTGATCGGGCTGGGGAACAATTTTTAAATGGTCTGTAAGCCACGTAGGGCAACTCGATCGGGCAGGGGAACAATTTTTAAATGGTCTGTAAGCGGCACGTAGGGCAATCATCGGGCAGGGAAACAGATTTTTGTACTTTTGGGGCAGTTCTTATAATTTTTAAACGGTCTGTAAGCGGCACGTAGGGCAACTTGATCGGGCAGGGGAACAATTTTTAAATGGTCTGTAAGCGGCACGTAGGGCAATTTGATCGGGCAGGGGAACAATTTTTAAATGGTCTGTAAGCCACGTAGGGCAACTCGATCGGGCAGGGGAACAATTTTCAAATGGTCTGTAAGCGGCACGTAGGGCAATCATCGGGCAGGGAAACAGATTTTTGTACTTTTGGGGCAGTTCTTATAATTTTTAAACGGTCTGTAAGCCACGTAGGGCAACTCGATCGGGCAGGGGAACAATTTTCAAATGGTCTGTAAGCGGCACGTAGGGCAATCATCGGGCAGGGAAACAGATTTTTGTACGTTTGGGGCAGTCCTTATAATTTTTAAACGGTCTTCAAGCGGCACATAGGGCATAAGTTTTTGGATAGTTACTATCGGTCTGTAAGCGGCACGTAGGGCAACTCGATCGGGCAGGGAAACAGATTTTTGTACGATTGGGGCAGTTCCTATAATTTTTAAACGGTCTGTAAGCGGCACGTAGGGCAACTTGATCGGGCAGGGGAACAATTATTAAATGGTCTGTAAGCGGCACATAGGGCAATCATCGGGCAGGGAAACAGATTTTTGTACGTTTGGGGCAGTCCTTATAATTTTTAAACGGTCTTCAAGCGGCACATAGGGCATAAGTTTTTGGATAGTTACTATCGGTCTGTAAGCGGCACGTAGGGCAACTCGATCGGGCAGGGGAACAATTTTTAAATGGTCTGTAAGCGGCACGTAGGGCAACTCGATCGGGCAGGGGAACAGATTTTTGTACGTTTGAGACAGTTCTTATAATTTTGGAATGGTCTTCAAGCGGCACGTAGGGCGACTTGATCGGGCCGGGGAACAGATTTTTGGTACGTTCATGCAATTCTTATGATTGACGGTCTTTAGGTGGCTCAGTAGTCGTGCTTTTCGGGGAGGGATCTCCTTTTGTAGTAAAGCTTCACATTCCTTTGGCGAAAATATTGAAGGATTTTCTGACAAAGTTCTTAGACGATTGATTTAATTGCTGTCGGAGTTGATTCCGAGAGAAAAGTGTTTTTTGTAGTACACATAATTGTTATGGGTGTACTTCTACTTCCAAACCTACAGGTGTTCTTCTACTTCCATAACGATCTTCTATGGAAATCGTTGAGAAGAACTGGAAGAGTAAATTCTCTTTGAGAGGGTAGAAAAGTGGGGGGGGGGGGTGTCTGAATGTCTCTGTGAGGAGGGGAAATTTGCAGAAAGAGTGTGGTAAACGAGAGAAAAATAATACCCCATGCATGGTTGCAGCAGGAATTTCGAGAAATGCGAAAGATTTGTGGAGATTATTGCTTCTTCGAACAATTTTTGTAGAATGCTTTTCGCAAAAATGTTCTCAGGAAAGGCATAGGAAAATTATTTAGAAAAATATATAATCACAAATAAGCCCCTATATTGTATCTGCCCCTACCCACTTGCTAGCGACCCGTAGGGTCGCTAGTTCTCATATAAATTCTAAATGAATTTTCTGCTACCTAAATTTTCATGAAAATTTTCAAATTTTCTAAGTGTTGGAAACAGATAATTTTTCACCCTACCCAATTCCCAATAGGTGTAATTCTATAGGGGCATTCTTCCAGCAAATGTTTCAAAAATGATTTCAGTGAATTGAACCAAATATTATTGATTAAGGTTTTTCGAAATCTTTTTTTCTTCCCACTGTTTCACCAGCTAAGATTGTAAGAAATTTGATCTCACCTGCTGTGAAAGTACAGAACCAGCGAACACAAGCAGGCACCATACCACAATGTAAGCCAGTGCTTCCACGACAATGAGACTTTTGTACAACAACAAATCAGTAAGTAAAAATACAGGAATGAGAGCGACCATGTAGCTGTAGGTCCATATTGGGTAAACCTGAAATGGGAAATTGCAAAAACTTTCAATAATTCTACCCTGAAAAACCACCGGTTACTCACATCAGCATTCAAAGTATGTTCAGAGATGTTCAAAGTCTCATGCTCATACTGATAGAGGAAAGGCTCTGTTGGGCGGAACTCTTTGAGAAAACCATAGGTGCACAGCAGTATTGTTGTGATTTTCCATTTTGATATGACTAGTTTCATAGACTCCTGCAATGTAATTATGTATTTAAGACTAGTTAACAGTTTGGCAAGCCAAGACGAGACAAGAGATTAGACCAGAGCCTCTCTTCGAAACAGAACTCCATTCTCAATTAGCAGAAGTTTCGCTACATTTTACAAAATGAATGATTCGGCAGGAGATAAATAGAGGGTTTATCTACTACGAATTTTGTTGTACGAAAATAGCAAGTGCAGATGCAGACTCACAGTGGATTAACACATTTGTCTTATCTTCGAACAACACTTTTGCGAGAGGAATGCAATAGATAAAACACACTGCACGGCGCAATTGCTCTTCCTTTATCGTGTGAAAGGTCTCCTTTAGTCATCAAACTCTCACTATTTGATGCGAGCTATGGTCGTTTTCCTCACATTTACTTTCGAACAGCAATTTTGATTTACTATCCTAGTTTCCTGTTGTGTCTTAGTGCTCCCAGCAGAGAGAATTTTTGTTTTTTCCCATATTTTGCTCGCAAAATCCGCTCATCCTCGATGGTTCTTAAACATTCCGGAAAGTTCTGAATTGCGATTGATAACTGCATTACAACAGTAAGAAACATTTCAAATGCTGGAGGACATATATAAACAAACTGCGAACGCAAGGCCAATGTAAGAGCAATGCGCATTATTAGTGTTGGTTTTATTTATGAAAATTGCCACAGTTGAAAAAGCACCTTTCGAAATCTCAAATTTAGATTGTAGCAGATATCTTCATTCTATACATCCGAAAGAATGGAAGTAGGGTACTGACGTGGTTTCTCAGTCTTTTAACATAGGGCAGAGAAGCGCAGGCAGAAGACACAGAAGTCTACAGCAACTCGAATGCAAGGGTGACTCATTCAAGCGTGAAATGCTAAGAAGAGGCGTGGCTGAACTCATTCTGGGAAGATGGTAAACACTTGCTAGGTATAGACCTTCCTATTCTTAGTAGGCTGGATTCATACTGATTCTCATATTCCAACACTGTTCCGCACAGTCCCCGCACAGTTCCCGCACTGTGATGGAACTTTTCCGGAACTGTGCTCCATCACTGCAGCCGCTCGCATGCAATTTTGAGTGGCGGGAGTTAGGGAATTGACCGTCTTTGAAGGTTTTTCTTTGAGGTTCCTCTCATTTTGGCCTTACTCCTCTACCTCGCTTCCCCTTTTGATCGGCAGAACTTCGAATTCGATGCGGGGCTGAAAATGAGCGTTCTTCCACTCTGCGACAAAATGTGTGTTCTTTTCTAGTCCATTTTCCCTTTTATTTTTGCTCAGACCTATTTCGTTTGTTCCAGGAAGCCGTTGCATAGTTTCCGCAGGCATCTGTCTTAACTTAGGGCATGCGAGCAATTCTAAAAATGCATAGATTGAGACTTTTCTCTTGTTTTCTGATAATCGCTTTTGGGCATTCTCAGCCTTTTTCTGTTTCTCCACATCGTTGCTCATCCGTAACATTATTTCTTCTACCTCGCTTCTCCGTGATAAGAAAAGCTGCGAATTTGAACGGGGTTGAAAATTGAACATGTTTGCTTCATGTATCCGGGAAGATGGGGCTTCGTGCGCTCGTCCATATTCTCTTCGGGAAGGCACTGCCTAATTTCGCATCTATATTGAAAGGGACATAGACAGGTCCCTAGAACACATGCAGTAGGTCTGAACAAATATAACGACGAGAGATTGTACGATTGCACGAATGCCCACCTTCCCAGATTCATGGAGCAGAACAGCGTGCAATCCTTAACTCCGCTTAAGTTTGCAGCTTTTTTCATCACAGAGGGATTCGGGATAGAAGAAAGAATGGATAAGCAACGATATGGAAAAAGGAAAAGTGGCTGAGCATGCCCAAAAACGAAACTTATCAGAAAAGATTAGCCCCAACCTATGCATTTTCAAAATTGCTACATGCCTTAAATCAAAAGAGATGCCTACGAAAACTAAGCGGATTCCTGATACAAATGGAATAGGTCTGAGCAAAAATAAAGCGAAGAGAAAATGGACGAGCACAAGAACACACATTTTGCCGCAGAGCGGAAAAGCGCTCATTCTTCATCCCGCTTCGAGTTCGAAGTTCTGCTGATCAAAAAGAGAAGCAGGGTTAAGGAATAAGGCCAAAATGAGAGGAGCCTGGAGGAAAAAACCGTTGAGAAAGGTCAGAATTTTCCAACTCCCGCCGTTCAATCGCATGCGGGGCGGCTGCAGCGCATACAGCACAGTTCCGAAACAGTTCTAGTACAATGCGTGAACTGTGCGGAAACAGTTCCGAAACATGGGAATCAGTATGAACCCAGCCTTGAATCGCGCTTTACTCAAAAATACTTCGCGAGTGTTTCGACCGGATTGGCTGCGTGGCTGCTCCAGAATGCTAGAAGTACAGCGTGGCCCACATGATTACGCCGAGAAATGCCCATAACGCTGCCCCAAAGGAAGGTCTGCTTATGAAGGGCCTGCTTTTTCTGTCATCTGTTTTCATGTTTTCCTTTCTGAGGCAAGACCTTCGTCTGTTCCAAGTTCTTGCAGGCGGCCCTTTATCCTGTACGACCATCTCATCTTAGGTCTACCTCTAGGTCTCTTGGCTGGTGTTCCACCGTCAACGTCAGCTTCGTGATGTGCCCGTCTACTGTGCACGTCGCCGTACCACCGTGATCTCTTTTCCTGCATTTTCTAGGCAACTGGAGCTACTTTTATTTGGCCCGTATAGTCCTTGCAAATGCATTCTTCCAGTTTGAAATCTAAGGTCCATCGTGGTATCCTTGTTTTCATAACACCGATTTTGGCTCTTCATTCCGCGGACATGGCCAGCATTGACTATCATGGAGTGCTGCTGGACAAGTAATGGTCCGGTACAGTAGGACTTGAGGTGTACTGACATTCTTCAGCCTCAGAGAACTGCCGTTGAGGCTCTCCATTTCATCCACGTTGTGTTTATCCTCCCCGCCTCTTTCTTTTGAAAGCTTCCATCTGCTGAGATCTGACTAGGTACTTGTACAACCTTATCTTATTTGATCGTCAACGAGACTAAATTCGTGTCTGCCTCTTTGCGTTTGTCTTTGTTGGCTGCTGAGTTGCACCGATGTGAAAAAAAGCACTTTGGAAAATATTTCAATCTCAGGAAGGCGAAGACGCCGAGGCCAGAAATATTTTTGATTTTTTACTTTAGCCTGAGCCGGACGTTAGTGCAATGGTTGAGCAGCAGTGTGTCTTTCGCAATGCAATGAACTCAGAATTTCTAGTTCTGTCAAATGTGGTAGGAAAATTATCCGGATCACTGGTTTTTCCATCCAGTACTTCTATCTCTTGGCGTTATGGTAGCTTGTTAAGTTTGAGATTTCAAAATGTTGAAAGCTTCTCATGGAAGGCATCTGATAGAGTCGTCATTTGTTACACCTCCTTTTTAATAATTTTTGTCGGTTTCCATACTTTAGCCAAACTGCTGACTTGTCTCAACGTGCCGCTCAGCTACAAACTCTTCCTCTGTTTGCTCAGGCAGAAGCCGAAGCAAGGTTTCGCGCGCGACTGAAAAAATGAAATGTCCTGACAGGATTTACGGTCGTGCGACTAGGCCCATGTAATATTTGCGTAAGGTGACAAAGATGGTTTTATTGTTTGATGCTAACTGGGTGGAAAAATCGAACAAAATGGGTGGCACCTGCAGTTATATGTGGAAGGGTAGTGCTCTTTTGTGTTACAAACACCTAAGTTAGGTGTTCGAGTCAATCGAAGAGATTCCTGTTACAAACACGAGCTGCATTAACATCCCCGCCGGGGAGGGGATCGCAGCTTAGAGGAAAGCTTCATATCCTAAATTTCCAAATATCTGAATCCCGCGCTGTCTAGCTATTAGGGAGTATCCCCACTATCTTCACTATGAACTTACTAAACAGAAGCGAGAAGCCGTACAAGCCGCATTTCCCAGGATTTTGTATGATCCTCCGATGATCCCCGGCGGCCGACCATCTCTTCTTAAAAGTCATTTTTCTTAATTCAAGATCAGTGAAAACATTCCAAAGTTCTATAGCTTACTAACCCTACAGTGCTAAGCATGTCGTTGACAAGAATAAATGAGTTTTTGAAGTACCGAACTTTTGCATAAACCTCAACTTTCGACTTGTGGTTCATCGCAAATTTCATGACTACAATGCATCATTTGTTCTTATCAGCAACATGCTCAGCACAGTTAGGTTAGATGAACAGTACAACTTTCAAAGGTTTTCGTTAACTTCGAAGAAGGAGAAAAGACTGAAGAAAAGACGTTCGGCCGCTGGGGATCATCAGGGGATCATACAAAAGCCTGGAGAATGCTGCTTCTCGCTTCCGTTAAACATATTCATAGTGAGGAATGGTGGGAATACTTACTGATAGGCAGCGTGAATCCAGATACTAGCTTCAGAATATGAAGCTTTCTTTTAAGCTGCGATCCCCTTCCCGGCGGGGATGTAAGTGCATGCGGCCCCTAGTCGGTCGTACTGAGGGATACAAAGAGGAATGGGGATTGTAATTGAGTTGATACTGATTCCAGCGACGCATGACTCCATAATGTGACAGAAAAGCCAATTGTGCAAAACTCAAGCACACGGAGCATCTATACGAAGAGTAAACATAAGAAGCCCTACTAACCAAGGAAACGATACTTAGTGTCCGCGGCCTTTTAAAATAGAGTGTATACCATTACACTTGCCTGCGAACGCTTTCCGAATCTGGCTTTCGTTTCTGCTAATAGTTTCTCTGAAAGAAGCTATGAAGGATTTTTGGCCACTCGAGATATGATCGGAACACCAATACTGATGATAGTTGTGGTGTAGTGGCTAGTGCGATGGCCCCACAAGTTGAAGCAGGTGTAGGTTCAGATCCCTTTGTATTTCTCAGTCTTGCATTGCCTCAATTAAGTTTCTTCTTGGAAGTTAGGTTTCCTCGAGGTAAATGCAGCCCTTACTCTTCAAAAACTTAACGAGGAGGCATTTTTATATGAGTGTTTCCTACATTTATTCCAAAAAGTGCCTTGATGTTCCTTGCATCGCTTGGCCAAACTTGGCGCGAAAATCTTTCATAACTTCTTTCAGAGAGACGATTAGCAGAAACGGAAGTCATTTGAAATAAACTCCGAAGACAAGTGTAAAGGTCTATATTTAACACGTTTCGGACCGGTGCTGCACATGGTGCAGCACGATGCTTTGAAGGATCGTTTTGACGTTTACGGGAGGTCTTCTTTTAGCCCAAGAGTACCAAGTCAAAGGCCTAACCTCCTACTTTTCAAATGACTCTGTAGAAATGTGCCGCCGATACTTGTTTAGGAGATATGAGGACAAATCGAACAACAGTTGCAACGAAGTGCGGCAACGCGAACGACGCATGCGACGTCGCAACTTTCCTTTCCTTAGATTTGAAAGAGAAAAACCCTAGTTTCAATACTGATGTGTGTACAACATAGATACTTCTAAATACTATTAGAAACTGAGTTCTTGTTCCTATCTTTCTAGAAAGCACGGAAGTCACTCTTAAGCAGCAAAATTCAAACACTTCAATTTCATTCAGAACTTTGGGTATGGAGCTTATCCGATATGCTGATTACAGTTGTAGCCCACAGCCTACGGAATAAGATCCCTTTGTCGGCTAACGGCTGAAAGTACACTCTCTTTCGCCGCGCGCGATTTTGCGGTCCGAAACGTGTTAATCTCAAAAAAGCGCGGACACCAAGTATCGTTCCCTTGTAAGCGAAGTGAGTATCATTTGCGTGATTAGCATGTTAAATAACCCCTGTCCAGCAGCTTTGGCTAATTTTGAGGTTTTCAAATGTTAGGCTATCTAAACGAAATGACTCCTTTTTTGCCCACACTAGGAGTCCCATTCTAAGTGAACGCCAAACTATGGAATTAGTAGCCAGCCAAAATTCCGTTTGTCCCATTTGGTCTCTGATAAAATTTCCATTACAAGGAGATGGAGGTTTAGCGGTTTTAAGGGTGTCAAAAACGTAAATGTTTGGATGCTTTGAAGGTAAGTTAATGTCGGGGCTTGACGGAGTTTTTTGGAGTTTGACGCGACCCCAAAAAAACTTTTTGGGGTTGTGGCACAATCCTTAACTTACTTTCAGAGAATGCACCAAGGAATGTTGTATACATGATTTTATAGCCTAAACCTCGTAGTTTCCACAGCATTAACTTGCTTCTAACTCTTGTCCTTTATTCTGTGTAGTAGTTTGCAGAAAGCACAACTACTGGAAGCGAAAAATGAGACAAGTTTTGGGTTTTTTCACGAGTTTTGGCTGGTTTCTATAATAATTTCATAGTTCGGCGCATTTGAAGTGGGTTTCCTAGTGCGTGCAAAGAAAGAGCAGCGCTTGAGTACGTTTCACTTGCTGGCCGAATATTTGGAAACTTGAGTTCCTACAACACGGTTTAGGATCATTTGACATGCTAATTTTGAATACGTTACTCATTACGAGGGGAGGGGCAGCGGAAGGCGACGAAAAATACAAGCAGTGTAAATTTGCTCTTGCTAATTCTTACAAAATTTCACTTAGGGCATCGAGTCGTGTCGAGTATCCCATTCCCTACCCCCCCCCCCCCTCCCTATCTTGGCGCGCCGTATCACTTTAGCAGCGAACGGTTTTGAAAGGCACAAGATTTGGGGGTTGTCGCCTTCCACACCACTCCCCACCAATTTAGCAATTCAGTTTAGAGCTAAGAGGGTCTTTTTAAAAATACCGGACAATGTGCTTTAGCTTATCTAGTATCTGAAGCTACCATCTGCTAATTTGGACGGCATTTGGGTGAAAATTGATTGAGATATTCAGGAAAACGCCATCATTTGCATCTTACGGGTTTTTAACCTCCCAACCTTATGCTTTGCATCTACTTTAGAATAGTAAGGTCCAGCAAATGGGACGGTCATGCATAACTTGTTAAAGATTTGAATTGCCCTTAGAACATCACAAAATGGCAAAAAAATACGCTAATTGGTGTCCATATGGCAATAAATTTCGCGCATACACCCGGTATAGGTTTTTACTGGGGGGGAGGGGGAGGGGGGGGGAGGTACCTTGAAGAAGAATATAGAGGGAGTAAAGGTTGTATCTGGCGGTTGTGTGCCACACCAATTGCTTAAACCCTGATTAAGACAGACAGTGATTCTTTACCTGATAGTGAGTAAAACAACTATATATACAACTCGCGACATTATCAGAAGCCCGACAACTTAGCATTCCGACCTCATCGTTGTTGGCGCATGTACGCAGCATTGACAAACTCGTCAAACTTCCTAGCGACAAAATTCAGTGTCTTCATTTTTATATCTTTTTCATAGTGAACTTAAGGGTACATCTCTAGGAACACCGCTCACAGTTACGGCTCGATTCGTTGGACACAAGTCCTACGGCATCATTTTTGTTTTGATTCCTCCAAAAAACTCGAGTACAACCGTTAGGAAAATCAGTAGGAATATGATTTTTTTGGGAAGTCAAACATTTGTGAATATATGCGCACAACATGATTCATACGTAATGCGAAAGATTGATTGCGCCAAATTCGAAAGAGTCATGGGATAGGTAGCAACTCATAGTGGTCATATAAAGATTGCTGTCAAGATGCCCGAGGAACGGAGTCAAGAAAACACATAATCTATTGGGTTGTTTCAAAAGTTCTACCCGTTTTCGATACCTTTCTTTGAAGTGCCGATTTTGGTGGAAGAAACCATTTTTTATAAACAATGCTTATATCATTCGAAAGCTCTTCTTTTAGTTTTTCAAACATATTTTCGTTTTCGCTGTGTGGTTGCGTACTTCGAAACAAATGTGAAAATTTTCGTCTTTGCTCTATCGCCGTGAAACCTACAGCCAAAAAAAATTCTTTTAAAACATAAATAATGTTTGCCGGAGACTTGTGCTACAAAATGCTTATCGAGATATGATTTCAGAAAAATTTTAGACCTACAAATTTTTAGCTCAAACACCTGTCTTTATGGTCCGTTCAAGTCGCATAAAAATCATAAACATATTGCAATCGCGAAACTCTTATTCTATATAGTAAGATTAGAGCTAGAACAACTGCTACTAGAAGAACGAAAATACTTGGTTTGTCAACGGCGAACAAAATCAAAAATGTCAAAATCGCATTTTTTGCCGCCTCAGAAAGAGCAAAATAAGTGGGTCCTTTCGGATTTTTCAGCACAAAATTTTTATGAGAGAGTTTGATGAAATCCAAGGTTAGTGGTACTGCTCAGTCGACTATGGGCTACACTGTAAGCAGTCTTGTGCAACTCAGCTATATTCCATTTCAAGTTATGCTTTTGCGTGAAGGTTTCTGCAAGAAGATGCTCCTCGATTTTCGCCTATAAAATCTTCACGCACTGTTACTGCAGTAATCTTAAAGAATGCGCAGAATAGCCAAAGATTTGCAGATTGTATTACAGTTTACAGCACTTGCAAAGATTACTTCTGAGAAGAGTTACGGTAAATCAAAGCCAAAGTTCGAAAACGGGTAGAAGTTTTGAAACAACCCAACATTTCAAAATTCGAAGGAGTGTCTACGCTGAAATGGGGATTTTCTCAATAGATTAGTTTGACAGTGACGCTGCACTCTCTTGCCCCTATCCAGAGGTGCTGGATTAACTGCTGGGTCCGCTTATTTGGCACTGTACATACAGTGCCAAATAAGCGGACCCAGCAGTTAATCTTCAGCTTTACAATCGGAGGGCTTTTTGTGGTTACCGATCACGAAAGTTGAGCAAAATATGAATGAAAAAGTTTTCTATACATTCTGAACATAGTTCCAGTCGAACATCAAACAAACAGCTCCGATAATCTCCTATAACAGGAATTCATTGATATCTCTTACTGAGTTTAGAGCTGAGCAAAATTCACTCAGTAATACTCTTAACCGAGCGGTTTATAGGAATAGGTCGCCTGTGATTTTTTAGATTGACCAGAAATTTTTCTTAGATATTCTCTTGACACAAGCTGGGTGAGAAATAAAACGTCAACAGCTTATCGAAGCAATCAGAGCGGAAACTGAAGAGATGGCCGCCCTGCATGTATTTGCGGATAGTGTGAATGTCTGTTGATATAGCACTCCCACAAAAACTTGAACTTTTCTGCAAGCGAAAAGGTGAAAGGATATTTGCAAAATATTTTTTCTTTTCTGGAATGTTTGCATGTCCTTGAATATAGACATTTCTGGAGTTTGTCGTGTTCGCTACAGTAAGCTACCAACAAACATCTGGTAAACAATCTACAAGTAATCTATGATTTTATTATTGGTCAAAATCATTTCTTTTCTGAGCACAATTTGACAGCTAAAGCTATTAGAACGTCTTTACAAGCATGGAGTTCTTTCTTCGGCACAAATTCTCGTGCTGAATGTGCGACTTTGATCGTTCCAGCTCCAAACAAGTATTTTCCTAGAACGAGCAGTATGTACTGATAAATCATTACATACTATATTTACCTTTGAGACAAGAGAGTCCTTCATAGTAGGATAAATCAGTATTGAACGCTACTTGATCAGTAGCATAATCCAAAGGTGCGCCATCGAGCGCTACAGGATCATTTGAAGACAAGTGTTCGATTTCAGCACGGCCTTAACAAAAAAGCATTTTGTAAAAGTGAATTTCATTATGCAAGACAGTATGGGTAGTTACCTGCTACAATTTTTTCTAATCTCTTTTGATCTTCTGCTACAGAGGTAGTGACTCTCACAAAAATCTTTGCTTGCGCAAATTCTGCAAAAGCATTTTGTGCATGTCCTCCTTCGATAATTCCTATGTTTATAGTCGTGGCACCTGCAATATTTTCCTTTCGATACGTTATTTTTGTAAAATAAATACGAAAAAGTGCCTAAATTCATCTTGTACTCCTTTGAAATTTCTTTTGAACTAGTGTATGCATTCCAAATGAGTTGGGAAAGTTGATAACAAGAACTTATCGATCTCCACACTTATGTAACCTCGAGTCATTCGTAAATTAATATGCGTACTGCACACCATGTTCGCTACTTGACGAACCTATAGGGTTAGAACCTGCTCACTTCCACTGATTTCATCTTGCTTCATTGTCTCCTTTGGTTCGATTGGATATGTATTAGTTAGTAGTATGCCTTTTACACTATGTTACGTTAGAAGAAGTTTTATCCAGAATTTACCGATAAATGTGTCGTCCGTTGAAACGCTTTGTGTGCAGCTCACATAGTAAGCTATGATGGCTCGACAATACGCGAAATGAGAGTTAGAGTTACGGTATGCTACAGTAAACTCATCGGGGTATGCTTAAATTTTGCTAAATATAGTGTAGCAATGCTAATTCCGCCTACAATTTTATGAATTTTATGAAGCCTAACAAATTTGTGATCCTTACCTGATTTATCATCACTAGGCCATTCATAGTTGAGAATATCATTGAGAACAGGAATTAACTTATGTATAGCACTTTCGCCTTCTGAGGGATATCCTGAATGACCTGCCTTCCCTTTACACTTTATGGCGACCTAAACTTTTGGTTATTAGTTGGCCTTTTCAAAGCAATTAGCTTACCTTTAGCGCACCCTTCTGAATGGTTGCGAACTTCAGCTCCGTTGGTTCGCCTACAACTAGATATTCAGGTTTCAAAGATTTGAAGTCGTTGGCTTTCTGTAATATGGTTTTTTGATACATTGCTTGTAAGTGATACAAAGTTTGGAAAATCTGCCCTTGTTCCATGATTCTCAAGATGTGCGAATCCTCAGTATGTCTTTGGCTCCGAAAGTTAAGAAACGAAGTGTGCACAAAAGCCGGATGATCAGTTTAAACATTGCATCTATTTTCAGAAAAATTTCTCAAAATCGGAGCTTCACTATTGCTCAAGCGAAAGAATGTTCTTAACAACTGGTTGGCAATTCTTGAACTGAAAAACTATTTCGTTGATGTTATGATGAAAAAGTGTAAAATATTTTGTCAATAGTTTACTGATCGTAACAATTTTTACCACGCTTGCAAAGATCAGTTTTCAATCGAACACAGTTACGGCAGTCTAACTGTAAGATTAGAAATGGAGAATTAGCAATAGACAACCAAATGCTATTATAGAACACTTGATAATCATTATGTGTTTATACCCGTGTCTACCTACTACAATATCAAAATTAGAACTCCAATCCTAGCATTCGCAAATTCTTCTCTCAAATTCGCATCGGGATTACCGTAAAGTAGTGAAATTTGCAGATTTGCAACTTTATGAGATTTCTTTACCCATTAAGTGAGCCGAAATACTCGCTATGAATGTGTAAAAAATTTTGTTTTCTTATCTGGGGGAACCACTACCTGCATTCCAACATGGTCAACTTCTTCACCAACGACAAATAGAAGCCCGACTTGATCGGCTACATCTGGATGGGATTCCACCAAGGACTGAGCAGCCGATACCATACAAGCCAACTGCGCTGGAAGTGATTTCGCATAAGAACTTTAGGAATTTCGAATGTCTATAATTTGCACCTTTTGCATCACAAGAACCTCGTCCGTAAATATTCTCTTCATCTTCTGTTGGAGGTATATATGGAGGTACAGTATCCAAGTGCGTGTTGAATATCAATCGCGGAGCTAAAAATTCATGCAATAGAAACTTGAGGAAGGATAGCTTCTCGTTGGAAATCAAATCAGATTATACGGTAAACAGTTGCTAAGTGCCCGATGGGAGGAAAAGGGAGGAAGGGAGTAAGGAAGCTAAATAAGCATCGCAAATATCCCTTTATTTTCGGGCCTTTTTTGAATAGGTCCCTTCATGTCTACTTCCCTTTTTTATTCTCCTCTCTTTGGAGCTTATCTTGTCTAGCAGACCTATTTTTTGCAAAAGTCAAAATGACAAAATGACTGAGATTTTCATCATGAATTTGAAATATTTTGTCGGGAAGAGGACTTGCATAGGTCAATACGATTCAAATATCAACTTAGACACTCACAAACTTCATCTAAGGGTTTTCTTGTCGCTAGGAGGTTGAACCTTGATGAATCATTGTCAAGCGGTTGCTTTGCTACGGTCCATCCTTTATTTTCGAGGCCTTCTTTGAGTAAGTCGCCGAATTTTCCGGAAAATTGTAAATTTGAGGCAAAGGTCTAGCTGATCTAAATGTAAGGGTAAATATCCGTTATATTAGATGGCTTTGAGCTCAAAAAAAAAGACAGCTTTCTATACATTTGCACATAATAATGATACAAAATGATGGATTTCAATGATAATACTTCAACAGTATGCTTTTCGATCATGTATTATACAACATAATTCCAGAGATAATTTATATCACATGTTGAACCAAATTGATTTGACTAAGTCAGGGAAGTAATAAATTCACGGCAGAAGGATCTTCACAAGTTTGGTTGTAATTCAAAGAAATCTGCACCAAATTTCACGAGCATTCATAAATTTATCATCCTCAATGCTCGTAACATCCAGCAACTTAAGAGAAACTAAGAAAATCTCACCTTCCTTTCCACTTGTAGAATCAATCTTCATATATTCTATCAACAGTTTCTCGACATCTCCTACGTTCTTGCTTGCCATTCCGAATGACCTGAAGGGGTGCACCATTATCACAAAGAGAATGCTCCAGTACATCTGCGTCATTCTACCATTCTGGGAAATGTGAAATTCTGCAGCCATCTACGAATTAATTGTGCATATTCCAATAAAAGGGTCGAAGCAATCAGTAAGCGCGAGTGAGATAAAATATTACAAGTACAAAAAATTAAAATGAAGAACGCTCTATCCTAAAATTTCAGAACTTTACAGAATCATTGGTTTTTAAATGCTTTAAAACGTTTTCATACGTGATAATTTCTATACTCTTACGTGTTACAGTTTGAAATATTTAATGAGGCTTTATTCAAGATCAAAAAAGAAAAATTTCGAATAATACAGAACCTAATTTTCAAAAATCAGTACGCAATCAGATTCAAAACTGAAATTGAATCTTATTGCTATATCACACGTTTGAGGTTTGTCATTTGCATTACTGCATAAGCCTTATGGACTTCAATTTGAAACTGCGAGAAAATTTATACTTTTTTTGAAGAAAGTTTACGAACGAAATCTTTAAAATGGATAAGAATTTTAGACTTCATAAATGATGATGCAGGACTTATGCGAGAGCTTATTAGGAGAGGAGCTAGCAAGAATAGTTTTCCACCGCATACCTGATCAAGCGGCTGCACATGCAAACTAGCACATATAAATTGCCAAAAAGCGATGAAAAAGATTGTCATGATACGGTCATCTCTGTCTTGATCAAAAATTTTTCAGCGATAAGGTTTTTCGGCAATGATTGATGTACACTCCGTTGGCGTTCAAAGTTTAGGGAGAGTAGTAGTTTTTCAACTCTCTCAGAAGGTATTTGATGCCATTACACGTACTGATCTTGCACTTTGAGTGGAAATAAAAAGAAAACTCCAAGAAGATTGATGCAAGAAAAACGACTAGAACGCAAGTACTTGATAGGAACGTTTGTATGTAAGTGGTAAGGGTCAAAGTTGTGTGGCAGGCACAATAGGTCGTAAAATGAAGGTAAACGAAGATGGAGGAGGGTAAAGGTCGAACGGGAGGGTTAGACAACTAGAATGGTACTAGTATAAGGAAATTTGCAGAAAGAATTAGTACAGTGTAGAAGTAAACGTGACAGATAAAATGTAAAATCAAGATCTCAAATGAACGCGTTTAGAAATATGCAAAAGAATAAGACCTAGATAATGCAAGTTGTGAAAATAAGTGGATATGATCGGTCAATACCGCATAGTTGTTATCGTTGTTGATACTGCATTGTTGATAACATCTCTGGTATATAAAAATTCAACATCGTTCGCTCTCTATTCGCAGCTACACGTGTTCTCAAAAGATTCAAGTAGAATAGCAAGTTCACTCTCAGCAAGCAATGTTATTTTTCTTTCCATTTTCGTCTTTCGCATAAATTATGCAAGGCATAGAAAATGATAAAAGATTATGATCAGGGCTCGGCACGAGGTGACTAGATGGAAATGCAAAAAACGAAGTCCCCCTTGACTTTTGGGTATTTTTACGAAGTCCCCTTTGACCCCCCACCATATTCCCTAAAAATCCTCCAAAAAACGAAACGTCGACTAAAAAAACGCCGCCAATTTTGCGTGTCTTCGACCACAAAAACGAAACCCCCTTTGCTTTTTGTCCCAAAAACGATATCCAGCTTGCTTGTAAGCCACCTGTGCCGAGCCCTGATTATGATAGTTAAGATGTCGAATTTGAGGTTTTTTGGGAGATGATGTAAATAAACTGCATAAACTATCTGGTACAAAATAAGTGCATGTCCTCATGCTACTACCGCGGCAGAGTAACCAAATGTAAGAAACTTTTTGATAGGGCGAAACTAGCTCTGAAACATGTTAAAATATTTGAAAGTGATTCACCCTAAGCTTGAGGCCAAAAACCCAGAAAATTCGGATACACAAAAACCGGGTCTCCGTCTAAAAGAATATTACACACTTTATTTGCTCACTTATATATTTACCACTTCTGACATGCACAGGTACAGTTGCTGAAATTCTAACTTCGCGGTGATGAGGAACAAAAATGGGCAAAAAATACAAAAATATCGCCTTTTTCGTTTTTTTTTCACGCTAGATTTCATCTCGAAAACTGGAGCTGTAAAAGGCAGAAAATTTACATTTGTGCTTGCTAAATTATTATAGTTCCTTGGGAACAGCCCATCAAGCTTGGCAAAAGCATGCCAATTTCATCTTCCCGATTTCTAGCCATGGAAAAAAGTGCGACAAGTCAAAAATCGAATGTCCGATATTGTTTCTGATACAAGAAGTGCATTTCTTGAGTGTGTTGTATTAGGTTGTCCGGAAATTAATGTCCGTTTTGAATTTTAACCGCAATATGTCATACACTTCTCATTTCTGGATAGGAGGTATCATTCGATAGAGCAAAGCAAGCTCTACAAGATGGCGATCATGTATTGGAAAAGCTCTCATTGACCTCAGTTTCGAGCCAAATTAAAAAGATCCAGCTGTTTGAGAAATTCAGAAAAGTCGCAACTCCGTTCTTAAAAATCCTACAAAAATTCTAACTTGCTCACGTAAGTACTATCCACAAAAGACATCTATATACGCCGTTGCCAAATTTTTCCTTTGTGGTTCTCGAGAAATATCGAATACGGCTTTTCCTAATCAAGTGGTCCAAGCCAAACTTCAAATTTCTCGAGAACTAAAGCTTGTAGAGAGCTGAAAATTTACGTTTGTACTTCTACAGGCTTGTAGTATAAAACTATTTATGTGGGGACGGCACAGCATCACTTTAGCAAATGCACGAAAATTTCGGTTATCTTGATTTCTAACAAAGAAAAAAATTCGGCAACGGCGTATGTAGATGTCTTTTGTGGATAGTGTTTACGTGAGCAAGTTAGAATTTTGTAAGAATTTTAAGAACGGAGTTACGACTATGTTTCAAACAGCTGAACCTTTTTAGTTTTTGGCTCGAAACTCGAAACAAGATCGCCATCTTGTAGAGCTTGCTTTGCTCTAGCAAATGGTACCTCGCAACCTATTCAGAATGAGAAGTGTAGGCTTCTGCGGTTGAATTTCAAAAGGACATTAATTTCCGGACAACCTAATAGTTTACGTAGAATTCCTTTGGAATGAAATTCGATCGTGGCCATGGAATCTTTTGGATTTATGGGTTTTTGAATGAATCCATCTCTTTGCAAATGTTTCAATGCCATATTGTAAAGTTTGATCTGCTCTATCGAATGGTAAGTTTTTGAAGTTTATTTGCATCTGATTTGCCGCAGCAACATGAGAACATGAATTTGCATCAACCGAATTAAATAGATGGGAGCTGCTCCAAGCATTATTAAGGTGTTTTGTAGTACTTATAAGGATTGAAGTGTGGGCACTACAATACCACCCGTAATTTGTGAAAAAAAATGGCGGCGGCACTTAACTTACGCGGCGCCGCCGAAGTTAGGTGACTTTTGCCGCGTCGCGCGGCAAAAGTCAGCGGAAAAGCGGCCAAAGTCACCTAACTTTGTCGCGCAACGCCTAACTTTTTATAAAAAAAGACCTTATCTTGATTCAAAATTTATGAATTCTATATATAAGAGTACCATTCAACTCAGCTCGGCGAGGCGCATCTTCCAATATACGGATGTGCCTAGTTGTGGGATATAAGTTTTTTTCCTGGAATTTTAGTGTAAATGGATTCAGTGTGCTGATTCCAGAGGCTAAAATGCAGGAAGACAAAGGGAAATGGTTGGAAATCGCATGAGAAGCACATATCGCGGAATGCCGCGCGTGCTGTGCAATGTACAATACCACTCACAGAACGGGAATTGCGCGAAATTCCAGAAATTTCGCGATTCCGGATTATCGCAAATTATGCAGCGCCATAACTTCCTTCGGAATGAATATATTCTAAATTCGAAAGCAGCACTGTGTTCATCTCGTCAAGGCGAATCTTTCTACATACGTCATGTCATCTATATCTTGTTTTCAGTTTTCTCAAATTGTTCTGAGGAGGTCCCTTTGCAAGTATGTAACGCAGCGCCTATCCAACTTGAAAGCTTCCAGTAAGCACCATTCGATAGTGCTCTTCTTGTGCATTATAGTGCGCTAGTAAGCTGCCGCAGACTTCTTTTCAAAAGAGAAAAAAGCGTTGGTAAATTCTGGAAAAATCACTCGTTTCCAGATTCTACTCGCCGTAACTTTCTTTGGAGTGGATATTTTCTGAATCCGAAAAATGCATTGTGCTCAGCTCATCAAGGCAAATCTTTCGGTATGCAGAATGTCTTTGATATCTCGATTTCAGTATTCTCAAAACTTTCTGCGGACGTCTCTTCGCAAAGGTGTGAAGCAGCGCGTATTGCCCCCAGTACATTCAGAAAGAAATTTTCGATAGTACTTCTTTTGTAGATTATGGAGCGCTAGAAAGTAGCCGCACAATCCTTTTCAAAGGAGTTAGAAGGACTGGTGAATTCTGGAAAAATCATGTCCTTCTAAATTTTTCTCAACGTAACTCTAAAATATGAAGCTCTCTTGCTAAGCAGATGTGATTTTCGTAACCAGCAGGTCGGATAACCCTTAAGTGCAAGTTTTCCAAGATTTTCAAGTAATTTCATTTTTTCTCGTTTTACGCTTTGAAGCTGGCCGATGGATTTTGGTCAAAATGTTCATGCTCTTAAATTGTAAGGAAAGTTCGCTTATAGAGGTTTTCGAACACGCTCTTTACGAAAATCGTGGTCTTTGAGGATTACAGGGTCTTTTTGGTGAGATACGGTGAGGTGACTGTAACTGCATCACGAAAGTGCGTAAATTGGCCCGCACTTCTCGCGTATCTGTCAGCAACCTTGCCTGCTTGCTTTTCTCAGTCAAAGTTACTAGGAACTGCGCTACCGAATGGTGCATGAATCAGGCTCCAGTCTGTGAAATTCGCCGAGTTACGAGCCTATGAAAACACGTCCTCATGAATTTTGCCCAAAATCTAAAGATCGCAAATCTCGTCGAAATTCCACCGTGAGCGCTTGTATGACACTCGCATTGCGGATACTGTGTTCGCTTCGCCCAAAAACTCCCACTGTATTGAATATGGTACTTGCATATGCTTCAGCTGCTCAGTTGAATATCAGAGCTATTTCAGTGGCTAGAACTCAAATTACTAAATCTAACACAATAAGATCCATTAAGGACGCGAAAGATTTTGATCAAGTACTCTGCGTTGATACCACTGCTT
>CATQJL010000001.1:61840980-61880700 GCA_958299035.1 Cylicocyclus nassatus
AAGCAGTGGTATCAACGCAGAGTACTGATTAGCGATCTTCACATTTTGGGCAAAATACATTAGGACGTGTTTTCATAGGCTCGTAACTCGGCGATTTTTATAGACTGGAGCCTGAGTCATGCACCATTCGGTAGCACAATCCCTATTGACTTTGACTGAGAAAAGCAAGCAGGCAAGTTTTCTGACAGATACGCGAGAAGTGCGGGCAAATTTACGCACTTTCGTGATGCAGTTACAGTCACCTCACCGTATCTCACCAAAAAGACCCTGTAATCCTCAAAGACCTTGATTTTCGTAAAGAGCGTGTTCGAAAACCTCTATAAGCGAAGTTTCCTTACAATTTAAGAGCATGAACATTTTGACCAAAATCCATCGGCCACCTTCAGAGCGTAAAACGAGAAAAAATGAAATTACTCGAACATCTTGGAAAACTTGCTCATAAGGGTTATCCGACCTGCTGATTACGAAAATCACATCTACTTAGCAAGAGAGCTTCATATTTTAGAGTTACGTTGAGAAAAATTTAAAACGACATGATTTTTTCCAGAATTCACCAGCCCTTCTAACTCCTTTGGAAAGAAGTGTGCGGCTCAATTCTAGCGCCCCATAATCTGCAGAAGAAGTACTATCGAAAATTCCTTTCTGAATCTACTGGGGGCAATACGCGCTGCTTCACACCTTTGCGAAGAGACGCCCGCAGAAAGTTTTGAGAATACTGAAATCGAGATATCAAAGACGTTCTGCAAACAGAAAGATTTGCCTTGATGAGCTGAACACAATGCTGCTTTCGGACTCAGAAAATTTCCACTCCAAAGAAAGTTACGACGAGTAGAATCTGGAAACGAGTGATTTTTCCAGAATTTACCAACGCTTCTTTCTTTGAAAAAAAGTCTGCGGCAGCTTTCTAGCGCACTATAATGTACAAGAAGAGCACTATCGAATGGTGCTTACTGAAAGCTTTCATGTTGGATAGGCGCTGCGTTACATACTTGCAAAGGGACCTCCTCAGAACAATTTGAGAAAACTGGAAACAAGATATAGATGACATGACGTATGTCGAAAGATTCGCCTTGACGAACTGAACACAATGCTGCTTTCGGATTTAGAATATAACCATTCCGAAGGAAGTTATGGCGCTGCATAATTTGCATATTTCGGAATCGCGAAATTTCTGGAATTTCGCGAAATTCCCGTTCTGTGAGTGGTATTGTACATTGCACAGCACGCGCAACATTCCGCGATATGTGCTTCTCATGCAATTTCCAACCATTTCCCTTTGTCTTCCTGCATTTTGGGTGGGACCCGTCATACTTCGCCAAGAAAGGCCCAGTTTTACACATATCTATGCAGAATGAGCTCTTAAACTATACCTGCCCTATTTCTGCAGTGCTCAACAGAATGTGGATGTAGCCTCTGGAATCAGCACACTGAATGATCCATTTACACTAAAAATCCAGGAAATAAAACTTATATCCCACAACTAGGCACATCTGCATACTGGAAGATGCGCCTCGCCGAGCTGAGTTGAATGGTACTCTTATATATAGAATTCTTAAATTTTGGATCAAGATAAGGTCTTTTTTATAAAAAAGTTAGGCATTGCGCGGCAAAGTTAGGCGGCAAATGCCGCTTTTCCGCCGACTTTTGTCGCGCGACGCGGCGTTTGTCACTTAACTGCGGCGGCGCCGCGTGCGTTAAGTGCCGCCGCCATTTTTTTTCACAAATTACGGGTGGTATTGTATATTCACACCTTGCCTCGTCGAGCAGTGGAACACGTCATTTATCTGCCTACAAACTCGATTAAAATCCAGCGAATTTGTGCTGAGGATGTACTATGACACTGCTAAATGTGTTTATATTAGAAACTAGTAAATTCTTAAGATAGCGACCTTTTCGATGAACCACTGTTTGCGATCTGAGGTTCATCGAAAAAAAAAAACGCCACCTGCACAGTCCATTCGTTATGTCGAGAACGTAACTAACAGTGCCATAGTACGGATCCTCAGTACAACCTTACGAAAGTTTTCGCCGCTTTCTAGAAATTAGAGGGCTCTGAAGCAAGGGATGATCCCCTGGGGATCCCCACAGGATGACACGAAACAATGGAAATCCCAGCTTTTATGGCCGCCGTAACATGCCATTCATCATGCGCAAATATCAGGTCATATGATTCTGCAAAACAGACAGAAAAAAGAGTACAGATATCTAGAGAAACAAAGTATGACGCGTCCCTTCTCAAATCCCCTCTCCTTCCCAGCGGGATGTATGCATAAGGGCCCAAGGCGCTTAAAGCAAGCTATAACAAGCTATAATTTGTTTTGTAAGCATTAAGGGGTTTTCATAACCACGCGTATCAAATCCCGTGCATACTTCACGCGACTTCAGTCGCGATGCTATTTGGTAGTACTCCGATTGTCCGTAACTAATCAGCGGAATTTGAATGCACAAAATATAGGGCGTATTGTCAATATGCGAAGGTTATACATGCCATGCATTTGCAGTCTGCAAGTTTCCCATCTGAGCACTTCTGACAAATTGTCATATGAAGCGCATGGTATGCTCGAGGCCTCAGACTTCATATGCTTGAGAAAATTTTACCTAATTGGTCCGGCATCGAGTTTTATTTCACTTTTTTCATGTGACACATACAGATTCCTAGAAATGAATCATTACACGAACTTTTATTTTCTTTCGAAGAAACCGAGTTTCATTTTGAATGTGGTGCTTCATTTGGTGCTAGATTTGGCGCTTTTAGATGAAGTCAGAGATGAAATCAGTTGGTTTCAAGAGAGTGGCCCAGCAAATTTGAGACTAATTTTTTGTAATAAACTAATTTTTTTGTGATTAGTAGACTAATTTTTTGTGATTTGGTAAAGAACATGCTTATTAGGCTACTGCTTGAGTCCCATTCAATAAGACTTCTCTATTCAAAAAAAACACTTAAAGTGGTGCGCAAAGGGTGATTCTGCACCAGCCAAGACAATTTGTTGCTTTTCTTCTTTCTTAGCATGCCTTAGAAGTCGTTTTCCCCCTATTTTTGATGTGCTACAACCTGCTGTCAAAGTTAAGATGGAGCTAGTCAACGTTGCTTATACGGGCTGGTAGAATTTTTGAAAATTTCATGGATCAACCTATTCAGATTTTTTTTGGGATCGGGAAAGCTTGTGATTGCAAAACCTCTAGACTTTAATTTCGGTGAGCCACTGCCTTTAAGACGAAAATTACAGTGGCCACATGGGATGCACGATGCGTATGCAAGGATGAACTGACAATACATGCATGAGCGGGGTCATTTAAGCTCTAAATGGCGAAAGCATTCACCAAGCAACCGGTGAATCACCTCTACTTCACACACTTCTCCAGTCTTACTATCTAATGCAGTTTTCGCGCCGCATGATGATAATTTTCAAATTCAACGCGTTGTTGACTATCAAAAATGAATTGTAAACAACTACTCATGCTTGAAGTTTTTCGGTGAGTTCAAGAAGTTCAAGAGTAGAGATTTTTTCGAGAGAATAAATGCGAATAAAAAATGGATAGTGAATTTGTTATAGCTTGATAGGCGTTGAAAAAAGATGATGGTCAACTTGATCTATGCCACTGAGGAAAAACTTTCTTCTCTTGGACAGAAGTTTGAGAAGTTGGCGAATTTTTGCAAAGTTTAGTATTTCATCACTTTTTGGGCTAAAAGCTTGCACATATACATGTCAAACACATCTATGAATTTGCAAAAATCTAAATTCGGATCCAAATTTGCAAGCTGCCATGTGTATAAACTACTTAGGACGCAGAACGTTATCCACGCGTCGGATTCGCTGGTCCTTGATTGGATCCAATGCGTGGATTCTAGAAAAGCTGGGTCACTATAAGATTCACGCTTGATGAACCAACATGTTGAAAGTATGTGTTGTGCAGAAAATTGGCTTGAGAGCTTGTCTAGCTTGTCGCGGATTGGACCCCCAGCTCCCAACGTCAGTGGTGTTACGGCTCTCCTGCATCGGCGAGGGGAGCCAGGGGTCCGCACCGTGAGATAATGGAACGTAACGTTTGAGGGCTAGCTGTGTAACGATGCTTGTGCCTGCCACAGGAGTACTCCATACACACTTAGGGGCCCTTGCCACCAGCCTGCTTAGTAGCGACTCGTCACTTGGGACTCGACTATGCCTCCAACCATCGACAGCTGGGGCGTGTACTCATAACCGTGGCACTTAACTAGTATTGTGCCAGCCTTCCTACAGATGTTACCTACTAGGCTTGATTACGAAATACACATGAATGAAGATGACGCAAATATACCCGGGGCCACAGCCGAGCTGTGGTCACCGCTCCAACACACATCACACTTGTACAATGCCCACCATTTATCCGCAACTTATCCCTACACTCAAACATACAGGATGAGCACAACCGACCAGATGTTAGCCTAGGGGTCGGCAATATCGGAAACCCCCCGAGGCGGTGTCGCCGGCGTGTGCCAGGCGCAAGCGCGCTCGGGGTTACCTCGTAGCGTGGGAGCCAGTCCTCCGTGGCGTTGATGGAAGCGACGCGTGAGATGGGGTAGCGCTGATCGATCGATGGCTTGAGACGATTGGAACCCGACCGCTCACGATGGCGACAGCAGCGAAGAATGACTACGTGACTTATTTAAGCGCTGCGCAGGTAAGAGAGGTGAGAGGCGGGACAGCGCGAGGACTGCGTTTTGGGACCCCTTCGCAGCGCGGCGGCGGCAACCTTTGAAGGAAGTCGCGAATCCGCGACACTCCGGGCAACGAAAAAGAAAGGGTCCGAGGTAGCTCCCGATCTGCCATGTTACCTACGACCCTACGAGTCAAACATACATACAAACCTACGAGTCAAGTATCCCTAGGTGGAACGCGGGACCTACAGCCTGTCGTGGTAACAGCCGGTTGTTCTCGGAGGTAAGCATGAAGAATCGTCGGGGGCTCTACTCTGGATACTGGCGGGCTTCGGCAGTTGTGGAGACGATTGTTGCGTTGAACGGAAGTTGAGGCGACCATTGACTTGACACTTGCGGCATCGACAGCTTGATTGGACCATGGAACTCGACGTTGACGTGGATGTTGGGCTTGGCGTGACGTTAACAGCGGCTCGACATGGATGATGCGGAAGCGACGATGAAACGGCAAAAGATGTTAAATTTTGCCTAATGGCGCGGTTTTTTACGCCTGGGGATTAATTTAAAGCGAGGGAGAGATTTTACCTCGCGACACAAGACCCCCGGGGGCTAGATACGTGCGAAAAGGGGGCGTCCCAAAAACTCCAAAAGTAATACGGTCTCCCACCGTGGCCCCCAAAAACTCGACAGTTGGGAAGTAGGCACTTGGGATACACGTCAACTGCGGGCTAACCTAAAATAGGGTCAGCAACAAAAACTGGGCGAGCTTAAGGCCCGCCAAAACCAAACATAATCAAAAGAAAAAGAAAAGAAAATAAAAGGGTACGAATAAAACAGTCAAACTAAATTAAACGTACCCAAAAATCGTCAGTTGGGGCTATCGTCATGTGGGAAACACGCAAATTGGGAAACTCTCCATCTTCCACCCAAAAACTCGATAGTTGGGGCTATCGCAACAGTGGACTCGAAACTTGGGGGATCCTTATCCTCAATCCAAACAAATAACATTAATAAAGAAACGAAGGTTGGGGGGTGAGCGCGAAGCTTCACCAAAAACTCGTAAGTTGGGGAAACGTAACCTGAGGCTAATGATCATGAGGCGAAGCATCTCTTCTTTGGGGCTGACGATCGTGGGGCGAGGCGTCTCTCCTCTGCTCTCTCCTGGCTCTCTGTCGCCTGCGCATGTCAGCCATTGCCTTGTACTGGTCAAGATGTTGCGGTATTGGTCAAATGGGAGGTCGTTGGTGCAGTGGTGCTGGTCAAAGCAAAATGAGGTGTCGTGGTCCTTAGAACGACACGACCGGCATCTCCTGCCATAGCGGGGGCAGTCCCCTCGGCATGGATGCCACAGCACAAGAAACGTCCGCCCCTCCTCGCATTCAGATCCATCCTCTCACTCAGAAGAGTGTAGTTGGGGCAACTGGAGGAGTAATGGCGCTGCCTGCAGAAGTAGCAGCGGATGTTCTCGGGCGGTGTATCCGGCCTCTTCTGCTCCCGCTCTCTCCCCTCCATCGGCTCGTCCACCTGACGCTCACCTGAAATGGGGCGTGGGGCCCCATCCTGTGGCCGTATTCATCAACGAACCCTGAGGGTTAAATTAACCCCCAGGGTTAGTTTAACCCTCAGGGTTCATTGGCCGTATTCATCAACCATAGGAAGGGTTTGCCACCGAACGCAATCCACCCGTATCGATCAACGACCCTGTGGCCGTAATCATCAACGAACCCTGTGGTTGATGAATACGGCCAATAAACCCCGAGGGTTAAACTAACCCTGAGGATAAAAGCGTCAGTTACGCGTGCGCTGTGCAAACTCACATCACAGAATCCTAAGTACGTGCTAAATTCACTTTATACTTCCATTCTTGCACTGTTATAGTAGTATAATCAACGAATAAGCTTCTAACACTAGTTTTTATAATACATCTCTAGCATATTTGTGCAGCATCCAAACTTACAGCGTGAGTATATTTTCATGTGTGCAATTGTGTCGTGTAAGTTCTACTTTTGCGCAGTTCGTTTTATACCGGGCTTGTGCTACTCTTTTAGGGGTCAGTGCGTGTTATCATAAAGTGGTTCTTCTATTTCAGCACTTGTCAAAGTGGAATGCGCAACCATTTTTCCTCGTCGCATTCATTTGTCACCAAAGCTAGAATTCTTTTTCTCGCGAACTGTTTCATGTACTTCGAATTTGAACATAAAACGAAGTCGAACCTAAATAGTATAACAACAATCTAATACTGAATACTACAATACTCGTTGATCGCTTTTTATAAAACTATTAGATGCGAGTAAATGTTTGTATGAAGTGTCAGGGTAGAGTTAACCTTGCTCTAAGCTAGGGTTAAATAAACCCCGATGAATCACGTAAGTTTAATCCTCCAGGGTTAGTTTAACCCTCACTATTCGTTGATGAATACGGGTTAGTCGCTTTCGGGGTAAAATTAACCCTCAAGGTTAGATTTAACCCTCAGGGTTAAGCTTACCCTCTGTTTCATGAATACGAGTTAATCGCTCTCCAGGGTTAAATTAACCCTGCAGGGTTAGTTTAACCCCCAGGGTTCGTTGATGAATACGGCCACTGGGGGGCGGGCGACACGTGGGGCGGCGTTGTTGCGGCCGATGTGGAGGTCACTTCCGATTCCCTACGAGACCTCTTGGGGGCTCTGGCTGAGCGGGATCGATGTCGATCCGTCGACGACGATGGCAACTCGGCGATACCAGCAAGGACTTCTTCCTGGATGTCGTCTTGCTGCCGCTGTCGTGTGCGAGAGCGTGAATGCGGGCGCTTCGATGGGGTGCTCTGTCGAGCTGTGGCTGTCGTAGATTGCGGGTAAGACTCGTGGGGATGCGCTTCGAACCTGCGCATAATGATGACATGGTATTGGTGACGGATTCTCTCCATCTCCGCAACCATTGTGGCGGATGTGAGGTTGATCTGAGTCAACCCGTCCGGTGTGACTCCATAGTGGGCTAACAGAGCGAGCCTTTGCTGTAACTCAGCCGGCTGAAGATGGAACAGCTCTGTTAGGCGAGCATTGACCGCGTGACGACGATAGTTGATGTTGTATGTGAGGGTGTAGATGCGGTCGATCCTCTCTAGGAGTCCTTGGGTGTCCGGCAACGACAGCTGGGATGTGGAAGTTATAAACTTTGTGGCTTCCGTGATGGCATGGTCGAGTGCCTTCAACTCGTACGTGACCAGTAGGGGCATCAGGTACTCGGTCTTGGCTCCGATGAAATTCTCCTCCTGGGGCGAAAAGATCTCTTTCGTGAAGAGACTGCGGAAGCGCTGCCCGATCTTACTGTGGAGGTATCCATCGAGGAGCACATAATCCTGTTGTCCCAGATGGGCTGGGTCAAAGATGTGCCTAAAGTTGAAAGCTGTGGTGAGCTGCTGGAGCAGACTCAGTGCGGGTCGATATGACTGGGGGACAGCGTGAGCCTGGGTATCGCTGTCAGCTTCACGAAGCAGTCGACGATTGGGATTATATCCTTTGGCGATCGCGGTGATGAGTTCGATCATCGTCGGCTTGCGAGTGTGGGGGTCTTCTCCCGGCGGACTCAGATGGGATACGTCCACCTGGGGTGGGACCACTGGGGCGGGCGTTGGTTCCGGAGCTTTCGCGGACGAAAGCTCACGGATGACCGCGGCCACAAGTGCGGCGCCGCTAGGATCGTCGGCGGTCTTCGTATCGCGATCCTTGGGGGGAGTGGGCTCTCTCCTGGGCGGCGTCCGCTCTCGCTCCGAGGAGCTCGTCCTCGAGAATGATCGAGGACGTCTGCGAAACTGGTAGGCACTGTCCTTTAAGGGGACAGGCACTCCTCGTTTCGACTTCTCTTTAATCGCCATCAGTTCGCTTGTAGCTGGTCGGGCTACGATCGCTATTACCTGAAAAGAGAAGTATGAGAATGGGGGTACGACGTACTGTGACATGCATACACACATGGAGTGTAACATGGGTTGAAAAAAGATGAGAGAAGGAAAATGGGAAGAAAAAATGGGAAGAAAAGGAATTGGGAGAGAAACGTAAGCCCATGCTCCATGAGGCGTGATAAGAATGAAGTGTAAAACAAGTGAGGTCAATTGGTCAGGTCGCGCATGAGTTATAACATGTAGCATGCAGTATAACATGTCAAACATGTATAATGGGAGGATGATGTGAGAAAATGTGTGAGAAAGTGAGTGAGTGTGAAGAGTGTGTGAGTGAGAAAGAATGTGTGAGAGAGATGAATGTGTGAGTAAAGAGGAAAGCGAGTGTGAGTATGAAAGTTGTGAGTTAGAGTGTGAAGTGAGAAAGTGTGAATGCGAATGTGAGATTGAGACGAAATGAACTACAAGAGTAGATGAAATGAGAACGCGCGCACAAAACAAGAATCTCTTGCCTGACCAATATGCAAAAATTATATGTGGGTAAGGAAAATGTGAGAGAGAATGTGTGAAAGGATGTGTGAGAAAATGTGAAAAAGAATGTGAGGTGTGAAAATTGCAAAAGACAAGCCACTGCCTTTTCGGCACAATGTGAGGAAGAAAATCAGAAAAAAACAAACGACAAAAGAGAAATGTGGTTTGTTGGGAGATGAGAATGAAGAGAAAGTACAGAAATGAACGCAACATACAAGAAATCGCAAAGGAAGATGTTAAAATGACAACCAACGTGCGTCGGCATGATGCAATTTCGTATATGCTGACTGTAGCTTTCCCTGCGGGACCACTCAATCGGCGTAGTCGTGTGGAGCGTGTTAGCGAGCGCGTCTTGCGATTGGGGCGAGTATACTTGGGAATGTGATGCTAGGGCACGCTGCGCACACGCATTGGAGCGCGTTTATGCTCAGTGGGTTGAAATTTGCGATTTTAAGCGTTTAGCTTTGCGGGGAGGTCGAATCCTCGTGGGAGAATGGGAAGAATGTCTAGAAGACAGTCTTCTGGGCTTGGATATTGGGGTGTAATCGTCCTGGGCGCGAATTTCTAAGGGGTAAAGACGCGATAACGGTCTTCTGAGGAACCTACCGTTGGGCATCCGTACTTCTGCGAATGGTACATTGTTGGGTTCGCTCCCATGAAGTCGAACCACAAATCCCAACTTCCATTGTCCTCTCGGCAAATTGTCTTCGGCAATTAGCACGAGGTCGTTAACTTGGGGATGTGTAGCTGTGTGTCTGGGCTGTCGCAAACGACGTTGGTGGCGCTGAACAAGTGCGGAGAGGTAATCGGTGCGCCATATCTCCCAAAAGGAGTCCAAAACGGATTGTGCTTCCCTATACCAATCCGACAACCTGTGTTCGTCGACAACGACATCGTAAGTCTGGGGTTTTGGGGGAAGTTGAAGCTGAACTTCTGGGGAGATGAAATCCACTGGGCGTAGTGCTCGAAACGGAGCTCCCTCTCGATATGGGGTTACAGGTCGAGAGTTGAGAATCGCTTCGATCTCTACGACCACTGTTCTCAACTGTTCCCATGTGAGTGAGGTCCTTCCTATCGTCTTCTTGAAGGCAGACTTGAAGAGAGCAACGAGTCTCTCATAAAAGCCTCCTTTCCACGGCGATATGGGGGTGATAAACTTCCACGTGATCCTATGTTTCGTTGCGAAACTGTGGATGGGGTTCCATGACTGAGGCGCAAAGAACAAAGTCCTCATTGCGTCTTCTGCGGCATGGAATGTGGATGCGTTATCACTTTAGATGACGTTGGTGTTCCACGTCGTCCCATAAATCGTAGTAAGGCTAGTAGGAAGTCCTGTGTGGAGTTAGAGCTGACAAGTTCCACATGTACAGCTCTTGTGGCCATGCACGTAATGAGGCACACCCATGACTTCGCTTTTGTGCCGTTCGCGTCCCTGTAGTGGTCCAGTCCTACGTTCTGGAACGGTCTTGATCTTAGGACTCGTTCCTCGGGCAAGCTGGGCATGTCCGGATAACGATAGGCAGGGCCACTGGCTCTCTTACAAACGGTACATGTGCGAAGAATGCGACCTACCGTACGACGTGTGGAAGGTACAAAAAAGCGTTGTGACAGCTGGGCGATAGTCGCGTACGTTCCTTGATGGTACGATGCGAAGTGGATGTGAAGTGCGATGAGAAATGTAAGTTTGTGAGAGGGCACCAATAAAATAGGCGCTGTAGGGTGGACTTTCTCCATGCGGGCTGGGCATCTGATAAGCCCGTTTTCGTCTCTATGTGCGTTGAATCGCTCGAGGTGAAAACGTTCTAACAGATGGGCAGACTCTCGATAATGTTCGCGAATAAGCAAAATCTCTGCTAAGGCAATGTCCTGGGCCGTGATGTTACCGGCAGAGGAGATTTGAGAAAGAATGGGGATTGCCTTATAGAGATGATGTCTATGGGCGGACACTCTGGGGCCAAGAAACTTGCGACGTAAAAATCTGAGGACGTAAACGGTAATACGAAGAAGTTTCGTATAACTGTTCGTGACGTAAAATGGGATAACTGACACGTGTGAATCTTCTCTAACCAAACTTACCTGTACAAACTCCTTGTCCTGCTCCGGTGTTGTCGTGGGCAGGGTCGTGAAGTCAATATCTTTATCGGGCCAGTACTCAGGTAACCGAAGGATGAACGATGGTCCTGTCCACTAAACATGATCCACTGCTTCCTTCGTCGTCAATCCGCGCGTCGCATAGTCCGCGGGATTGTCCTCCGAAGCAACATAGTGGAACTTGACATCGGTACCCGAATCGTGAAGTTCCTTAACGATCTTGCGGATGGAACTTACCCTATTATGGACAAACTGCTTCAATGGCCTGGTGGAATGAATCCAATGAAGCACGATTTGGGAGTCTGAAAAGATGTGAATTGTGAAGAGTGGAAGATCCAACTCTTTGTGGAGGTATTGGGCTGGAGTAAGACAATTCCTCGCTGCCATCAATTCCATTCTTGGAATGGTCATGGGCTTTGCGGGCCCGTTAAGGTGCGATCTTGCCATAACGAGGTGTGAGGTGGTCGTATCGTAAGTGCGACTGACCAAATATGCGCATGCGGCATACACTCGTTTTGATGCATCTCCAAAGACGCACAAATCGAATGTACTTGTGGCTGATGTAGATCGTGTAATGACTCGTCTGGAGAAGGGTGGTAACGGGTGCTGTACATCTTGACAAAGACGTCGCCACTCTTTGAGGGTTTCCTCATCCAATCCATCGTCCCACAGATGCTTCTTCAGCCACAAATCCTGGATGAATAACTTAAATGGGACCATAAAAAGAGTGAGAAGACCTAAAGGGTCATATGTGGAAGCATAAGCTCTGAGGGCAGTACGTTTCGAAACTACTGGATGTTCTATGGTCCTGATCGGGTAAGTACATCCGGATCAGGTGTCCATGGAATTCCCAACAGTTTCGTGTGTTGCGGTTCTTTGATGCGGTCTTGTGGGTCTATCCTGCGATTGACTATATCTGAGGAGCACAAGAATTCTCTTAAATTCATGTGCATGTGGTTAAATATGGACTTGGCTGATCTATACTTCTGCACGGCTTCCTCGTGTGTAGAAGCACCTAGAACAACGTTGTCCACATATGTGTTCCTTTGAATTTCTCGACAAAGTGGGGTATTAATGCGGTGCAAATAAATGCGAATAGATGCGGCTAGTATAAATGGGGAGGATTTGACTCCAAATGGGATTCTCGTAAAGCGGAAATGACGTAAGTTGTCCTTGTCAGGAGGTCGATTGACATCCTTCAGCCACAGGAAACGTGTCACATCTCGCTGAGAAACTTGCAGTCGAATCTGATGGAAAGCCTTTTCAACATCAGTGATAAGAAGGTGCTTGTGCAACCGGGCTCGAAGTTGAATTCCTGCTATCTCTGGCAAAAGAGATGGTCCTTCGTAGAGGCAGTCATTCAAACTGGGAACTCCTCGCATATGGGATGAGGCATCGAAAACTACTCTTAGCTTAGTAGTAGCCGATGATTCCTTGAAGACAGCTTGATGGGAAATGTAGTAAACAAGATGACTATCGTCAACCTGCTCACTAACTTCCTCTATGAAGCCTGACTCCAGATGTTGTGCGATGGCTGCACAGTAGCTCTTCCATACAGATGGTCTTTCCTGTAGACTGCGATATTGACTGACTAATCGGCAATAAGCTAACTGCTTATTGTCGGCCAGCTGGGGATGTGATTCCTTCCAAGGAAACTGCACGTAGAGAAACCCATTATCGAAGCATGCGGTATCCTCGAAGCGCTTGAGGATATGGGAATTGGCGATGGCGTTTTCGTCATCGTGGGACTGATCTGTAATACCTAAACGTTCTAATTGCCACAATCTGGCGACGATGTCCTCGTCTTCATCGTCTTCTCGCCACTGATCAATCCCGGTGGATGTTGAGACGGGATGAACCTGCGAAAAAAAGATGAACCTGAGACAACGGTACCCAAATCGTGTGTGGGTTAGGACTAATCTTGACGGTAGGCATACAGACGATCCTTGTGTGATGATATCCCTGAAATGGTCAATACCTATAAGGACGTCGACGTTGACCGATACATCCTTATGGTAAGTCGGAAGATCGAATCCAAACTGGCGAATGAAATCGATATCTTCACTAGACAATCCTGGTGAGGTAGTAGGGCTTGTGAGTTTGTCTTTGGTGCGTACAAAGACTGTGAGTTCCTTATCGAATAAGTCGATAAGTGTGAGATCAGCTTTACCAGAAACTTCCGTGGTCTGATGTCCTCCAAAGGCCGTTAACGTAATCGGCTGATGGTCATAGACATGAAGACCTAGTCGTTTCACTGCAGATGTGGTGATAAAGCTGGTCTGTGCGCCGGAATCGAGTAGAAGGGTCATATCCTGGAGATCTCCTGAGGCTGTGCGAGCTTTGGCTTTCACCAGCATCAAAGCTGGATAAAGCTGAGGATTGTTCGAATGAAGCTGCAGACGTAGATAACACTGATGATAGTCCTCATACTCTGTATCGGACTGTAGCAACAGCTGATCATTCGTCCTTGCCTCCTCAGGATATGGCGATCCTGATCTTCGTCCTCTGCGTCGTTCCGGTGATGGGGATCGATATCGTCGATTCGTGGGGGATGACTCTCTGACGGGTACATCAAAACGTACACGTGGAGATGGGGATCGGGATGACTCACGTTCCCGAGAGTGAGAGGTGGAACTCGATCTGCTGCGATATCCTCTCTGTTCGCGGGGCTGATAAGCACGATCACGAGAACGATCTCGGGATCTTCTGCTGTTTCGTGCTGGACTTCTCGAAGGAGAATAGTCCTTTGAGGATTGGCGACTTCTCATAGCGGGTCGTGATCCATGGGGTGACCTAGTCCTTGAGGATCGGCTTCTAATTGGCGCAAACCTACAGAGGAGTCGATGGTGGTAGCCTCTACAATTCCTGTAGATGGGATAATTGCACTGATCTTGCCGATGTCCTTCACGAAGACACTTCCAACACAATCCCAGGAGTTACACGATCTTACGGCGAACGTTGACTGGGAGCTGTTGGTTGCATCCACGAGAGGAGTGTGCAAAGGAATCGCAGAAACAACATGCGGCTGGATCATAAAGTGGTCTTGGGGAAGACGCTGACTGAGTCGTGGGGAAACATCTCTATTGATGACATAGGTACTACTGCGGGAGCAAGTCTGCTCGAACCTCTCCTTTGACTGAATAAGGTCATCGAGGTGAGACATGACTTGTCGAAGATCGAAATCGGCTCGTTTCTCGAACTCGACGTTGTTAAGTCGCTCCTGGATTGACAGGGGAAACTTAGTGCGTACGAGATCGATGATATAAAGCACACGTTTGAATCCTCGAAACGCTTGAGGGCATGAAGGATACCCTGAATCCGGAACCAAGTGTTTCGCATGTCCGAAGCTGATTCGGTTGCGGGCTGAAGATCTCGGAGCTGCTGATGGAGTAGCGCTCTGGCCCTCCTCGGGCAATCGTACCGCTTCTTCAATGCTTGCACCAACTGATGGTAGTTGTTCCGTCCTGGTTCAAGGTCCTGCAACACCACTTGAGCTTCTCCCTTAATCAGGTTCATGAGGTAGAGATATTTCATATTGAGGTCGATGTTGGGGTCGTTGTGAACAGCTAGCTCAAATGCACACCAAAACTGCTGGAACTTGGTGACATCTCCATCGAACTGCGGCAACGTTAACTTCTCCAAATGGATCGGTACGTTGTGCGACGATGGGGCAGTTTGTGCGGATGTAAGCTGAAGATGTTCTAGCTGCTGTACAGCGTCCAAATGGGTATGTTCAGCATGTGGCTGTGGGGCATCTGTGCGATCCTGTCGCTGGGGCGTCATCACTGTTCCTGTCGTCCCCGTAGTGGCATCCTCACTTATGGAATTAGCGAGTCGATGGATACGAAGAGACTGATAGTGTTCACTATCCGCTTCCTGGGTACTCTGCAAAGTGCGGAGAAGTGCTTTAGCGTCGGCCTGATGTTGATCCACGCTGTGCTCTTCCTCGAACCTGCTGTATGCCTGCTGATCCGTCAGCGAATTGGAGATGGTGATGTGGTAGAGAAGTACATCGCGACGTTTACGCAGAAGCGAAAGTGCGGATCTCAGATTCACTGTAGAGAACTGTGTGGCTGCCTGACGTTGCTGGAGCTGATGGAGTTGCTCGGCAGCTGGGGCGTCAGACACTTACGGGGTAAGCAGATCGGAACTTACCTGTTTCCTAATCGCCTCCAGGTCCTCGATGGCTTTGACGACCTTTGGGATATAGGATTCCACGGTAGCCATATCGATCGATAGCACACTAGCTCGAAAACTTGCAGGAGGTAGTAACTGCCAAACCCAAATTCTGAAATTGTGCTACGTGAGTATGTTTGACGAGGGTGCGACTACTTGCGGACGTAGTCACACGAAATGGTGAACACAATACACGAGCGAAATGCGTGAAACGATGAACAACAAGCAACAACTGAAACCCCCCGATGTTAGTATGGGGTATAAGTGCCGATGATCGAAAGCGGTGTCGATCGCAAGGAGCTGTCACTAACTAAGCCTAACCACAAATTACGGAAGGAGAAAAAGGGAATGAGTGCGCAATGCGAGCATGTGGGAAAAGGTAAATTAGGGGCGAGACTCTCATCTGACGCAACACAGGGCTCGTTCGACGGCCTGATGGCGTGTTTCAGGGCAGACAGAGCTGAACGTCTCGATGGCTGCAGAGAAACCTGGCCACCAAAAGGCACCAGACAGTTCCGGGCAGTAGGCAGGGCGTAGATTGCTGCTGCCACTACAGGTCTACGGGATCACCCTACTCCCAGCTAAGTGGAACTGTGGGTAGTCGCGTATTCGCGTCAACCTAGTCGCGGCGGAGCTTGCTGATGAGACGAAAGATGAGTTCTCCAAGGAGCCACAGGGTACAACCAGCATGTATACACTGCGCAAACATGTGAAATGGAAAATGGGATGGATTTGCACTGCTAACTAGGGACCCTAATGTGCAAAGCGTGCACATGCGGACTACACAGGTGAGGCTCGATCACAAAAGCTGAACATAGGTTTGCTATCCCTATGCTCAACTCCGGTACGATGCACCATGTCGCGGATTGGACCCCCAGCTCCCAACGTCAGTGGTGTTACGGCTCTCCTGCATCGGCGAGGGGAGCCAGGGGTCCGCACCGTGAGATAATGGAACGTAACGTTTGAGGGCTAGCTGTGTAACGATGCTTGTGCCTGCCACAGGAGTACTCCATACACACTTAGGGGCCCTTGCCACCAGCCTGCTTAGTAGCGACTCGTCACTTGGGACTCGACTATGCCTCCAACCATCGACAGCTGGGGCGTGTACTCATAACCGTGGCACTTAACTAGTATTGTGCCAGCCTTCCTACAGATGTTACCTACTAGGCTTGATTACGAAATACACATGAATGAAGATGACGCAAATATACCCGGGGCCACAGCCGAGCTGTGGTCACCGCTCCAACACACATCACACTTGTACAATGCCCACCATTTATCCGCAACTTATCCCTACACTCAAACATACAGGATGAGCACAACCGACCAGATGTTAGCCTAGGGGTCGGCAATATCGGAAACCCCCCGAGGCGGTGTCGCCGGCGTGTGCCAGGCGCGAGCGCGCTCGGGGTTACCTCGTAGCAAGGGAGCCAGTCCTCCGTGGCGTTGATGGAAGCGACGCGTGAGATGGGGTAGCGCTGATCGATCGATGGCTTGAGACGATTGGAACCCGACCGCTCACGATGGCGACAGCAGCGAAGAATGACTACGTGACTTATTTAAACGCTGCGCAGATAAGAGAGGTGAGAGGCGGGACAGCGCGAGGACGGCGTTTTGGGACCCCTTCGCAGCGCGGCGGCGGCAACCTTTGAAGGAAGTCGCGAATCCGCGACATAGCTTGCTCCACGTAAATCTCAATATATATTAGTAAAGTTTCCACAACCTTGCCAATTGAAAACCCCCGAGGCGGTGTCGCCGGCGTGTCACCAACGACCACATATTGCCGATTATCTCAAACTTAACTAATTAGACCCTCGACTGCTGAGTATACATAAACAACGAAGCAAAATAACATGAAAAAGACGCAGTCGCTAACAAATAGTTGGAACTATGATGACGATAAGTCAAACCAAAATGATATCTTGGTATTTTGTGGAATTTGGACTACTTGTAAGAGATATACAAGCAATGTACAAGTGATGGAAAATGCATGAGCAGGGCTCGGCACAGGTGGCCTACGGGGCAAACTGGATATCGTTTTGGAACAAAAAAGCAAGGGGAATATCGTTTAAACGGACCCCCCCCCCTTACATACACAAAACCGCCTTCTACTCTTATGTCACCTTTCATCTTCTGTAGAGGACGCAAACTGTCATTCTTATCTTATACATCCCATACCTGCGAATACCAAAAATTTCCTTATCAACAGGTTCGCCGGTTAAACGCGCGATTTGAAATCTGCCCCGAAATAAACAAAAAACTTGTTTACAGCGAGGAGAAAATGGAATGACACCAAAATTGGTGTATAAATGGCAATAAGCAGTTGGAACTAGGTGCGAAAAATTGTGAAAAAATTATGTGAACGGAAGGCGTGGCAAACTTTTATCAGAGGTTAGGTGGCCTTCCACCTACCTGGACAGCCACCAGGTGGCTGTAAAAGAAAAAGTCATAAATTTCTCTTCCTTGACATAATTTCTCACTATTTTCTCACTCGTTCTACATAACCTTATTCTACATTAGAAACCCTACAACGGAGTTTTTGAATCTCCCCAGACCCCCTCTTCCTCGCCTATTTACAGCCCTTCAAATATTTTGCATAGCGGCGGCAAAGCCTGCTCCAAGCGGGTGCGTAGCAAGTGATACCCAGGCGCCGACTGCCGCAGCCAGCCATCAGAGCTGCCGGCAAGGCCGCTGCAGATGGTACAGTAGTTAAACTGGTCGTCTAAAACTCTTGTTAAGAGTTTTCCTCGCACCTCGTCGCTCTGAGGTGCGATATGAGCCTCAGGAAAGCGTGATACCCTCCATATCTATATCGTTTTAAACAACAGAAAATTCATGTTTTTGAGAAACATGCAAATAAACAAATAAACAGTAAACAGTGGAGGGTTTTTCTAAAGGAAAGTGATTACAAAATCAAACCACTTCAGAAACTTAAAGGATGCAGAAGCTGAATTAAGAATTCTCAAATTTCTAGAAAATTTTTTTCTTTTTTTTCTACGTCGGGGAACGGACGAGAACAATTACAAGAAAAGTCATGGATATAACGGTAAACTCTGTCAAATTGATCATTCCACACATAATGATGTTAAGCTAACTAAATAAGGCAAAGTAGGTCAAACAACTTGAAGTTCATTGATAAGAGATGAAAAGATGTCACATTTGCTGATATAAAAGGAAACGTAGATTCACCAAGAAACATGTAATATTTTGATGTACACAGTTTTCTTCTCCAGGGATTTTGAGAAAATAAAGAAAGGATAATGAAAAAAATCCGAAATTCAGAACTCGTTGCAAAACAAAAGTTTAAAATTGAAAGAACCACCTCTGACAACCCTTCACAAAACCGCATTTCGACTTCTGAAGTGTTCATTATACTTGGGTAATTCGATAATTTTTCATCGAATGAATGAATATCGAATAAATTCGAAAAGGAAAAATCTCGAATAAACGAATATCGAATAAATTCGGAAAATCAAAAATATCGAATGAATGAACTTCGAATAAATTCGGAAAATCAAAAATATCGAATGAATGAATTTCGAATAAATTCGGAAAATCAAAAATATCGAATGAATGAATATCGAATATATTCGAACATTGGAAGTCGAATTTCGAATAAATATTCGAATGATTTATCGAATAACTAGAGCAATCACATCTCAAACTTGCCGACATATCTGGCTAAAGCCGATCCAATCATAATCAGCCCCCTAGAATCTCCTATAACAACTCCTAGCTCAAAATTTTCCAAAAATTGCTGAAATCAATGAAATAGATTTCGGTTTTAATCAGCACCCTCACTTACCCCCTTGCACCAACTCCCAATCTCGTAGCTCAAGATTTTCCAAAAGTCGATAAAATCGATAAAGTAAATTTTTGTTCATAATCAGCACCCTCACTTACCCCCTTGTACCAACTCCCAACCTCGTAGCTCAAGATTTTCCTGTTCATCGGAGACTTTCGTCTTGCGTGGTATAAGCTAGTCGTGGACGAAGGCATGTTATTTCCTCCGCGAAGCGAGCACGAATGCCCCTATAACCCCGGGCATATGCAGGCATTTCAGTGGCGACGTGGTATGGCAATACTCAAATTGTCCAAAACCTATTCTGAAAGTATATAGGTTGGTGCAAAAGGAATGGCCGATTTGCGAATTCTCAATTTGACGTGCTATAACTTTCTAAAGAATCCACATTTCTGGATGCGGTAAAGACCCTCAGAAGCAGCAAATCTTTCGCAATACAGCACATACTTATTTATACTCAAACTATAAAAGGGAAGAGAAATACGGACTAAAAGACAAAGAAGGTTCTTCTGCTAGAACCTTGTTTTTGACAATTCATAACTTCCTTCAAAGTTTTTTTTTATTATAAATGATAAGTGGCCTATCTCGTAGCCACAAGCCAGTAGTACAAAATGCAGAAAAAAGAATTCGGACAAAAAAGTTTGCGAAAAAGAGAAAAATTGAAATTTAAAATTTCTCATTTTTCAACATTTTTTCACTGTGCCTCAAAGTCCGGAATATAGAATTTTCTGATTTTCTACGTACTGAACAGCTGGATGTTTTTGCAAAAACTGTTAACAAGTGTCCTAGCCCTACGCTTACAGAATTGAGCAAAGCTTCGGCGACTGACTTCCTCAGAAGAAAATTATGGGTCATAAAATGACCGCAACAGCTACTCATGTTTGGGCGCCGATATCTCAGTCTGGATAACTTCAAAGAATGCAGTTAAGTACACAAAATGTAGGCAATTTCTATTACATACAAGAGCTAAATTTTCGAAGAAATCCCATTGATACGCCTGGCCGGAAAAGTGAATGCAATGAAATTCTGAATTTGGATGCGGTTATTTGAAGCTCAGCAACTTTACAAAAAATGATGATGAGAGCCCGTTTTAAGCACCGTTAGATAGAGCATGAAAGCAGCATCGCGATGGTATACTACATCTATTGTAAAGAAGAAGAATTGATGGGGAAAAGTCTGAAAAAAGGCTTGGAAAATCGGCCATTTCTTTTGCACCAACCTAATATGTTGTACACGCTAAACATTTGTGGTAAGCTGCCATTACATCTGAAGACATCTCGTAACTGGCAAATCGCGTAGGCGATCCAAACCCTCTAATCCTGCACTACAACTACGATGCCTTTACTCAGTATACACCAATTCGCAAAAAACTCCAAAGTAACGAATAGGCAGTTTTGCAATAATTTATGCGAGCAAGAGTGCTCATAGTGTGGGCTTTGCGTACCGCAAGCATGAGCAATGCAAAGAGAAGAACAGCCATTTCAATTCAGTATGAACTCAGAACATAAGCTTGAATTTGATATCTTCTTTGCTGATTTGGTTCCAATAGCAGTGCGAACAATCTCACTGATCGAAAAAACATCAATTAAAATCCACATATGATTTTTTTACTGTCGCAAGCAGTCGCAGGAATGCGACTTTCCATGCAGTTCAATGTTATCACGGCTGCAAAAAGATGCATAACCGAGTATTTTGGAAAGAAACGCGGACGAAGTGAGCTTGATACTCAGCAGTTGGCTCTGCAACAAAGTCGAATAATCTGAATACGGAGTACATTCGAATACGAATTCGAATAAACATTCGAATAAAACATTCGAATAAGATCTATTCGAAACCTCGTTTTTTGATTATTCGAGTTTTCGAATAATATTCGAAACCTTGTTTTTTGATTATTCGAGTTTTCGATTTTTATTCGAAACCCTGTTTTTTGATTATTCGAGTTTTCGAATTTAATTCGAAACCCTGTTTTTTGATTATTCGAGTTTCGAATATTATTCGAAAATGGAAAAACTCCGAATATCGAATTTCGAATACGAATATATTCGAATCCCCCACGATGGTTCGCCGCCTCAAAGTGGCGTGGGGGTGGCCCTGGGTGTCAGCTACCTGCAGCCAGAGTTTAACCTCTGGCTCCCGGACGCCCAGCAAAGAGCGAACCGGGTCAGCTTCCGCCGTCTGACTAATAGGTCGTTAGGCGGGTCCCCACTCCACATAATGATGGTCAGCGATCGCCTGAATATGGTAGGCCTGAGCAGGCCTGGTAAGCCGACTCAGTGCCGGGGAAAAAATTTAAAACTCGAGCAGCAAGTAAAGGAATAAAGCCCTGTCATCAGACCCCGACTAAGGCGCCGGAAGGAAACAAGGCTGGTGGCAGGTTGCTCAGGGCGCCATTTGGATTGGACAAAAACGGCACACCTGCGACGACCCGCCATGGAGACTGTTTCATGCTCTGCACTTACAACGCCAGAACAGTCTCCACAGACGCCGACCTTCACGCTCTTCTCCACGCCGCAGGGCACATCAAGTACCACGTCATCGCCCTGCAGGAAACGAAGTCCAGGAAGCAAGACGTGCGACAGTTGAGCGATGGGACCCTCGTCATTCGTGGTGAGAAAGTTCCGTCGCGGAACGTGGGAGGCGTCGGCTTTGTCGTCCACCCAACGATCGTCCATCTCGTCGATTCGCATGAGATCCTGTCTCCCCGACTGGCCATCCTTCGTCTCCACCCTCCACACCAGAAGACCATCAGCATCATCAACTGCTATTCTCCAACATCAGCAGCTGATGATTCGGAATTGGATGCTTTTTACGAGCATGTAGAGGAGGTCGTCCGCAACGAGAAGTCCTTCTACAAGTTTGTTGTGGGCGACTTTAACGCGAAAATCGGGATGAAACTAGAAGAGGAGTATAGGATCGGGAAATTTGGATTTGGGCTCCGGAATGATAACGGCAACCGTCTTATTGGGATCCTATCCGCCGCACGCCTGTTTCATGGAAACTCACTTTTCATGAAGAAAGAACAACGACGATGGACATGGGAGTCACCCAATGGAACGACACATGCGGAGATTGACCACATACTCACCAACCGAAGATGGTGCCTACTTGACGTATCGGTAGTGCCATCTTTCTGCAGTGGTTCTGATCACCGCCTCCTACGAGCGAAGGTACGATTCAGTCGAAAGCTGGAAGGGAAGATTTGCCATCGCAGCCCACGAAGGAAGGATGTCGTTTACGACGGTCAAAGGTTAGAGGAGCTCTTATCATGTTGTGAGTGGCCCATCGAGGAAAACCCAACGAAGGACTATGAGCTGCTTCTCAAAGGATTGGAAGCCTGTGGGTATTGCGCCTCAACAACTCGTGCAAGGAACTTGGATCGCATCTCAAGCACTACCAAGGAATTGCTCGATAGAAGAAGATCCTTGAGGCTGGATCCGAATGCATCTCACCTCGAGCGGTTGGTGGCAAATACCAGTTGCAGAACGGCATTGCAGGAGGATCTACGAAAGTACAGGCAAAGGAGGATTTTGGAAGCCGCTGAACAAAGACGAAGTCTGAAGAAATGCAGAAGGGACCTTTGCGACTACCACATACCACTGGGAGCGTTATTAAACGAAAATGGGATACCAACAACTTCCCGCCGAGAAATGGAATCGATCGCGAAGAGTTTCTACACCAACCTCTTCCGCTCATCAACACCCGTGCCAGACCCCGCTGTTCCCACTGGAGACACACCACCACGAATTCTTCCTGCTGAAGTACGCGTCGCGATCCAGACCATGAAGACGTCCACAGCTCCAGGACCAGACCATCTTTCCGTGGACTTGCTAAGAGCTGGAGGACATTGTCTACACGAGATTCTGGCGGCGCACCTGACATCTTATCTCCAGAAGGAAAGGATTCCCGACCAGTGGAGAACGTCAAGAACCGTTCTTCTCTTCAAGAAGGGCGAACGGGAAGATCTTCGAAACTATCGTCCGATATGCCTGTTGAGCGTGCTGTATAAGCTTTTCACCAAGATCATTCTCACTCGCATCTCAAGGACACTGGATGAGGCCCAACCTCCGGAACAAGCTGGATTTCGCAAGGGATTCAGTTGCATGGATCACATCCAGACGGTCTCGAGGGTCATAGAAGTTTGCCGGGAGTACCGATTACCTCTCGTCCTAACCTTCGTCGACTACGAGAAGGCATTTGACAGCGTCGAGTTCAACGCTATCCTGTCAGCGCTAGTCGATCAAGGAGTGGATCCGTCATATGTGAGGACATTAGCCAACTGCTACAAGGACTGCACTACAACGCTACAGCTGTTCCATCGCCCCCTGACCGTACCAATAGGGAAGGGGGTCCGACAAGGCGACACCATATCGCCTAAGCTGTTCACGGCGGCCTTGCAGTGGGTGATGAAATCACTGGACTGGAATGAGAGAGGTATACGAGTTGATGGGAGATTCCTCTCGAATCTTCGTTTCGCGGACGACATCGTTCTCTTCTCGAGCAGTATCATTGAAGCCGAGACGATGTTAAAGGAATTGAACGAAGTAGGGAAGACGATTGGACTGCGAATCAATCGGAAGAAGACCCAGTTCATGAAGAACGGCCTAATTGAGGATACGGAATTGAAGCTGGAAGGTTCCCCAATCACGGAGACCTCTTCTTACGTGTATCTAGGACGTTCAATGAACATGCAGAACGACTTGAAAGAAGAACTTAACAGAAGGCGAAGAGCAGCTTGGGCCGCTTACGGGCCTTTGAAAGAAGCCACCGACCAACTAACGGACCCTGCGCTCCGAGCTCATCTGTTCGATTCAACCGTTCTCCCAGCGCTCTGCTACGCAGCCGAGACGTGGGCTGACACTGCTGCCACGTCGAAAGCTCTTCGTACCACCCACAGAGCGATGGAGCGGAGTCTTCTGAAGTTTAACCGACGTACGCAACATCTTGCCGGACTTCGCAGTTCTGATTTAAGAAGTATGTCCCGTCTACGAGACCCAGTGGAGTATGTTTCGAAGCTAAAGTACCGATGGGCCGGTCACATTGCAAGAAGAACAGACGACAGGTGGACGTTAAGAACGCTGGAATGGATCCCTCGCGATGTAAAACGCCCTCGAGGAAGACCCCCCACCAGGTGGGCAGATGTGTTCGTGGAAAGGATGGACCAGCTGAAAAACCAGCTGGAAGCGAATTTTACACCTAGATCTCGTGATCTTCGCCACCAACGACCGATACGAACATCGTGGTTGACGCTTGCGAGGGATAGGAACGGATGGAAGCTGTGCTGCGGCCCGCACGACACGTGAGGACGGGCCAACTAAGTAACTAAGTAAGTAACTAATATATTCGAATGTTTTATTCGAATGATAGAATTTCTATTCGATTCGAACCCAAGTATAGTGTTCATAGAAAAGTGAATGCAATTTCTAAGAACTCTTCATTGGAAAATCAAGGATTCTTCAAACTACATCGTCAATGGACATTTATTGTAATACTTTGATTTCAAAATTTGTACCGGAAAAACTGTTTGATTTCCTATTCATTTATTTAAGTACCTAGTGTCTGTGGATTTTTGAAAACGTTCCGGTGTAGTTTTGTATTCGACTGTAAGGTTCTGAATGAAATATGACATTTCTCTGCTGTCCAAAATGGGGATATCGAGGATATCACGCTATCATTGACCAACTCAGTTTGATTGACCTACTTTGCCTTATTTGGCTCGCTTAACATTACTATGTATGAAATGATAGTTTCACAGTTTTTTTCACCGTTACATCCATGACATTTTCCTGTAATTGTTCTCGTCCATTCTTCGGCGTGGCGAGAAAAAATCTCTAGAAATTCAATAATTCCTAATTCAGCTTCAGCTTCCTTTCAGTTTCAAAGAAATTTGATTTGGTGATCATTTTCCTTTAGAACCCCCTCTTTTTACTTTTGTTTATCTGCATGTTTATCAAAAAAAACATCAATTTTGTGCTGTCTAATGATACAAATATCGAGGATGATTGCTTTCTTGAGACTGATGTCACACCCCATCAGAGCGACGAGGTGCGAGTCAACCTCTGGCCAGAATTGTACACGACGAGCGTAATTACTGCACCATCTGCAGCGGTCTTGCCGGCAGCTCTGGTGGCTGGCTGCTACCACTTGCACGCCTCCCGCTCCAAGCGCGAAAGGGCGCGCCGGGCTCAACATGTCGCCAATTCGGAGAATATGAACATCTCCAGTTCTTTTTCGTCTTTTCAATGTTGTTTTTATGTTTTGTTCCAATATCTTTCGTGTTTTGATCCACTCATGAATCTCGTCATAGGTAATGTCGTAATTTTTCAAATGAAAAATTGAAGTCGTTCCCCATGCCGAGCCCCGTGCATGAGTAAGTATGACTAATTATATGTAAACCTTCGCTTGCTGGCACCATCATTCCTTCTGCTTCAATCGTTTTGTCTGTAGTGCGAGATCTTTTTGTCGAGAATATTGTCCCATCCGACATGGTGGGCTCATTTCTTGGCATTCTTTTTCACTCCGTTTCGTTGCAAAGCATTCACAAACATTCGGTGACTGCATTGATCCGCGAAACCAACGTCTTAGCTGGTGTTGAGGGGTCATACTGTGCAACTCATGCGCAATATTGCTCAATTGCATCGCGATCCGCGATGATTGGGTCGGTGCCAAGTTTTTCCGCTTTGGTTCTACCATGAAATCCCCAAAGTTGAGTTGGACAACTAGCTTGAGCACTGTCTAATGCAGAGTTTCTTCCCCTTCCCACCTGTGTACGCGACGCGACACATGTCGAGTGCTGAGATGATTTGCGAAGCGGGTGGAGGACTATGTCGCCGAATGTGGAAGGGTCCAGCGCGGACTCCTTGCAGGAACGCATGTCCGCGCATATATAAGCTCCCGCAAGACGAAGCCGGTCGGTTCGATGTGCAACGCGGCTGCGACACGGCTGCGTCACAGCCGCGTCACAGCCGCGTCAAGCCACGTCGCACATCGAACCGACCGCCTTCGTCTTCAGGAGCTTATACAAGGGTAGGTATTTGTCGCAATGACCGCGAGATCCGCCCCTTTTCGGAAACATATAGTCCTCTACCCTCTGCGAAGCTTATGACTCTCCATTGTTACCAAATCTGACTTACGCTAAAATTCCGAGTTTTCATTTGAATAAGGTACTTTGTTGATAGGGTAAACCTTAATTATGACAACTCTTTGTTCTTTTTGTCATGTTTTTTGAAACTGTGAAAACATAATTTGTAAGGCGACCAAATTTCATATTCGGCCTGTTGTCAAACATGAATAAACAGTATGCATACTAACAGTGCAGCTTTTTCTTTTTCCTCTAACAGCTGCCTCCTGCTCGCGATACATGCAACCTTCGCAGACAAAGCCGGCATAATGCTAAATTGGGTCGCGCGCACTGTAAAATGTAAATTTCACAATCTACGTATTTCAAAGCTATAGTCGCTCAATTACTTCATAACATTAGTAATGATATATCTAGTTTTGAAACCTAAATATTCTGAAGATTTGCATTGCTTTCACTTATGTGCCATGCTTTTTTTTCAAATTTTAGAACTTAAGCAATCATTCAGAATTTTTGAGAAAGAAGCTAGTGAAGCACAAAAATTGATCAGTTAAAGGCTCGCCATATAAACAGGCTGTCAAAGCACCTTCAAAGGTTTTTAGGTAAAAACCAACTTAGCGTAAGTTAGACATGGTAAAGATGAAGTGGTATAAGGTGCGGAGATTATCTTAGCGCTCAAGTGTCGAATCGCGAAGAGAAGAGATGTGAAGAAGAAGAAAATCTGCAGCGTACAATGCTTGAGCTATTCGTTCATTTTCACTCAAAGTATTTGAGGGTAAGTTCAAAAACGGAAAGAACTTTTGCGATACTAGGTTGATAATCAATGGAAGTTTTTATGATGTAACTTTGTATCGAGAATAACTCTTCATCGAAACAACTTCTTTAAGCGCAGTAAAAATATCGCAAAGATCAGACCGTTTTTTATACCACCGAATATACGTGATTACCCTTAGTGCATGAGCATGCCGATTACGAATACATTATCAGTTTTTAGAATTATCCGTTACTTTCATGGATTTTATCGATTTTTTGCGAAATTTGACCTACGGGTTTGGGAGTTGGCACAGGAGGTGAGTGGGCGTGCCGATTACGAATACAATATTGGTTTTCTAAAATTATCTACATCTTTTACCGATTTTTTCGATTTTTCTGCAAGTTGATTTTCGGGACCGGGAGTCACAGGGGTAATTGAGAGAGACATGCTGTTTACAAAAACAAAGCGGCGATAGGGAATTGGCAAGTAGAAGTGGGCACAGGGTAAGGTTCGTACAGGAATAGGGATAGTGATCTTTGAGATGGTGTTTTGACAGGGTCGCCAGGAGCCGAGTAAGCCAGCTAGTGGCTTATAATGACTTATACCATCCACAAAGGCGACAACAGATGTGGAAATGAAAAAGACAGATTTAAGTTCGACGATTTTTGCTCCATATAATGGTATTATACAATTTGTTTGGATTGGCCACTTTGACTTCTGACCATTTCCTTTTTATTAATGACCGGCCTAAAATGACATAAAGAATCAAGATTCTGCACCAAATTTTGAGAACTCAAAGCTTGAGGTGCGGCGGATGTCACTCAAACTCATTGACTTGTGTTATCGATTTACAAATTTTTGATCAGTAGAAATTTGGCAGAAGGGGCATACGAACAGGTTAATTACGAAAAAGCGTTTAAACACCTTCTCTACTCGTTTATTTACCAGCGCATTACCTAGGCTTCACAGAAGCTCGCACTGATTTTCTTGCCTACACTTTTCTCTTGCTCCCATGATGATGGCTTGACACTCACAGCTTAATGCTGACCATGATGAATGAATAATGAATAGCTAAAAAAATTTTCTGTGAAAGAACAAAAGCGAGCTTGAATCATTTTTTGATTTCACCTTTTGTATACTGCCACGCGGGACTTTGCGGTGTTTATTTTGCGGGCAAGATTGACTGCGACACCTCAAACTTGGGTAATTAAACTTTATTGAAACAACCCAATCACATTGACGGACAATGCGAAAACTTGAGAACTATGAGATGAGATGTACAATACCGCTCATAATTCGTCAAAAAAAGGTCGCCGGACTGCGGCGCACTCCGCCGGAGTGCGCTGCAGTGCGCCGGAGTGCGGCAGAGTGCGCCGCACATTACTAGAGTCCGTCGGAACCCGCGTTGCATCGCCATATCTCGCTTCAGAATGGACGAATTCTGAATCCAAGTAAACCATTCGATTCAGCTCGTTGAGAAGCATCACTTGGTGAATGGGAGTGCCGCAATCTAGCGGGATATGACAGATATACGCCAGACAGTAAGTTTTCGCTCAATTTTGCAGAATTTTGTTTGGTTGGATTGTTCAGTGTGCTGATAACAGTATCACCATTGATTTGTCGCTGATGGCACATAGAAAGTATACTGTAGGAGCATTGTAGAGAGTCAGTCTCATCGAATTTGCTCTAAATCACAATCCGCCACAGAATGTGCAAAATTTCCGTGAAATTCGCGGAATACCGGGATTTCCCCCAATCCGCGATATTTCTGGAAGTTCGCGACATTCTAGGATCCGCGGAATCACGGGGATCACGCAGAATACGCAACGCCATAACTTCCTCCGCAATAAATATATTTTAAATCCGGTAGCAACATTTTGTTCGTCAAGGCAAATCTTTTGATGTACAGCATGCCCTCAAACTTGACGTACCCTCGAAAAATAGACGCGAATGTAGCATAACTCATGCGACGGTCGCATAAGCACGCGACGGTCGTCTAATGTATGGACATCACAGTCGCATGGCCATATCTCGTTTCAGAGTGGACGAATTCTGAATCCAAAGCCACCTTCCGATTCAGCTCGGCACGGAGCATCGTCTGATGTATTGGAAGTGGGGGAACGATGTCTTCGATGTTCCGTTTCCAGTTTTCTCAAACTCTTCTGCAGAGGTCCATTCGCGAGTATGTGAAGCGGCGCCTGTCCAACATAGAAGATTACACTAAGTAGTATTCGAAAACATTGTTCTTGTAGATCACTGTGCGCTTAAAATAGGCTCAGAATTCTTTTCAAAGGAGCTAGAAGCGTTGGTGAACTCTGGAAAAATCACGCTTTTTAAATTTTACTCGCCGTTTCCCTTCGGAATAAGTATATTTTGAATCCGAAAACAGTGCTGTGCTCAGCTCATCAAGGCGAATCTTACAATATACAGCATGTCCTTGATATTTCGATTTCAGTATTCTTAAATCTTTCTGCGGACGTCTCTTCGCGAAGGTGTAAAGCAGCGAGCATTGTCCCGAGTAAATTCCAGCAAGGACCTTTTCATAGTACTTTTTCTGTAGATTCTGATGCGTTAAATAGTAGACGCAGATCTTTCTAAAGGAAATAGAAGGGCTGGTGAATTGTGGAATAATCTTGTCGTCTCAAATTCTACTCGCCATAGCCCAAGAATACGAAGCTCTCTTGCTAAGCAGATGTGATTATCGTAATCAGCAAGTCGGATAACCTCGATGAACAAGTTTTCCGAGATGCGGGTTATTTCATTTTTTCTAGTTTTACGCGCTGGAAGCTCGCCGATGAATTTTGGTCAAAATGTTGATGCTCTTGAATTGTACGGAAACTACGCTTACAGAGGTTTTCGAACACGCTCTTTACGAAAATCGTGGTCTTTGAGAATTACAGGGTCTTTTTGGAGAGATACGCTGAGGTGACTGTAACTGCACCACGAAAGTGCACAATTTTGCCCGCACTTCTCGCATATCTGTCAGGATACTTTCCTGCTTGCTTTTCTAAGTCAAAGTTAATAGGAAATGTTCTATCGAATAATGCATGACTCAGGCTCCAGTCTATGAAAATCGCGAGTTACGAGCCTGCGAAAACACGTCCTCATGAATTTTACCCAAAATGTAAAAGACGCATATTTCGTCGAAATTTCACCGTGAGTGCTTGTACAACACGCTGTTCAAATCTCTTCACATCCTTAATAGATCTTATTGTGTTAGATTTGGTAGTTTGAGCTCTAGCCACGAGATAGCTTTCTGAGCTGCTGAAGCATGCGCAAGCACCATATTCAATACAGTTGGAGTGATTGAGCGAAGCGAACATAGTATCCGCAGTGCGAGTGCTATACAAACACTCACGGTGGAATTTCGACGAAATATGCGATTTTCAGATCTTGGGCAAAATTTATGAGGACATGTTTTCGTAGGCTCGTAACTCGGAAATTTTCATAGAGAGAAGCCTGCGTTATGCACCATTCGATAGCACAGTTCCTATTAACTTTGACTTAGAAAAGCAAGCAGGAAAGTATCCTGACAGATATGCGAGAAGTGCGGGCAAAATTGTGCACTTTCGTGGCGCAGTTACAGTCACCTCAGCGTATCTCTCCAAAAAGACCCTGTAATCCTCAAAGACCACGATTTTCGTAAAGAGCGTGTTCGAAAACCTCTGTAAGCGTAGTTTCCGTACAATTCAAGAGCATCAACATTTTGACCAAAATTCATCGGCGAGCTTCCAGCGCGTAAAACTAGAAAAAATGAAATAACCCGAACATCTCGGAAAACTTATTCATAGAGGTTATCCGACTTGCTGATTACGATAATCACATCTGCTTAGCAAGAGAGCTTCGTATTCTTGGGCTATCGAGTAGAATTTGAGACGACAAGATTATTCCACAATTCACCAGCCCTTCTATTTCCTTTAGAAAGATCTGCGTCTACTATTTAACGCATCAGAATCTACAGAAAAAGTACTATGAAAAGGTTTTTGCTGGAATCTACTCGGGACAATGCTCGCTGCTTTACACCTTCGCGAAGAGACGTCCGCAGAAAGATTTAAGAATACTGAAATCGAAATATCAAGGACATGCTGTATATTGTAAGATTCGCCTTGATGAGCTGAGCACAGCACTGTTTTCGGATTCAAAATATACTTATTCCGAAGGGAAACGGCGAGTAAAATTTAAAAAGCGTGATTTTTCCAGAGTTCACCAACGCTTCTAGCTCCTTTGGAAAGAAGTCTGAGCCTATTTTTAGCGCACAGTAATCTACAAGAACAATGTTATCGAATACTACTTAGTGTAATCTTCTATGTTGGACAGGCGCCGCTTCACATACTCGCGAATGGACCTCCGCAGAAAAGTTTGAGAAAACTGGAAACGGAACATCGAAGACATCGTTCCCCCACTTCCAATACATCAGACGATGCTCCGTGCCGAGCTGAATCGGAAGGTGGCTTTGGATTCAGAATTCGTCCACTCTGAAACGAGATATGGCCATGCGACTGTGATGTCCATACATTAGACGACCGTCGCGTGCTTATGCGACCGTCGCATGAGTTATGCTACATTCGCGTCTATTTTTCGAGGGTACGTCAAGTTTGAGGGCATGCTGTACATCAAAAGATTTGCCTTGACGAACAAAATGTTGCTTCCGGATTTAAAATATATTTATTGCGGAGGAAGTTATGGCGTTGCGTATTCTGCGTGGTCTCCGTGGTTCCGCGGATCCTAGAATGTCGCGAACTTCCAGAAATATCGCGGATTGGGGGAAATCCCGGTATTCCGCGAATTTCACGGAAATTTTGCACATTCTGTGGCGAATTGTGATTTAGAGCAAATTCGATGAGACTGACTCTCTACAATGCTCCTACAGTATACTTTCTATGTGCCATCAGCGACAAATCAATGGTAATACTGTTATCAGCACACTGAACAATCCAACCAAACAAAATTCTGCAAAATTGAGCGAAAACTTACTGTCTGGCGTATATCTGTCATATCCCGCTAGATTGTGGCACTCCCATTCACCAAGTGATGCTTCTCAACGAGCTGAATCGAATGGTTTCCTTGGATTCAGAATTCGTCCATTCTGAAGCGAGATATGGCGATGCGACGCGGGCTCCGACGGACTCTAGTGATGTGCGACGCACTCCGCTGCTCCCCGGCAGACTCTAGTGGAGTGTGGCGCACTCTGCCGCCGGCGGAGTGCGCCGCAGTCCGGCGACTTTTTTGCTGAATTATAAGCGGTATTGTACATTATGAGGTGAGACTGTGATAGCAACTGAGAAATCAACTAAGTGCAAGTGAACAATGCAGAACAAAACAATACACTAGTAATAAGCATATGGAATATATGAGCTGAGATGTGTGTATGTGAAACTGTGGTTCTGTGGGACTGTGAAAGATCTTTGACAAACTGTGAAGGTCTGGAACGACTATGAGCTCAAACAACAAAGAGTACAACAGCAAGCAATAGAGTAAACAATGAGAAAAACCTGTAAAGCCCGCTAGCCTTGCTAGAGATACCAGCCACTTATACAGTGCTGGCCAAAATTATAGGTCCACTCTAAAAAATGCCATAACTCACTCTGTTGTGAATGAAATTTTCCAAAATTTGGTAGAGACGTGTGTTTACCTGCCTACTATCAGTCTTGAAAACGGTTCTCGTTTTCGTTTGATTATTCAAGAAAAAATTAGAAATTTTGAAAAAAGCAGGCTTAAAGGCTGGCCAAAATTATGGGTCCACCTGGAGTTTTTACTGATTAAAGCACTTGTTAGCTCCCGAATTTTTTTAGGTAGGCACACATCCAAAAACGTTAAACAGCTGCATTGGTCAAGCTGTGTCATACCTCCAAAAAGAACTGATTATCTGCTTTTTCGCCTTGAAAATGCTTTCACATGTGTTTCCCACAAACCTGCGTTGAGTGAGAAATTCTGCAGTTTCTCAGCTAGATCGGAAGCTATGGGGTTTTATCTACCTTCTGGATGCTTTTTGGCGTGAGCATTGTGGAAAAAATCTGACTTTTTACTGCTGAAGCAAATCCGACATCGACTCAATCGGGAGAGAAAGCCTCAGTTTCTGCCCTAGAACCCTTTATGCATTGTCATTATAACCTCAAGATATTTTTTTACACAAGAATAAAGCTGTTCGCCATACTCGCAAGTGTCCACAAAGCTGGCTGCCTTGCTTCTTTTTCGAAACATGAGTTGTGCAACGTAATAATGGTGTTACGCGTTCCAAAATATTAGGTTGGTGCAAAAGTAATGCGCGTTTCGCGAGTTCTCACTTTGACGAGCTATAACTTTCCAAAAGATATACATTTTCCAGTGCGGTAAAAAACATCAGAGGCACCAAACCTTTCTCAATACAGCGCACATCTCCCTATACTCATATCTCCAACGGGCAGAAAAATATGAACTAGTAAGCAGAAAAAGTCCTTTTCTGAAACATAGCTTTCTTCAGAATATGTCAATATAGATAAAAAGTAGCCTATGTTGTAGCCAGAAGCCTGTAGTACAAAAAAAGTGAAAAAGGGCCAAACAGAGAGAATTTGCAAAAAGGAAAAAAATTCGAAACCAAAATTGCCCGCTTTTTTGGACATTTTTTCGCAGGCGTAAAAACCCCAAAATAGGGAATTTTTTTGGATTTCTGCGTAACGAACAGATACACAATTCTGTAAAAACTGCCAATAGGAGGCCCACACTTACGCTTACAGAAAAAAGCAAAGATTTGGTGATTGCCCTCTTCAAAGGAAATTTATGGATCACAGAATGACCAAAACGATTGCCCATGTTGAGGAGCCGAAATTCTAGCCTAGATAATTTCTGAGAAAATAGTAAAATGTGCATAATGTAGACAATTTCCATTGAATATATTAGCTAAAGTTTAAAAAGTTTGCTTTTATTCGGGCTTGATTTCTGGCCAGAGAAGTAAATGCAATGAAATTCTGGTTTTGAGTGCGGCTGTGTGAAGCTCGCTTATTTTTTAACTAATGAAGCTAGAAACCCGTTTTAACCATCATTCGATAGAGAATGAAAGGAGCTTCTTGATAGTGTGCTATGTTGTTTTTAAAGAAGAAAGTTTGGTGGAGAAAAGTTGTCCTAAACCAAGGGCTAGAAAAACGCGCATTACTTTTGCACCAACCTAATAGCTTTCCAAGTGCTACCTCACTTAGATTTTTGACAGTAATTATTTACTAGATAGTGGATACAGCTTGTAGTGTATTTAGCACATGATTCTTCTGAAAATTTTGGTCGGAGGCACAAGTAGCTTTGGTGCTTGTCGTAATCAGTTTCTGCAGAGTGATTTCAGTAATTATACTCGAATGCTAGGATCTCTAGAAAGTTGTAACTATGGTATACAGACTCCCCTTCATAGAAACAATGCCCTTACTTTACTCAAAGCTTCTGAGAACATTGTAAAAGAAGTTTGAAGGTAGAAATTTGAGCTCAGGATTGCAGTACTGTCAATGTCAGATTTGCTTCAGCAGCAAAAAGTGATTTTTTCCTCAATGCTCACGTCAAAAAGCATCCAAAAGATGAATGAAACCCCATCCCTTCCGATCCAACTGAGAAACTGCAAAATTTCTTACTCAACGCAGGTTTGTGGAGCGAAATACATGTGAGAGCATCTTCAAGGCAAAAAAGCAGATAATCCGTCCTTTGTGGAGGTATGACACAGCTTGACCAAAGCAGCTGTTTAACGTTTTTAGATGTGTGCCTACCTAAAAAAATTCGGGAGCTAAGAAGTGCTTTAATCAGTAAAAACTCCAGGTGGACCTATAATTTTGGCCAGCCTTCAAGCCTGCTTTTTTCAAAATTTCTAATTTTTTCTTGATTAATCAAACGAAAACGAGAACCGTTTTCAAGACTGATAGTAGGCAGGTAAACACACGTCTCTACCAAATTTTGGAAAATTTCATTCACAGCAGAGTGAATTATGGCATTTTTTAGGGACCTATAATTTTGGCCAGCACTGTAGTATATGTAAACGAATAGTATAAACAAATTCCACAGAGCTTGAGAAATCGTTGATATCTTCGGGACGCAAGTACAGTGCGAACAGGAAAGTTCTGTATTCATGGTTTGATGATTGCCATAAGTGCACTAAAGAGTGTCTTTTATGCCTGAGCAAAGATCGCTTCAAGTTTTGACAAATCGACGATTAACGCAATCATTCTTCCTTGGCTCCGTTTCCGCCAAATGGATTTTCTCATCACTGTTTGAGCTAAAATTCATGGCTTGCACATCTACCTTTCTAACAAGCAAACTTTGCAATAGTCTAAATACCGACCGAACACGTGGATTCAAAGCCCGGTGGACACGTTTGATGAGCAGTTTTTGAGGGGTTTGTTCATTGTATATCGCCTCCCTGCTTGGCTGTAGTTCGCTCCATGTATTAGGTTGTCCGGAAATTCGCAGGAATATGCAAATGCAATTTCAAAAGGATCGTTCTTCTGTGTATGTGCATCCTTCGACCAGTTTTGCACACTAAAAGAAGCCGCTCTTCCTGCTCTCTCTTATGTGTACTACTTCTTCGACCAACTTCGTTTGTTCAAAATCTACAACCATCCGAAGATGAAGCTTTAAATTACTAAATTTACCCTTTGCACTATTTTGGCTTGAACTTATTCGGCAAGAAGGGTATTTCCATGATAATACAGCTGAAGCAAGATATTGAGTGAGCCTACAAAATAGATAGTAGCGTTCTTTTATACGATTGTGAGAATAGAGAAACTGAGGCTTTAACATGAATAATTGTCGCGGCCAATCAATGGCGTAGAAAATTTTTTAAAGAAAGCAACCGGGAAAGTCTCTCCTCGTGCTTGAAGGGTGAGGCCAGTGCCGTCAGATATTGTCTCAACTGGTACCTACCAGGCTTTATTTTTGATGAGTTAATGAAAACGTGGAGGAAATATCGAAAAAATGGAAAATTTTGATTCCGCAAATTTTTCTTCCGCAGAAAATTTTCTAAACAATCTTCTGCATAGCTATATATGTAGTACTGGTCCGTGGCTATAAGCTATAGATGTTTCTGGCTGAACACTCATATTCGGTGGGAGTTTACAACTTGCCAAGTATGACCTTGTCAAAAAAATTTCTTTTTACTTTCTAGCTTTCAGTAATTTGCTTGTTGGAGCTACAGTTACACAAGAAAATGGCGCAGTTTTTACCTCATTTCAAAATATGCAATTTCAAAGGAGTTATGACGCTTTGAAGTGAGAATGTGCAAAACCTGCATTAATTTCCGGACAACCTAATATTTCGACAGACAGAGATTCATGCACATACACATACACAAACACAAACAACCCTTGGCCCCGTTATTTAAGTTATGATTCCACACTGAAACAAATCACTGCTTGTTGCGGCCCTGGCCAAAGCTGTCGATGGTTAGTGTTATCAAACCATGACGAGCCGAGAAATTGTTTTCCAAACCTGTACCCACTACTGTATAGCGGGCGAAACATCGGATTGTGCTTGCATGATTAAGTACGAAGGGCGGCGGGCGATGCTAGCCTCATGTGCAGAAGCTTTCAAGCGGAGCTTTGAAGGAGAGTGAGTTTCTACTCACAAGGGGAAGCTACCTGATTTAGCTCGGCCTTTTGGCAAGGGACGTACATGATCTGAATCAGCTTCAAACGCTGATTCCAAATATGCTATTCCTAGCTGCCACGCACCATTCCGAAACGAGTTATTGGCTTTTTCCTACACAAAATCGGCATGCTCATCGACTCAATGGCATCACGTCATCATCATTTAAGTGCTGATACATCTGCGTTAAGCTTTTTTAGTGAGGAAAGAGTGGATTTGTACTATTTCGATACCTCAGCACCTTCTTCTTGCAGATTTTTATCTACAGGCAGTCTTCTCATGTTCATTAGTATTCCAATTTTGAATAGGAAAAAGCCCATAACTCGCTTTGGAATGGTGCGCAGCAGCTGGGAATAGCATGTTTGGAGTCAGCGTTTGAAGCTGATTCAGAATATATATGTCTTTTAGTTAGGTAGCTTTCCTTATCAGATAATCGCCGGGGGGCAGGCGGGCACCGCCAAAATAGTTCGCTAATTTTTTGGGGTCCGCTTGCAGATATTCAGAAGAATTTTGGCAAAATTTTAGACGAATGCTCGGAGAACAACCGCGGCTTTTTTTATAGATTAGTTGCTTTCCGCGAAAATATGCAAAATTATTGGGGACCGCACGATCCTTTGTGAAGGATCGCACAGCCCATAGGGACCTTCTAACTGAGAGAAAGTACCCCAAAGTCGGGTAATTGAACCATCGAGGACGCTATGTTGTGTGGAGTGTCATCTTTGCTCGGCGCACGCCCGAAACTGCATAAAAAGAGTCCGAGCGTCGCCCGCGCTAACTGAAAACGATTACTTGACGAGCGCCTGCAGAAAAATTTTATATTGTTGCACGCTGGAGGAACACGGAAGTGCCGCGCGCTGAAGGCCGCTTGCAGAAAAGCGCGACTTTGCAAACCGCCTGTCTCGGCGATTGTCTAGTATGCTTACTGTTTGCTCTGTGCATTTTATTGTTTGATCTTTGCAAGTCACTTAATATCCACGCTACTTTTAGAACTGAAAAGAACTCACAACGCTATTACTCAGCTTTCTTAGCACCACAATTTCCGAGGAATACGGCCGCACTCGTGTACATGTAAGTTTTGACCGATTCAAAGAGGCCATTGGATGGTTGACGGACTTCTGCATCAAGTAACACTACAAAGTGACTAAGCACTGCAGATCATCCCTGTTTGATTAATTTCATCGAAAATTTTGTCCATTTCATCATTTTAAAACAATCTATATGACTAAGCTTTGAAAAAAATAACATGCTTGTTAGAGAGAAGGTTGCACTTTCCGCATGTGTTTCGAATAAACACTAATCTGCCCATATTTAAAAGAATTTGGTAAGTCTCCCGACTCAAAGTTTCGTATTTTCACAATGTGAGCGCAGCGCATCATATCGTGACAAAACGCCTGACTTCGCTCAATAAATACACTGGTTGTTTGCAGTCATAGCGAATGCATTTTTTTGCAAATTTGTCTCTTGTGAGCTGGATTGAAGGTGGAATAGAAATCAGTTTACCATCAATTTATGAGTGAAGCAACCGAATGCGAAGGGACACATCACATAAAATTGTTTTAGGAGATAATGTTGACTACATGTCCTATCAGACTAAAATCTAATTCCATCTAACATTCTTTGCTTCTTGGAGAAAGCATAAGATAGTTGAAATGAGCAACGTTGCAAGTAAGAAGATAACCTTTTTGCTGCTGCGATTTGAACTGTACTCCATGTATTAGATTGATCAGTGTTCCGGCAAAAGTTTGACCACCAAATAGACTTACAATACCGCTCATAATTCGTCAAAAAGTCGCCAGACTGCGGCGGACTCCGCCGTAGTGCGACAGAGTGCGCCACACTCCACTAGAGTCCGTCGGAATGATCGTAAATTTAGCCATATCTCGAGAATGGACAAATTCTGAATCCGAGGACACCGCTCGATTCAGCTCGGCGAGACGCATCATCTTATGTATGAAGCTAAACGTCTGTTTGTCCGTTTGTATGTACGTATGTTCCGAACAGAAGATTTCCTGAACCGATCCGGACCAAACTACACATACACTTTGGGGCCGGGCGGGTGTCATAGGCTACTTTTCGTCGTCGATCGATATCGATTTTTTCGATTTTTTTGCAGAGTTCACCTAGCCGGGAGTTGGCACAGGGGGGTAAGTGAGCATGGGGATTCCGAATCAATATTAGTTTGCAGAATTATCGATTACTTTTATCGATTTTCATTGATTTTTTTGCAGAGTTCACCTACGGGGCTGGGAGTTGGCACAGGGGAGGGTAAGTAAGCATGAGGATTCCGAATACAATATTAGTTTTCAAAATCATCGATTACTATTTTGGTTGAATTCAGTGTGCTGATAACAGTATTATCATTGATCTGTCGCTGATGACACATAGACAGTATACTATAGGAGTATGGTAGAGAGCCACTCTGATCGAATTTGTTCTAAGATCTGCTCAAGATTACAATACCGTCCACAGAATGTCAAAATTTCCGACTTCGCGGAATTTCGGGATTTCCGCCAGAGTGCGCGATAATCCGGGAAGTTCGCGACATTTCAGGATCCGCGAAACCATGCGAATCACGCAGAGTACGCAACGCCATAACTTCCTTCGAAATGAATATATTCCGAATCCAGAAGCAGCATCTCAGACAATCGCCGGGGGCAGGCGGGCACCGGAAAAATAGATTGCTGATTTCTAGCATCCCGCTCGCGGATTTTTTGGAAAGCAATCAGGACTTTTCGGAAGACCGCTTGCTGAGTTCTCGATTTCTCAGAGAATCAGCAATATATCTGCAAAAGATAAGAGCGAAAAAAATTCAACAGGCGGTCTCTCAAAAATCCGCTGACTCAGCAAGCGGTCTTCCGAAAATTCCTGATTGCTTTGCAAAAAATCCGCGAGCGGGGTGCGAGAAATCAGCAATCTATTTTTCCGGTGCCCGCCTGCCCCCAGCGATTGTCTGAGATTGTGTTCAGATCGTCGAGGCAAATGTTTTGATATACAGTATGCTCTCGATATTCCATTTCCAGTTTTTTCGAATTTTTTCTGTGGAGGTCCTTTCGCAAGGAGGTAACGCAGCGTCTGTGTAACATAAAAGATTCCAGTAAGCACTGTTCGATAGTATTGTCCTTGTAGGTTATCGTGCGTTCAAGAGTAGCTGCAGACTGTCTTCCAAGTACTCTGCGTTGATACCACTGCTT